>CM035433.1:91241409-91393909 GCA_020310875.1 Ceratopteris richardii | reverse complement strand
TATATATATATATATATATATATATATATATATATATATATATATATATATATATATATATATATATATATATAAGAATGAATCTAGGTAAACCCCAAATTCACCGTCAAATGAAAGTGCAACTATAAGCTGATGGTAGTCAACCACAAGACTATATAGTATATCAGCTCAATACTATGACATTCCCACTAACGTCATCAGTGCCCAATAGTGGGTATAGAGCTAAGAATGAATACATGCTCACACATGCACCCCACAACGCACACACACCACGAGCATGAACTCACAAAAAGCTTTGCAAACTGAGTTTCTATCACTTCTGGAAGTGATGGGCAAACTCAACCATAATGAAGCCTATCACCAAATGCAAACAAAACATAGGAAAAATTACACAAAATGCATAGTTGATAGGGTATACACACCTAACAACAGGTCACAAATTGGACAAAGAATCCACAAGTGAAAACTGCATGTCCGCTAATATGACATTCATATATACCATAATGAATCCAGGTAAACCCCAAATTCACCCTCAAATGAAAGTGAAAAGCTCATGGTAGTCAACCACTAGACTATATAGCATATCAGCTCCACTATGCACAATATCGACTCAATACTATGACATCCCCACTGACCTCATCAATGCCCAAAAGTGGGTATAGAGCTAAGAATGAATACATGCTGAGACACGCACCCCACAATGCACAAACACCACGAGCATGAACTCACAAAAAGCTCTGCGAACTGAGTTTCTATCACTTCCGAAAGTGATGGGCAAACTCAGCCATAATGAAGCCTAGCACCAAATGCAAACAAAACATAGGAAGAATTACACAAAATGCATAGTTGATAAGGTATACACACCTAACAACAGGTTGCAACTTGGACGAAGAATCCACAAGTGGAAACTGCATGTCCGCTAATACCACAATCATATATACCAGAATGAATCCAGGTAAACCCCAAATTCACCCTCAAATGAAAGTGCAACTATAAGCTCATGGTAGTCAACCACAAGACTATATAGCATATCAGCTCCACTATGCACAGTATCGACTCAATACTATGACAGCGCCACTAACGTCATCAGTGCCCAATAGCGGGTATAGAGCTAAGAATGAATACATGCTCACACACGCACCGCACAACGCACACACACCACGAGCATGAACTCACAAAAAGCTCTGCAAACTGAGTTTCTATCACTTTCGGAAGTGATGGGCAAACTCAGCCATAATGAATCCTAGCACCAAATGCAAACAAAACATAGGAAAAATTACACAAAATGCATAGCTGATAGGGTATACACACCTAGCAATAGGTCGCAAATCACACGAAGAATCCACAAGTGAAAAGTGCATGTCCGCTAATACGACAATCATATATACCATAATGAATCCAGGTAAACCCCAAATTCACCCTCAAATGAAAGTGCAACTATAAGCTCATGGTAGTCAACCACAAGACTATATATGTGTGTGTGTGTGTGTATATATATATATATATATATATATATATATATATATATATATATATATATATATATATATGTGTGTGTGTGTGTGTGTACGTATATGTGTGTGTATATATATATATATATATATATATATATATATATATATATATATATATATATATATATATATATAGGTGTGTGTGTATGTATATATATGTGTGTACATACATACACACACACACACACACACACACACATATATATATATATATATATATATATATATATATATATATATATATATATATATATATATATATATATATATATATATATATATATATAATAAAGGCACATGTAGATGATATAAGGAGAAGTGACCCAGGAACAAGAAGATCTAGGAGGATGCAGAATTCAGTGCAACTATTGGCATATGACAATTACATGACTCATCATTGTGCCTACATGAAAAAGGTAATACAAGTTGTTGAACCCTTTTGTTTTGAAGATGCAATTGGAAATGCACATTGGAAAAAATCTATGGATGAGGAGATGGCTACACTTTATGGAAACGATACATGGAAGCTAGTTCCATTGCCACAAGGAAAGAAACCCATAGGTTGCAAGTGAGTTTACAAGGTAAAGCACAATGATGATGGTCGCATAGGCAGGTACAAAGCACGATTGGTAGCAAAAGGATATGCACAAAAATATGGCATTGATTATGAGGAGACATTTGAAGCTAAAATGTCTACTATGAGAACAGTTGTTGCAGTCGCTACAGCAAAAGGATGGACTTTGCTTCAGATGGATGTGAAAAATGCTTTCCTACATGGTGAGTTACAGGAAGAAGTATACATGGATTAGCCACAAGGATATGAAGATTTAAAGCACCTAGAATATGTTTGCAGGTTGTAAAAGGCTTTCTATGGACTTAAACAAGCCCCTTGTGCTTAGCATGCAAGGATTGCTAATTATTTGATCACCATTGGATTTTCTATGTGTGATGCAGATCATTAATATGCAAGGAAGGGTGATGCCATCATCACGATTGTAGCTATTTATGTTGATGACTTAATTGTAGGAGGTGATAATGACCGAAGCATTAAAGAGGTAAAGCAACTCCTTATGCAAGAATTCGACATGAAAGATCTTGGTGTGCTGCACTACTTCTTGGACATTGAGTTTATACACACAAAATAGGTATATGGATGTCACAAAGGAAATATGCCTTTAGTATGCTACAAAAGTATGGTATAGTTGATTGTAAGCCAATTTCTATGCCATTAGATCAGAATTTGAAGTTGGATACTACATTAGATGAAGCATTGGAAAATGCTACTATGTACAGGAAAATTGTGGCCAATTTGATATATCTCACAATTACAAGGCCTGATCTAAGGCAAACTATTGGACTTGAAAGTCAATTTATGTAGGTTCCTAAGAAGCGCCATCTAGATGCTTTGAGGTGCACTCTACATTATGTGAGTGCTACTTTGCCTTATGCATTGTTTTGTGGAATTGGTGTAGATTTGCAGGTTCATGGATACACGGATGCAAATTGGGTTGGTAGTATTCCACATAGAAGATCTACTAGTGGCTTTCTATTCTCACTTGGAAGTACAACTATTACATGGAGCAGCAAGAAGCAACCCACTATTGCTTTTTCGAGTATAGAGGCTAAGCATAGAGGTGCTACAATGGCAGCATGTGAAGCCTCCTAGTTAGAGATGCTACTTGCAGATTTAGGTGTGGAAATGAAAAAGCCTATCACCATCTATTGTGATAATCTTAGCAGCATATAGAAGATCTACTAGTGGCTTTCTATTCTCACTTGGAAGTACAACTATTACATGGAGCAGCAAGAAGCAACCCACTATTGCTTTTTTGAGTACAGAGGCTAAGCATAGAGGTGCTACAATGGCAACATGTGAAGCCTCCTAGTTAGAGATGCTACTTGCAGATTAAGGTGTGGAAATGCAAAAGCCTATCACCATCTATTGTGATAATCTTAGCAGCATATAGTTAGCACGAAACCTTGTTTTTTTATGCTAGAACAAAGAATATCGAGGTACATTATCACTTCATCAGAGAGAAGGCATTAACACGTGATATTGATCTTATTTACCTGAGAGAAAATGAGCGGGTTGCTGAAATTTTTACTAAAGCACTTGGAGTAGAGAAGCTAAAGAAGTTTTGAAAGATGCTTGGATTAGAGGACATGTTGTTGAGCTTGAGGGGGAGTGTTGATGTATCAAGCTCAACATGTGATGATCCAAGATGACACGTATCAATTTTTCATTTCTCTGACATGTATATTGGTCACGTCATTTGTAGACATTCGGATTTTCCTTATGTACTATTATTTATATATTGCACTTGTTGTATTGTTTTTTAAAGTCATTCTTGTACATTCCTTTTATGTAATAGAAGAAGAAGAAGATCATTATTCCTTGCCTCAATCTATGTGTGTGCTCCTCTTTGGTTGTGAGAGTGTGTGTGTCTGAGCTCTCTTCCTCATCTCCTTCCTCATGACAACCTATTGTTGCCACTTTTAGTTGTGAGGCTAAGTATATGGAGGCTTTCACAAGTACTTTTGAGTGTGTGTAGCTTATATGCCTTTTGGCTGATTCTGGTGTTGGATAGTCTTCCGTTGCCACCATCTTTAGTGAAAATCAAAGCACATTGGTAGTTGCAAGGAACCTTGTGTTACATGCTTGCACAAAGCACATTAACTTGCAGTATCATGATATCAATAAAGATTCTCTTCTAGAGAGATTAGTTTGGATTGATTTTGTTCCACATAGCTTTCCACTTCCTTATACATGAGTGCTAGCTCATTATTCATCACACCACTCCTAGGGGGGAACTTGTTGACATATTTCAATAGTGATGTGTATTAACACACTTAGGATCATTGTGGCACTTTCTTCCCTCTTTAGGATCTTTTTTCCCTCAGCTTGTATATACACCTATAACCCTAACAAACTAATCTTTGTACATTCACTTAATAATAAACTCAACCTTGTGCTCATGCTTCTTCTTCTTCTTCTTGCATGCTTTCATAGTCCTCAAACTCCAAAATTGTAAACAAGTAATAAGAACAATGTTTTTGTGTGTGATCTTGGGTTGGTTACTCTAAGGCACTCAAGTATGTTTCAATTTCTCGTGTCCAAGCAAGCCAAATTCTAAGTCCTCATGGTTTATCTTGAATCCCACTATTTTGATAACATTGTTTGAAGTCTCACTTGTGGATGGCAATATATCAATGCTATCAAATGCCTCCTTTACCCCCATGTTCATGAACAAGAATGAATGAATCGCTAGAACAAAATATAATCTTCAGAATGAGTCCCCTATAGGAAGTCGTAGATGGATCTCAACCTAGGTCCAATATGTTTAGTGATCTTGATGCTTGGTATATGTAGAACGTGGAAGATAGATATTTCATAGGAAACCTCCTCCTAGCTTGTGATGATTTGATTAAGGGTCACACAACTTCGTGAGACATTTCATGATTTGAATAAGGGTCACATCACTTCATGTAAGCTTAGGAAAGTCCCTTCCAAGATTTATACTTTAGAGGCAAAATTTCATAAATTAGCAATTCATCCACATGAATAGTCATCAAAGTTATGGCACAAATTGAAGGCTAGCACAAATTGAAGACTAGCAACATAGATATTGAGTGAACATATGGCTCTATGTCTTCTCTTTTGAAACAACTCTCTACAATTGAGGCGAAGAATTGACATGGGAAGAAGTTTGACACCTATTACATAAAATAAATTTTATTATCACATAAAGGATGATGCATCATATAAAAGATAAGACATCATTTAAGAAGCACATCCAAAACTTTTGCATAAAGAAATGCTTAAAAGTAAAAAAACAAATACCATTGTTGAAGTGATAGATTTTTTTTTCCCTTCATTAAAGTTATTCAAGTCATGATAGCATCATTTAAATGACAGCATGTAACAACATGAGAAAACTGACCATTTGGCTGATCAATCCAAAGTTGTTTGTTGTTTTGTGTGCGCACTTGTAGCAATTTTGTGACCATTATTTGTCTAATTCATTGAATGCTCTCTCTCTCTCTCTCTCTCACACACACACACACTGAGTTATCTCTGTTCCTCTATTGACTCTCCCTCTCTCACTCTCACGTCTAGCTCTATTTTTGAATTCTCTCTCTTTCTCTTTGAACTCCTCTCGCTTTATTTTTCTCCTCTCATTCTCTCTGCACTCCTCTCTCTTTATTTTTCTCCTCTCATTCTCTCTCCACTCCTCTCTCTTTATTTTTTCCTATCTTTCTCTCTAAACTTCTCTCTATATCTCTCTCAATTTAAAGGCTTGTTACAAATTGGTGGCTGTCAAGTTTTCCAAACACTTTGATTGTGATTGATATGTAGGTACATGAAACCATCCCATCATGAATTTCGGTAATATATATATTCCAAACATATTAATATATATGAGTGTATATTGTTGATATATTTAGGTAGTGATGTGTGTGAACACTCTAGGACCGCCGGGGCACTTTTTTCCCTCTTTAGGAGGTTTTTTTCCCCCGGCTTGTATATACGCCTATTGCCCTAATGGGCTACTTATCTTTGTACATTCTCTAGTAATACATTCAGTCTTGTGTGTTGTGCTCCAAGCTTCTTCTTCTTCCTTGTGCTGTTCGCGTGCTTCCGCAGACGTCTAACTCCAACAATTGGTATCAGAGCAGGTCGTCGCTTCTTCTAGGGCGCCGTCGACACTCCTCCGTTTGCAGTCTCAGATTCGCACGAAATTTGGTGAGCATACTCAGGGTGCCAAAATCGCGATCTGAGCTCATTTCGGCCTCCGAACGCACTATCGCAGCGCTTGTGCAGACTATTTCGTCCTTTTGTGCCAAAGGTATATACCAGTTTCTGTTCGTCAGTTTAAGCATCTCGAAGTCTGCTACAGGTCTAGCAGAACTCGTTTGGGCAGTTCCGTTCAACTTTTTTAGATACAGTCAATTTTTTGCATCAAGGTATTTTAGTCACCGGCCATGGCTGAAAGCAGTGATGTATTCCGTATGTTGGCTGTTGAGGATAAGTTGGATGGTACCAACTACCCATTATGGGCTTATATGATGCGACATGTACTGGTTGCAAAAGGATTGTGGAACATTGTGCAGGGTGTTGAAAGACGTCCTGTTACACTTGTAACGACAGGTACTGCAAATACAGGTGTTGGAGCTGATGAAGATGGTATCGAAGATGATATTCCGCAGATTCCTGTTCGTGCTGCTGTTTCTGTTGCACCTACTGCAGAGCAGATTCGTTGGGATGGCAGAGATGCTCAGGCACATGCATTGATAGCTTTGTCTGTCAAACGTGCCATTATTCCTCACATTCGCTCTTGCAGAACAGCAAAGGATGCTTGGGATACACTTACCACTTTGTACCAGGCTAGGAATGAGGCTCGTGTTGCTTACCTCCGAAAACAGTTGGAGAGTGAGCACATGAATGAAGGTGATTCTATGGACAGTTTTCTTACAAAGATCAAAGACCTCAAGGAACAATTGATTTCTGCTGATGAGGTTATACCAGATAGCTCACTTGTGCAGACCGTTCTGAATGGTCTTCCTGATTCATATCAGAGTTTTGCCTCTACTCTTCGGTTGATGATGAAAGGCAATCCGAATGCCTTGTCATTTGAGGAATTAGTCTCTGTTCTGTTGCAGGAAGATCAGTCCAGGCAGAACAGGTCCATTATGCGTGTTGCAGATCAAGCTTTCCTGGCTAGTCAGAAGGGCAAAGGAAAATGGAGCTCTTCTACTAGTAAGCAGAAATCTGCAAATGCTGCACAATCGAAGAACCAGGATAAAGATGAAAAGAAATCAGAAAAGCAGAAATTGTTCTGCAAGTACTGTAAAGGAAATGATCATATTATAAAGAACTGTCCAAAACTGGCTGCTAAAGAGGCAAAGAAGAAAGAGGCTGGAATGGTTGTTGCAGAGGCCTCTACACCAAAAACAGAGTCTGCAAATCTTGTGCAGGAAGAAGAATGGGCGTTTACTACTGTCTGCAGTTTTGACCCATCTTCTCATGATCAGTGCATGTCTGCAGTAGACTCAGATGTTTGGTACTTTGACAGTGGGGCGACCAAACATATTACCTCGCAGCGCAGTTTCTTCTCTTCACTTGAGCCTGCTCCTACAGGGAATACTGTCACATGCGCCAATAACTCCGCTTATCCTGTTATGGGAGTTGGTAAGATCATTCTGACTACTGCTGATGGTAGTTCTTTCACTTTGTCAGATGCTTTATTTGTGCCAGGGATCAAAAAGAATCTGTTATCAGTTTCTGCATTAGCCAAGATTGGCTTGGTTGTGAAATTTGTTGATGACAGGTGTATAGTCCATGATCTCTCAAATGGCGATGTGATTATTGCTTCTGGCATTTTATGTCGTGGGCTGTATAAGCTCATAGACTATGAAAGATCTGTGAATGATTCGGCATGTGCAGTTCATGATTCTCAGGCTATGTCAGATGCAAAGCTTTGGCATGCACGCTTTGGTCATCTGAATTTTGCTAGTTTGTTACGCCTGCAGAAATCTGAAATGGTGTCCTCTTTGCCCAAACTTGAGGCACCTGGAAAACATGTTTGTGAAGGCTGTATTTTGGGCAAAATGCAGCGTTCTTCCTTTCCAAAAGATGGTTCAGTTTGGGCTACGCAGAAATTACAGCTTGTACATAGTGATGTCTGTGGTCCTATGCAGACACCCTCTTTTGGAAATTACCTTTACTTCGTGACTTTCATTGATGATTTTTCCAGGCATGCATGGGTATATCCACTCAAAGCAAAGTCCGAAGTGTTCATGTGCTTCAAACAGTTTTTGGTTTTGGCTGAAAATCTGTCAGCATGTAAAATGGGCACCCTCCGTTCTGTTCGAGGGGGGGAATATATGTCTTCAGATTTTAATGCATTATGGCTGAACGTGGGATAAAACACCAGTGTACAGTGCCGTATACACCTCAACAGAATGGAGTTGCTGAACGAAAGAACAGGTCACTCATGGAGATGGCGAGGTGCATGGTCAAAAGTCAGGCTTTACCACATAGTTTCTGGCTTGAGGCTGTCATGTGTGCAGCATATGTACTGAACAGGTGTCCCACTAAAGCATTGCAGTCTATCACTCCATATGAGGCTTGGCATGACCGCAAGCCATCTGTTGCTCATCTGCGTGTTTTTGGTTGTTTGGCATATGCATTAGTGCCTGAACAACATCGCAGAAAATTGGATGATAAGGCAGTAAAATGTATTTTTGTTGGGTACAGTTCTGAAAGTAAAGGCTATCGTCTGTATCATCCACAGACTAAACGCATTCTGGTTAGCCGTGATGTTGTCTTTGTGGAAGATGCTATTCAGCCATTGCTTTCATGTACTAAGGAGACATCTGTTAGCTCCAAAGACATGTATGATACTTTGATGCCCCTTTTTACAGGTGGACAGGCTAGTGCTGGTCCTAATGAGGCAACTTCTCAGCCTTTGCAGGATCATTCCATTTCTGATGCAGATTTACATGATGCACTTGTTGATGAGAGAGCTGATATTGAGTAGGCAAAAACTATGCCAAAATGGCTGGTGCAGACTTTGCGTGACAGCAAATTAGATACACCTTTGTCATATCGTACTCGTTCAGGCTCTCATAGTGCCTCCTTTGCATCAGATTGCTATGCTATGGCTGCATCTAGTCTCTGTGATGAGAATGAGCCTGTTTCTTTTGATGAAGCACAAAATTCAGAAAATTGGATGGCTGCTATGCAATCTGAATATGATGCTATAATGAAGAATGATACATGGTCTTTATGTGACTTGCCTCCTGGCAAGAAGGCCATTGGCACTAAGTGGGTATACAAGCTGAAGCGTAAACCTGATGGTACAGTTGACAGGTATAAGGCTAGGCTTGTTGCAAAGGGTTATGCGCAGGAAAGAGGCATTGATTTTGATGAGACCTTTGCACCTACATGCCGTATGACTACTGTTCGGAGCATTTGTGCACTTGCAGCCCATCATGGTTGGAATGTACATCAGTTGGACATTAAAACAGCATTTCTGAATGGTGACTTGCATGAAGAAGTGTATGTTTTTCAGCCCCGTGGCTTTGTGCAGAAAGGGCATGAAAACCAGGTGTGCAAGTTAAAGAAGGCGTTATATGGTTTAAAGCAAGCACCACGTGCTTGGTATGAGAAGATACATGCCTATCTGATTGCACATGGTTTTGAGAACAGTCCAACTGAAAGCACCTTATATGTTAAGCGTGCTAATGATGTGCTTCTGATCATTGTTGTCTATGTTGATGACATGCTGCTCACTGGTCCTATTGAGACACATATTGCTGATTTTAAGGCTGATTTGCATGCCTCATTTGAGATGTCTGATTTGGGGCATTTGCATCACTATTTGGGCATTCAGTTTATGCACGTTGATGGTGGAATGGCTTTGTGTCAAACGAAATATATTGACACATTATTGCAGCGTTTTGGCCTTGAAGACTGTAAGCCTATTGCCACTCCTATGGAGACAGGTTTACGATTGAGTCTTCATGATGCTGGAGATGCATTTGATGCTGTTCTCTATCAGCAGGCTGTTGGATGCTTGATTTACTTATGCATTACTCGGCCAGATATTCAGTTTGCTGTCTCACAGATGAGCAGGTTCATGCATTGCCCAGGAGTCACGCATTGGAAAGCGGTTAAGCGCATCTTTCGCTACTTGAGTGGTACTCGGCTACTTGGGTTGTTTTATCCCAAGGGGGGATCACTACCGCCAGATTTGCATGCTTTTTCTGACTCAACATTAGGGGAAAAAATGAACCCTGCATGGGCCTTTTAGATTAGAGAGTGATTAGTGATGGACCAATGAGAGGAGGGTGGTGGACACAGTCTAGTCCCTTAATCACCTAGGCTAGGCATAGGCTTCCCTTGGTTTGGGCCAGTCAAAACCACTAAAACCTCCTGAAATTCGTGGTTTTGTCCCTCAAGTAGTTTTTGAAAGAGATGAAATTCAAAGAGAACCCTTGGATGCCCTTCAAGATTCAATGGGTAAGATCATTTCTTGGGAAATGGGTGGCTTTGAATTTTAGACCTTAGATTTTGCTTAGATCCAACGTGTGCGGTTGCTCATCGAAGAGGAAAAGGCGCATTCGATTACAGCCTTTGGATCTTGAATGAATCTAATGGGTATAATTCATTCCTACAAGGATCACCACAGGTTGAATCTTCACCGTCCGATAGAGACGCTATCCAATGGTTAAAAAAGATGCGCGCGTCCCAAAGAATCTCAACTCTCCTTGCACGAATTTTTGTTCTTTTGTCTTTTAGTGACAGACTGTGTTCCTATTTTGTCTTTTAGTGCCAGTCTTTTGGGATTTAATCTCCACCCTTCAAGCTTGAAGCGATCCGACGGCTATATTTCGACGCCAACTTCGATATTTTGATCTCTCTCTTCGTAGGAGTGATCCTATTTTGTCCTTTTCTGCCAGAGCGTGTGCTCTTATTTTGTCCTCTAGTTCCCAAGTTTTCTATTTGATCATGGGCATCCAATTTGAGAGATCTAAGGGCTACAAATGCACACGAATTTCTTCTTGGAGTTTACTCATTATTTTATTGTACAATACCACTACTCGTTTTTCCCAACCTCTTAATCTACCTGATTAACCGATTTAATTCCTGAAAATTAGGAATCCTTACAAGGCCCATGCAGGGTTCACTTTTTCCCCTAATGGATTGGGCTGGTTGCTATGACACTCGTGTGTCCACCAGTGGTTTTTGCTTCATGCTTGGTAGCTCATGTATATCTTGGTTGAGCAAGAAGCAGCCTACTGTGGCCACTTCCAGTTGTGAGGCTGAGTATAGGGCAGCTTTCACAGCGACTGTTGAGTGTGTGTGGCTCAGACGCCTTATGGCTGATTTGGGTGTTGGCCAGTCTTCTGCCACCACCATCTTCACTGACAGTCAGAGCGCATTGGCAGTTGCGAGGAACCCTGTGTTCCATGCTCCCACTAAGCACATTGAGGTGCATTATCACTATGTCAGGGAGAGGTTCTCTGCCGGGGAGATCAGCTTGGCATATGTGCCCACGCAGGAGAACATTGCAGAGCTTTTCACGAAGGCCCTGCCTAGGGAGAAGTTTGAAGCTTTCCGCAAAGCTTTGGGCTTACTTCCTTTTGTGGAGTGATTTCCACATAGCTCGTCACTTCCTTATACATGAGTGCAAGCTCCTTGTTCACCGCATCACTCCCAGGGGGGATTTGTTGATATATTTAGGTAGTGATGTGTGTGAACACTCTAGGACCGCCGGGGCACTTTTTTCCCTCTTTAGGAGGTTTTTTTCCCCCGGCTTGTATATACGCCTATTGCCCTAATGGGCTACTTATCTTTGTACATTCTCTAGTAATACATTCAGTCTTGTGTGTTGTGCTCCAAGCTTCTTCTTCTTCCTTGTGTTGTTCGAGTGCTTCCGCAGACGTCTAACTCCAACATATATATATATATATATATATATATATATATATATATATACACACAAAACATACATAGATGTGTGTATGGGTGTATGTATGCATGTGTGTGTATTTATATGTATCTATGTGTGTATATATGTATATGTGTATGTATATAACAATGTATATGTAAATGTATGTATGTTTGTATGTATGCATGTACATGTGTATGCATGAACGCATGTATGCATGCATGCACATATGCATGTATGCATGTATGCATGTATGCATGTGTGTACTTATGTATGTATGTTCCAAATGTATAAGATACAAAGATAAGTAGCCGGTTAGGGCAATAAGCATATATACAAGCCAAGGGGAAAAAACCTCCTAAAGAGGAAAAAGGTGCCCCGATGGTCCTAGAGTGTTCACGCACATCACTACCTAAATATATCAACAAATCCCCCCTAGAAGTGATGCCATGAACAAGCAGCTCGCACTCATGTATAAGAAAGTGCCAAGCTTTGTGGAATCAATCCACAAAAGGAAGTAAGCCCAAAGCTTTGCGGAAATCTTCAAACTTCTCCCTAGGTAGAGCCTTCGTAAAAAGGTCTACAATGTTCTCCTGCATGGGCAGATATGCCAAGCTTATCTCCCCAGTAGAGAACCTCTCCCTGACATAATGATAATGCACCTCAATGTGCTTAGTGCATACATGGAGCACAAGGTTCCTCGCAACTACCAATGCACTCTTACTATTAGTGAAGATGGTGGTGGTAGAAGGCTGAACAACACTCAAATCAGCCATAAGGCGTCTAAGCCACACACACTCAACAATCGCTGTGAAAGCTGCCCTATACTCAGCCTCACAACTAGAAGTGGCCACAGTAGGCTGCTTCTTGCTCAACCAAGATATACATGAGCTACCAAGCATGAAGCAAAAGCCACTAGTGGACACGGAAGTTTCATAGCAACCAACCCAATCATTGTAAAAAAAAAGCATGCAAATTTGATGGTACTGATCCCCCCTTGGGATAAAACAATCCAAGTACCCGGGTACCACTCAAGTAGCGAAAGATGCACTTAACCGCTTGCCAATGCTTGACACCTATACAATGCATAAACTTGCTCATCTGTGAGACAGCAAATTGAATATATGGCCGAGTAATGCTTAAGTAAATCAAGCATCCAATAGCCTGTGGATAGAGAACAACATCAAATGCATCTCCAGCATCATGAAGACTCAATCGTAAACATGTCTGAGTGGCAATAGGCTTACAATCTTCAAGGCCAAAACGCTACAATAATGTGTCAATATATTTCTTTTGACACAAAGCCATTCCACCATGAACTTGCATAAATTGAATGCCCAATAGTGATGCAAATGCCCCAAATCAGACATCTCAAATGAGGCATGCAAATCAGCCATAAAATCAGCAATATGCATGTCATGAGGACCAGTGAGCAGCATGTCATCAACATATACCACAATGATCAGAAGCACATCATTAGCACGCTTAACATATAAGGTGCTTTCAATCGGACTGTTCTCAAAACCATGTGCAATCAGATAGGCATGTATCTTTTCATACCAAGCACGTGGTGCTTGCTTTAAACCATATAATGCCTTCTTTAACCTGCACACCTAGTTTTCATGCCCTTTTTGCACAAAGCCACAGGGCTAAAAAACATACATTTCTTCATGCAAGTCATCATTCAGAAATGTTGTTTTAATGTCCAAGTAATGTACATTCCAACCATGATGAGCTGCAAGTGCACAGATGCTATGAACAGGTGTCATTCAACAAGTAGGAGCAAAGGTTTCATCAAAATCAATGCCTCTTTCATGTGCATAACCCTTTGCAACAAGCCTAGCCTTATACCTATCAATTGTTCCATCAGGTTTGCACTTCAGCTTGTATACCCACTTAGTGCCAATGGCCTGCTTTCCAGGAGGAAAGTCACATAAAGACCATGTACAAAGATAAGTGACCCATTAGGGTTATAAGCATACATACAAGTAAGGGGGAAAAACATCCTAAAGAGGGAAAAAAGTGCCCCGATGGTCTTAAGTGTGTTCACACACATCAGTACCAAAATATATCAACAAATCTCCCCGGGGAGTGATGCGATGAACAAGGAGCTAGCACTCATGTATATGGGAGTTCCAAGCCATGTGGAAAGAGATCAATCCATAAAAGGAAGTAAGCCCAAACCTTTGCAAAAAGCTTCAAACTTCTCTCGAGGTAGAGCCTTTGTGCACTATTATCCTGTCTAGGCACATATGCCAAATTGATCTCTCCAATAGAGAACCTTTCCTTGACATAATGATAATGCACCTCAATGTGCTTAGTGTGAGCATGGAACATAGGGTTCCTCACAACTTCCAATGTGCTCTGACTGTTAATGAAGATGGTGGTGGTAGAAGACTGACCAACACCCAATCAACCAAAAGATATGCACAATTATCCTGTCTAGGCACATATGCCAAATTGATCTCTCCAACAGAGAACCTCTCCTTGACATAATGATAATTAACCTCAATGTGCTTAGTGTGAGCATGGAACATAGGGTTCCTCGCAACTTCCAATGTGCTCTGACTGTTAATGAAGATGGTGGTGGTAGAAGACTGGCCAACACCCAGTCAACCAAAAGGCGTCTAAATGACACACATTCAACAATCGTTGTGAAAGCTTCCCTATACTCAGCCTCACAACTAGAAGTGGCCATAGTAGGTTACTTCTTGCTCAACCAAGATATGCATGAGCTACCAAGCATGAAGCAAAAACCACTACTAGACACACGTGTCACAACAACCAACCAAGATAGAGTCAAAAAATGCATGTAAATCTAGCGATAGTGATCCCCCCGTTGGGATAAAACAATCCAAGTAGTCGGGGACCACTCAACTAGCAAAAGATATGCTTAATTGCTTGCCAATGCTTGACAGCTAGGCAATGCATAAACCTGCTCATATGAGAGATAACAAATTGAATATCAAGACAAGTTATGCATAAGTAGATCAAGCATCCAATAACGTGATGATAAAGAACAATATAAAATGCATCTCCAACATCATGAAGACTCAATCCTAAACCTGCTTCCATAGGATTTGGCAATAGGTTTGCAATCTTCAAGAACAAATTGCTTCCATAAAGTTTCAATAAATTTTTTTTGACACATCGCTATTCCACCATCAACTTGCATAAATTGAATGCCCAAATAATGATGCAAAATCCCCAAATTTGACATCTCAAAAGAGGCATGTGAGTCAGCCTTAAAATTAGCAATATGCTTCTCATTAGGAATAGTGAGGAGCATGTCATCAACATAGACAACAATGATCTGAAGTACATCATCTGCATGCTTAACATATGAGGTTCTCTCAATTGCATTGTTTCCAAAACCATGTGCAATCAAGTAGGCATGTATTTCTTCATCCCAATCATGTGATGCTTGCTTCAAACCATATGATGACTTCTTGAACTCGGACACTTTGTTTTCGTGCCCTTTTTGCAAAAAACCACAGGGCAGAAATACATACACTTCTTCATGTAAGTCACCCTTTTTCTGCCTTGTGGTTTTCGTGCCCTTTTTGCAAAAAATGACAGGGTAGAAATACATACACTTCTTCATGTAAGTCACCATTCATAAATGTTGTTTTAATGTCCAACTAATAAACATTCCATCCATGATGAGTTGCAAGTGCACAGGTTCTACGAACAGTAGTCATGCCGCATGTGGGAGAAAAGGTCTCATCAAAATCAATGCCTCTTTCTTGAGCATAAACTTTTGCAGCAAGCCCTGCCTTATACTTATCAACTGTTCCATAAGGTTTGCATTTCAGCTTGTATACCCATTTACTGACAATGGCCTTTTTGCCTGGAGGCAAATCACATAAAGACCATGAACCTGTCCAATTTCCTGAATTTTGTGCTTCATCTAAAGAAAGAGGAGCATTTTCATCATAAAGATTAGAGGAGCCATAGCATGGTAATATGATGCAAAAGTAGCACTATGAGAGCCTGAACAAGTACGATACGAGAGGTGCATCTAATTTGCTATCTCATAAAGTCTTCACTAGCTATTTAGGCATAGTTTTTGCCTCCTCTATATGAACTCTCTCATCAATAAGTGCATCACGCAAATATGCACCAGAAATGGAATGATTTGCATCATCATGTGGAACTTATAAAGGCTAAGAAATTGCATCATTTGAACCTGCACTTGAATGTACACCTATAAAAAGAGGCAACAAAGTGTCATACATATCTTTGGAGCTGATTGATGTCTCCTTAGTACATGAAAGTAATGGTTGAATTGCATCTTTCCACAAAACACAACATCACCACTACCAAAATGCGTTTACTATATGGATGATATAGGCGATAGCCTTTGCTTTTAGAATTGTACGCAACAAAAATACATTTCACAACTTTATCATCCTTTTTTTTTGCATTGTTTTTTAAGCACTAATGCATATGCCAAACAACCAAAGACATGCAGATGAGCAATAGATGGCCTAAAAACATGCCAAGCCTCATATGGAGTGATAGTCTACAGTGCTTTGGTGGAACACCTGTTACGTACATATGTTGCACATGGAACAGCCTCAAGCCAAAAGCTATGTGGTAAAGCCTGACTTTTGACCATACACCTCACCATCTCCATGGGAGACCTGTACTTTCTTTTAGCAAATCCATTTTGTTAAGGTTTATACAACATTTTACATTGATGTTTTATCCCACCTTCAACCAGAAATGCATTAAAATCAGAAGACATATATCCTCCCCTCGATCAAAACGAAGGGTATCCAATTTACATGCTGATAGATTTTCAGCCAAAATTCGAAACTGTTTGAAGCACATAGACACTTCAGACTTGGCTTTCAATGGATGCACCCATGCATGATTGGAAAAATCATCAATAAAAGTCACAAAGTAAAGATAGTTCCCAAAAGAATATGTTTGCATAGGACCACATATATCACTATGAACAAGCTTCAATTTTTGAGTAGCTCAAACTGAACCATCTTTTGGGAAGGATGAACACTGCATTTTGCCCAAAATACAGCCTTCACAAGCATGTTTACCAAGTGCCTCAAGTTTGGGCAGAGAGGACACCATTTTAGATTTCTATAGGCATAGCAAAGTAGTAAAAGTTGGCTTACCAAAGCATGCATGCCAAAGTTTTGCATCTAAGATAGCCTAAGAATCTTGAATTGCACATGCTAAATCATTAGAATAAGAATAAGAGCATGGAAGGATATTCAAGAAAGAATCAAGAGATGATGGGCTAGAAGGATGAGAAAACTAGAAGAAATACTAAAAGAGATGAAAACAAAACTAATCAAGATCGCATCCCAAATGACTCTCAAACACTAGAACCGTCTCTTCCATATCATCAAATTCCATAACCACCTAGAGAAGGGTCAATCTTAGTAGATCCTACTCTTGAGGACTTGTTCATGATGTTCAAAGATTATCAAGCTCGAATTTAAGAAGGGTGGGATGTGGAAAAATAGATAAGTGTTATCCCAGAGCAGATCTAGAATTGAAAGGACCAAGCTTTGTGCTACAATGATACAACTAGCTCAAGCTATGTTTGATGCAAGGCATCTTTTCAATCAGACAAATTCAATAAAGCCATGATTACATTTCAAAGGAATTTTGGAGAGGATAGAGCAGTTGGGAGCTATACCTAGGACTATGGCTACACTAGAGGCTCAAAGTAGTGGAAGTGAAAGAATCAGCTTACCACCCCAAGAAGTTTATTTCCCTAATTGTTTGGATGATGGAATTCCTTCCTCTATAAATCATCACTCCCAAGAGTTCTTGAGAGCGATTGTTGCAGAGAAAAGAAGCACCGAAAAGCAAGCCCCAAAAATTTTTCAAATTATGGGCACAACTTTTCTTCTTCAAGTTTCTATGAAATACCTCATAAAGCCATGTAATGCACTAGAGGAGTCCTCTAGATGCGTGAATCCCAATTATTGTAACATGATATATAGTAGGAATTTAGTATTTTTCAATAGAAGTGCCAATCTCTTATGTGAAAGGACCAATTTTAGGGCACATGTATATAAGTTACTTGATAAATCTTTATAAAGGACTTTTTTGCCAATGTAAGAAAAGCTGAAGTTTTCAAATTTGCCTCTTTTCTACTATGAATCTTCTTCTCCAAGAGCTTGTGCATGTGATTCTTGCTTGAAATGTGTGTTTAGAACTATTTTCTACCCCTTCCCTTCATGTTTGAGCTGCTATAGTGTGTGTGTGAGACTTGAGAAGCTGCTGAGTAGGTGTTGGTGGTTCCTATCATTCACTATTTTGCTCGTAACTTGAAGCACATTTGTCATATTTGACTGAACATACCACCAATAGATGCGTCTCATCAAGAGCTTTGAAATGAATCTACTACTGACCACATTCAGAGTCTGGACCTGAGAGAAAAGTTCGAATTTGTGCTTACTATTGTAACATGTGTCGTGACATGCATTTTCAGAGAATTAAGGAGTAGGAGAGGTAGCTAAGCTAAGTACATGCATTGTAGCATTGTCACTTCATTTACCATCCTGTGTGCACAAGTCTTCATACACATGATATGTCTGATTTCACAGATTGATAATTAAATGTGTATTAATCCACCACTTCTGGGGCGATTGATATATGCACTTCTGGGGCGATTGAGGTACATTCTCAGTTGACACAAGTCCCTAAGGCTTTATGACTTAGGTACACATGTTTCTGGTGTAGTTGTAGGAGAACTAGTCCAATCAAGGTGCCTTCGTGATGGTTATGGCTACAAAGTGAAGAAATCTTGTGAGTAGAGGTAGTTTTAGTTAGTGGCAAGTCACCAAATAATTCAACACTTGTTACTTCACACTTTGGGAGTGTGTGTAATGAGTTCATACGGTTAGGCATGAGGGAGTGCAGAAGAGTTAGGGTTTAGGGAAGAGAGAGAGGTAGGATTAGGATAGGTAAACTTCCACTAGAAAGCCTACAAAAGAAAGAAAAATTAGTTCCTTCTAGTTTAGACACTTGGTCACCCAAGGCCATATTAAGACAAAAAATCAATTAGTATCATATTTTCCAAGTCAGTATCGTGTATCATTTAGGTGTGCTATCACCTTGAGTAATATCATGTATCCTGGGAAACCAAAGCAACCTGAAAGTAACAAGTGAGAGAAAAACTAGAAGAGAGAGAAGCCAGGGGGAATCAATAGAACCAAGAGAATCCCCAGCGACTAGGTGGTGAATGAACTTGAGATTTGGACGAGTGTTAGGCACTCATAGAAGTGTCGCATCATCTGTAGGAAGTGTAGCCCAATCAAACCATCATTCTATCTACTCTCACACATCTAGTGACTTAGAGGAAGAAATACCCATGGCCTCTAAAGACATGCATAACTCAATCCCAAGGGAAGGTTTTGTGTCCACCATAGAGGGAGAATACCAAACATCCCTACAGTATGTGTCCACCAACCTACAAGGGGAGTTTACATGGACAAGATGGGCCAGATCTATGTAGTAACCAAAAATCCAGACCAGATCAATGATAGAGGGGGAATTAGAAGGGAAAGATACTTCAAGAAGACATAACAATAGAGACATGGTGACTACCCCAAGGGGCAAGTCGATGGTGACTCAAGTCTTGAGAGGGAACCTAATACCTCAAGATGACTATTTGATGGATGTGTATTTGATTCATGGATCATACCTACTTCTACAAATCAATTCACCTACACGAGGAGAAGGGATAAATCCAATAACTATATACGAGCTGAGTGATCCGGAGGATGCATGTAGAGTTACCTACCTAGACCAGAATCAAAGGAGATATTGGTCGGTAGACAAAGTTGATAGGTCACGACTGAAGCATATGGGGTTGCCTATATTCCCTTCTCGAGAACAAGAAACTACCTCGCAAAATCCATTTGGAACCCATCAAGGAACGGAAAACATGACAGCATGTCAAAGTAGCCAATGTAGTGTTCCCATCAAACCCCACATTCAATTTGCTATGCCAGGAACGAATCCCTACAACCACACTAATCTAGGGATAGGAAATATGAATAGGCCACCCCTTAGGGCAAGACCACAAATAGGTATAGGACCACGAATGCAACCACTAAGACTGGCAGTTTTGTAGTAATTAGACCCCCAGAGCCAAGGAGAAGATTGAGACGTGCGTTCTAGGGCTTCTTGTCGGGCCTCCTCTCTAATCTGTTCTTCCTCTTTCTTCCTATTTTGAGCACCTACTAGACGTTGTCGGAAAGATTTCATCCTTTCCGTTGATGACCAGAGAAAATGAAAACAACGTTATTGGTGATCTCAAACCTTGTATATCACTGTTAAACAATTGTGTGGATTGGAATTGACTACTTTGTTAAGTATTTGCAGGATCAAGTGGATGAAGAAAACAAAAGTTCGAACTACAGTTTACCCTAAACTGCTTAAATAATGTGTGTTTAGGCCATAGAAACATTGAATTATGGGTTTAAGACCCTAGGTTTATATTTAATCTTGTGCATTTAAGTTAAGAGCCTTAATTCTTGGTTAATGTTAGGGTTGAACTAGGTTTTCCATTAATTTCCAGAGGGTTTTAATGGATTTCTTATGGGTTTCAAATAAGTTTTCTAGGGTTTTAGTATGTTTCAAGGGTTAAAATAACTACTATTTAATGAAATTAATCTATAATTAAGCATTGGTTAACTTATAAAACTAAGTTATGATTTAATTAGTTACCTTAATAGTGTGTTTAAATTAAAAGAATTATTTAATTATCAAAATTTAGGATAATTCAATTAAAAAGAAAATTAAGTGGATAAATCATGAATGGTGTATGTGAGTGGTGATTAAAGTGTGGTGAGAGTTGAGTATGTAAATAAAGTGGTTAAAGTAGGAGGTTGAAAGTGTGGTAATTGTGAGTGCAAGTTAAAAGAATGGTTTCAATAGATTATGCATTTAAAGTAGTTAAAGGTAAATGAAAAGAGTGGTGATTAAGTGTGGGTTAAAGAATGGATGAGAAAATAAAGGAACTAAAAAAAGAGTGGTAAGCTCATGATTTGTGTGTGTATATAAATGTGTATGCTTCTTGAGTTTTCCTAATGTTTTTTTTCAGGTAGATTTTCTTTCTCTTTTCTGCATCGTTTTCCTTCATCTTCATGTCTGTGCATCTCATCATTAGGAGAGAGAGAAGTATACTTAGAATAAGAGAGAGAGTGTAAGCGTAGGCGATTGACGTAGATATACAATACTTCTCGATAAGAAGATGTGTATAGGCTGCCGATGACGTGCATCAGATAGAGACTCAGAGGCAGAGAGACACACGCGCGTACATGGTGCTACAGGGAATTCCTCACGAATTAGAGAGCTTGCTGGTGCTGCGTGATTCGGGGAGAGAGAGAGACTAACAGACAGGGTGAGGGAGTGGACGGCTAAACATGTTTTAATAGCGAGGGTGGGCTGTGTTTTATGGCAGCAAAGGTCATGTCGATGGTCGTTGTACTTAACCTCGCTATGGCTCTTCCTGTCGTGACTTAGTCCCTCCATCGCTCTACACAGCACGTACGAGTAATCATGCGATAGTCCTGTAATATCTGTCGAGGGTGAAGAGAGAAAGAGTCGGCATCCTTTGGAGGTTCTCATATGAGCCGAGCCCGAAAAGAAGGTAATACGCTGCATTTACACGTATGACAGACAAAGATATGGCGGTTGAGGAGGAGATAGCAGATGGTGTAGTGCTCAAAAAGGGAAGGCTCACCATGGAGCAGGTGCACTTCTTGGAGAGCAGCTTTGAGAGCGAGAATAAACTTGAACTAGAGAAGAAGGTGCAAATAGCACAGAGGCTAGGGCTGGAGCCGCGGCAGGTGGAGCGACACCAACAACCTTTTTCTTCTGCAAATTGTCATGCCACTTTATCTCTCTCAGACATTACTCGCCGATATTCCATGTCTATCTCTATTTCTTTGTGAGTGTAATAGCCAGAAAACAGTTCCTGCGTAGCACATTTTGCTCATCTGCACGGACTCGGAGTGGTCCAGTATCCTTGCACACATGATGGGAAACTCGCACATATTGGGAAGAGGAAAGAAAGTCGTTTGCTTCCATTGATTCTGTATTTACTATTTCAGCGTTCTTTTGTACTGCAAATCTTTGTCCTCAGGTGGAAACTTCGGGAGCATTCTTGCTATCAGTTGGCAATTGTGTGCTTATTTCAATGCGCGAAAGAGAGAGGTAGACTGATGGCAGTTCTATACATCGTGTAGAGATCTGATGGAGTAAGAAGCGATCGGAGAAAGACAATTTAGTGTAGCAAGTCGGTGAAGACATGCAGCAGAGACGTTCAAGTCGAGAGAAAAGAGAGAGAGAGAGATCTGGTATATGCAGCATGAAATGTGGGCTTGAGATGAATAATCGCAAACACATTGTTATTGACTGATTGAGTCAGAGACATTCGATAGCTGTTGGTTAAGACATAGACATAACTTATAATTATATCACCTCTTACACCTAAAAATAATTTATTTTATTAGTAGCCACGAAGATAGGGTTTGCATTGATACGATATCCATGTCACTATGAGTACTACTTGAATTACGATTCATGCATGTTAATGTTCTCTGATAATCTTTTTGATGATCTCTGAGATTTCCTGGCAACATATTTTCTTCTTAGAAAGGTGACATCCAATAAGTTTGGATGGCAACACTTTTCTTCATCCAATAAGTATGCCTCTCTTCATTCGACTTCTACCCAACTACTGCAGAGACGCGACAGCGTGAGAGAGAGAGAGAGAGGCGCAGAGAAAGAGAGAGTATAAATGATTATTAACATGAATATTAATTCGATAATTAATAGCAAGTGGTTTTAAGCTTTAGATACATGTTGGACTAAAAATTGGTGTGTTTCATATGAATGAGTGCATTTATGTGTGTATAAATGCATGTATATGTCAAGAGCATGAGAGTGTACATGAGCATAAGTATAAGTATATTAATGTAAGTTAGGATGTGTGTTAATATATGAAAATACATAAGTGCTTAATGTGCATGACAAGTGCATTAGCATAAATTTAAATGCATATGTATGGAGGAAGATGAGCATGTATGAATAAGAAATTATAAATACATGTGAGCAAGTTATATGCATAGTCATCTAAGTGATTGGATTAGCATGAGAATGAGTGTTTGCTTTCATGTTAGTATGTTTGCATGCATGAGCATGAGTATGCTTTAATGTATGTGAAGTATGTCTTTTATGTTTTATTGATTTTTTGTAATATTACTAATTTGCTAATGTTTTTTTTCAGAAACATTGAAGATTACAATCAATTAAAGTGAAGAGAAGACAATTGAAGTAAAGCGGAAGCCTAAAGATCCATTTAAATCTTATTTCTCATTTAGTCAACTATCCGATTGACTAAACATTTATCCAATTGTTTAGGCCCTCCAGTTGTATTAGCATTATTAAGTGGAACCATTAGCTTATTAATTAATTTATTCACGCAGTTTTGCAACAATATTGCTTCCCATTACTTTCTTTGATGTCTTCTAAAAGTAGTTCTAAACATGAGTCTGATAAGAAGCACGAATTAGAACATTTAATTTTAGGCACGTTGCTACCATCTCCAATTGAGCATTCATATAACAACGAAAATATCGAACCTGAAATAGTTAAAGATAAAATAGTTCACGAGTCTTTACGCCCGATAGAATACGATCGTCTTGTTTCTCGACTATTACCATTATTTACTATCGTTTTACCTGAACCGGAGTTCAACGACGACTTATTCCCACCTGCATTAGTGCGAACACCGAGCTTAGAACAAAGTACAACTGAAGAAAAGGATATAATTAAAGATAAAATTACCGGTGAGAACTTAGTTTCACCTTATCAAATAGAAGCTATTGAGCTATATAGAGCAGCTCAGCCGTACGGTTCTTAGATGTTTCAAGTGTTTCAATTATCTACTCCATATTTCCTAGTTTTCAGAGTAAGTTAGAAGTTCTTTTACCCTCGACGAAAGACAAATATACCTAAAACACCTATGATTGTCTCATACACCCTGCGTGTGCCGAGGGATTTAGTGATTGACTGATCCACCAGCCTTATGTCCGCAACTTCCCGACATCTTGGTGAACCCGACGTGAAGGTTCGGCAAGACACCGTAGGTATAAAGGTATATTTACATTTTGTTTTGCATATGCATATATAGATAAGTTGACGATTGAAGAAGAAGTATCAACATCCTTTGTAGCTGCAGCTGATTGATCCTCGTCACGTCACCTTTATCCATCAACTTTCGTGAAAGTGACGATTGCACATGCATGAAAAGATTTTGCATTGAGCACATTCACAACGAACCTCTTCATCAAATTGGCTGATCAGGTATATTTTTTCTTATTCTGTTGCATAATAGTAGGAAAGTTTTCTTCATTTCTATTTCTAAAGCAGTAGGAAATTTTTCTTTATTGCAGAGTAGTAGAAAAGTTTCTTTAGTACAAAATAGTAGGAAAGTGTTCTTTCTTTCTATTTACCTCATAATAGGAAAAGTTTCTTTATTGCAAAAGCATAGGAAAGTTTTCTTTTTGGTTTTAACATACTAGGAAACTTTTCTTTTTCAAAGCAGTAGGAAATTGTATTTAGTTTTGATGGCAAAGAAGTAGGAATATTTTCTGTATTTCTGTTTCTTTTATCACGGAGTCGTATCAGGATCAAGATACAGACGGGTTATTACGAGAATTATATACGTATATTTCATATTTATCTATAAAGTAGACTTATCCACTATGGCAGATCACTTTGAAGAACAGCGAATTTGGAAGATCATAGATGCCATTAAAACAGATAGGGGGGAATTTACTGGAATAAATGTAACAGCTTATCTTAAATATTATGAACAATTGACAGAACAATATGGGTTACCTGAAGACAATAAAAAAGATACCTTTATACGAATTGCTCATGGGTTCACTAGAGAGAGAATCCAATTGCAAGTAGTCCAACCAAACATGACTTGGGTGGATTTCAAGACTCGGCTTCTTACTGAATTTTCGCATGAAGATTACAGTAAGAATAATAGAGCCACATTCATGCGATGGGTAGGAACAACAAAGTTAGACCAACACATAACTCAGGGATTAGCTGAATTTGATATCAAATTTAACCAAATGCCACAAGCAGATAGAACAGCTCTTGAACCAGATAAATTAAGAAATTTTCTAAACATGCTAGATCCATCTCTTAGACGAGAGCTAGAACCAATGCTTGAGGATGGAGCAACTGCAAGTGGGCTTACTGGAAATTGGGATAATGTAAGAGCAGCTGTCCATAGGTTAGCCCAAAGACAGGAGCGAAATCAGATACAAACTCCAAGAATATATGAAAGAGATGTGCCAGGAAAGATAGATAATGACCTCATTCCTCATAAATCTAGAAAGGATGACTCTGAAATTACAATGTTAAAAACATCAGTAGAATCACTTGTTAAACATGTGGAGACTTTGGTGACTGAAATAGCTACTATAAAGAGCATGCAAGAGCTTAAATTGAGAGATCAAGAGAAACCAAAAGAATTAGAACAAAATCCTAGGAATCAGATGCCAGCTAGAAGACCATTTAACCAAGCACGTAGATGTCTCTGGTGTGATGATTTGGAGCATCCACACTGGACATGCAACTTATTCAAAGAGGCCAAGGATAAGAATTGGGTCACAGAAGTAGATCGAAAGATCTGTGACTATGTAACAAAAAGGCCTTTGGCATCAAACTATGGAAAAGGAGGTATGAAAACCTTCTTTGAAGCCTCCACAAGCCAAAATACATATGCTTGTAGGCTGGATAGTGAAGACTCTAAGTGTGATTTCTGGGAGCAGGTTTATGATACTGCTAGTAGAGGCAAGTTATCTGTTGAGAACTTATATGCTACGAGCTCGGATATTAGATAAAAAACATGTTGGAATGAGCCAGTAGACATGTTCTCAGTTTATGCCCACGAAATTAATATAGATGAGAAGAGGAAACGGGATGAAGAGGGACAGTCTAAACGAACAACTAGGGCTAGAAAAGAGGGTGAAACGACTGATTCAATTAAAGAACCGCCTATGATGGAGCCTAGTCAGGAACCAAAACAACAGGAACAAGAAAAGAAGTCTCAAAATAAGGGTAAAGGAAAGAAAGTAGGAGAAAATTTAGAAAAGAAAACTACAAGTGAAGATAGAAGTCAAGATAAACTAAATGAAACTCAACCCATACGAGAAGAAGGAAGTAAGGAAGAAAAACCGAAAAAGAAACCTCCGACTTTCCGATTGATCTCTCAAATTGAGAAACAAATAGACATTCGAAAAGTTATGGATGAGAAAATCATGAAGGCAGAAGTAACCATGACATTAGAAGAATGGTTAGCATTTTCAAGAACAGATGTGAAGGAAGATTTCATGAGTATCATTAAAAGACGAAGAGAACCTATAAGATATAGAACGGAAGATATTGAAATGGAGGAAAGAAAAGATCAGGATGAACCGAAAGTGAGTGTTGTACAAATAAATGAATCTGAGTATAGAGAATCGTCTGATCGTAGAAATTATTTGGGACCTATTATTGGACATTTGGAAAAAGGAAATGATGACCCAAATAGCCATTACACTCATAAACATTGGGCTAGGGGTACTACTGAAACTATGGTTAAGATAGGTAATAATAATAAACCACAAGTAGCATTAATCGATTCAGGATCAGAAATCAATGTAGTTTCAAGAGAGATTTATAATGAGGGAAAATGGCCCATAGATAGGGACCATGGATGGAAAATGAAGGCAGCCAACAATGCTTCTGGCTATCTATTAGGAGCTTGTGAAAATGTTCCTATTACTATTGGAGATGTTAAAGAGGAACATAATTTCTTCGTTCATGATGACTGCTCGTACCCAATTATTTTGGGGCAGCCATTCATTTGTGAACAAAGAATGGAGACAAAAGTATTAGATGATGGAAGTGCTTTTGCAAGAATTCGTTCTCGTGATGGCCTGAAATCTGTTCAATTCATGACGCTTTGTATAAACCATCCTCGTAATCGTAGGTCTTTAAGAAAAACTCCTTTAAGACACTTAGATCAGGATTTCGAATAAATGCCACTGTTGAGCGAGATGACAGTGGACTTTGGTTTGAAATCTCGCAAAATCTTGCACAAAATTTAGATAAAATGACTGTTTATTTTCCGTCTGCTACTTTAAATATTTTTCATTTTAAACAAATTCCTAGAAAACTTAGAAAAAAATACGAAAAACATTTGAAAATTAAAGGAGATCTATTAATGGATGAAAGTATTGAACATATTATTGAAACTACACATTGCTTTTCAACATTAGAAGAATTAGAACTTTGTTATCAAAGTAAGTCTGATTCACATATTCTTATCTCTTCACTTGATATGTATGCATTAATTCAGGAATATGCTTCTAGTATTAATCATGACTATGATGCCTTAGTGGAGACCAAATACAAAACTGTTAGTAAGAAGGTTAAACCCGTAGCTCAACCACTACCAAAATTCAGTAATGATATTATAAAGAATGTAAGTCATGAGCCAATCCTCAGAAATCCAACAAATATTGGCCATGTATTTACTAAAGAATCCTTAAATCAAATTAAATTAGATGCTAGTGGTTTCCTTCTTCCAGCAGAAAAAGAGTATTTTCTAAAGATTATTGAGCAACATGGAAGAGCATTTTCTCTTGAGCCTTCAGAGATAGGATGTGCAGATCCTAAGATAGTTTCACCGATGATTATTTTCACTATTCCCCATATTCCTTGGAATTTGCGCCCTATTCCTGTACCTAAAGCTCATCTTTCAGAGTTGATTAGATTACTGAAAGAAAAAATTCATGTGCATATTTTAGAATCCTCTTCAGCTCCCTATTCAAACCGTTGGTTTACTGTACCTAAGAAGAATGGAAAACTTCGGTTTATCCAAGATCTTCAACCAGTTAATAAAGTGACCATTAGAAATGTGGGTACAGGTCCAATTGTGGATGAATTTGCGGAAGCATTTTCAGGCAATTCTATATATTCAATGGGTGATCTCTACTCTGGGTATGATCAATTTCAATTGGCATTAGAGAGTAGAGACATTACTAGCATGAAAACACCTTTGGGATTAGTTAGGATGTGTACATTACCTCAAGGTGCGACCAATTCAGTAGCACACATGATGAGTGCAATGAATTTGGTTTTGCACGATTTTATTCCGCACATTACTATGCCCTTTATAGATGACATTCCCATTAAGGGTTGCTTGGAAGAAGAGAAAGATAGCACTCTGGATGAAGATGGCTGTCGAAGATTTGTAAAGGCTCATATCCTTGATTGCAAAAAAATCTTTGAGCGATTTATTCAAGTTGGCTTAACATTATCTATAGAAAAATCTACTTTTGGTGTTAATGAGGTCCTCATTGTAGGTCATCTTTGTGGCCATTATGGACGGAAGCCATACCCTAAAAAAGTTGATGCCATTAGTAAGATTTCGGAGATATGTCAAAATGTGAGTGAAGTTCGACGATTCTTAGGAGCCTGTATCTTCTATGTTATATGGATACCACATTTTGCACATATAGCTGACTGTCTTTATGATTTATTAAGAAAGAAAAGAAATTTTTTATGGACAGAAAAACATACTCAAGCCATGCGTAGATTAAAGAAGTTGCTTCAAGAAGCTCCAATCCTTAAACGAGTAGATTATACGAATAATAAGCCCATTATTTTGACTATTGATACTAGTCCTATTGGAATTGGCTGGGTCATAAGTCAAGATGATGAAGAGGGTAGAAGATATGCTATTAGATTTGGAGCTAAGATTTTACATAATACTCAAAGAAATTATCCTCAAATTAAAAGAGAACTTTGGGGTTTAGTCACAACTCTAAAGTCCGATAAAGAATATTTCATAGGAGCAAATGTGATTGTGGAGACAGATTGTTTACCGCTAATTGGAATGATTACAAACTGTTCTTCACCGGATATTGCAATGCTTCGTTGGATTTCTTATATTAAATTTATCAATCCAATTTTAATGCATATTTCAGGAAAATCTAACTCTGTTGCTGATATGCTCTCAAGAGCTAGGTATGATGAGAATGATGAAGCCAAAGTAGATATTAATACGATAAATTATGATTCCCAAGTTTATGTATATGAAAAATTTAAGTCAAATGAATATGAAGGAGAGTGGCTAGAGATTGGAAAGTATCTTAGTACTTTAGTTAGATCACCTTCATGGTCTTCAAATAGATTTAGAAATATTAGAAAAAGGGCATTTAACTTTTTCTTACAAAATGGATTACTTTGGAGACATGCAAGGGGGAAGATCAAAATGCCTCAAAGAATACTAGGTACTAAGAATCTTCAGATGCAAGTTATGAAGAGCATGCATGATACTTTATGGGCCGGGCATAAAGGTTTTGTTGCCACTTATGAGAAAATTAGAGAGTGTTACTGGTGGCCAGGTATTTATGTTAATGTAAAAAATTTTGTGGATTCTTGCGATATATGTCAAGTTTATTCATCGGTTAAGCATAGGGATCCACTACATCCTACGTATCCACCATGCATACACTATAAGTGGGTAGTGGACTTAGTAACCATGCCCAAAGGTATCGATAGAATGAGATACATAGTTCTTGCTCGTGAAGATCTTACTAATCATGTGGAAGGCCGAGCTCTTAGATCAAAAACTACTTTCAATGTATGCAAATTTCTTCTAGAAGATGTGATTTCGAGATTTGGGTATATTGAAAAAATAGTAGCCGATAGGGGCGAATTAGATGCGCAAGAGGCTAGGGAATTCTTTGCTAGGCATGGAATTCGTTTAGCTCTTACGACTGCATATAACCCTGAGGCTAACGGGAAAATTAAAAGAGGGCATTCCCCTATCATAAAAGCGATTTCTAAAGCTTGCAAAGGAGAACTGAAGAATTGGCCAAAATTTTTGCCATTCGCTTTGTGGGCTGATAGAATGACCTGTACGAGAACGACAGGGTTTATGCCGGCAGAGCTTATGTACTGCCAAAAACCAATTTTTCCAATAAATACCCAAATTCTAACTTGGACTATGCTTCCTTGGAAAGATAATTTATCTACTGAAGACTTGTTAGCTCTAAGGATTCAGCAACTAGAGCAAGGGAATGAGAGATTGGATGACGCTGTAGAAAAATTAAAAATTTCTCGACTTAAAAATAAAAAGTATTTTGATAAATCACATAGGTTAAGGCCAAAGCCAATAAAAATTGATGATTGGGTATTGATATATGATAGCACATTTGATATACAGTATGATGCCCGTAGAAAATTAAAAAAGCGTTGGTTTGGACCTTATGTGGTGGTCAAAATCTATGAAAATGGAACGTATGCTTTAAGAGAGTTAGATGGAACTCCGCTTAAAAATTTAATTGCAGGTAAAAGAATTAAAATATTTAAACAAAGAAATGAAGAATTTTATGATATAATATATGATGAAGGAAATGAAGAATGATTGTTTTTTTAATAAAAACAATGTTTAAATTTTCTTTTAAATATGTTTTTTATTATTTATTTCTTTTACATGTATGAAAATAAAAAAATTATTTATAAAAATTAATTTTTCTTGAAAGTCTGTCCATTGTTGCTTGATAGCAGGAGTTGAAAATGTTTTTTGTTTTGAACCAATTAATTAAAGACTGATTTATGATAAAGATAAAGTGCAGGAGATTGAAGATAGTTCATGCAGTTTAAAAATTCCAGCAATAAAAGCGATATTTGGATGAAAGGCGATACTAAAGATGGAATCAATATCGATCAGGTGAAACAGTTCTAACCCTGATTAATGTTTTAAGTTTTGTTTTTTCCTGCATTATCATAATTAGAAATGTACATTCTTCAGCTAGGTTAAGAAACCTCTTAAAATTATGAAACGTAGAATTTACACTGAAGTAGGGATGTGCTTGAAAAGAAGATAGGGATTAGAAACCTATGGTTGTCATATGAATAGTTGAAGGAACGCTTAACTTGCAACTCCTAGTAGAAGTAGACTTGTTTTATATAGGGAAGCTTCCTTTAATCTGACCCATTTAGCTAAAGAGATCCTAGGTCCTGCTTTAGCTTACCTCTAGATCCTTTGCTCTGATTAGGGGTTAAGCCTTTCCCCTTTATCAAAAAAAAGTTGCGAAGAAAAATTGAAAGCAGTACATTAATGGTTGCTGTATATGATTGACAAAAAGGAAAAATTATGATTAAAAAAAAATGAGATAAAAGAAAAATTAAATAAATCAGTTGTGGTCTCGAAATCACTTTTGATTTGAAAAGCGGGCTATATAAGGCGGATGTATGCTAGAGGGGAGTTAGTTTTTTGTATCTTAATAGCGAATGGTTAGGAGATGAGGATAGAGGGCTTATATAACATATGCTTTACTTATGAACAGAGTTAATAGAAGAGTTAGTACGAACACTATTTGAATGACTTCTATAGTTTCCTTCTAAAACTTGTTTCCAATTCATGCATTGATCGAAAAGGTTGAACTTCAAGTTTACATAATTTTATAAGTTTTCTTTGCTATTTGAAGATGTACTAATGATAGAAGCATTTTTATATACAGACAATTTGAATTTGAGTCATGAATAATTTTCAAAAGAATTTGATGTTGCTTTCTATGATCTGCAGGTTGGCCCATCGAGGACGATGTGTAGGTTTGGCGGGGGCGAATGTCGGAAAGATTTCATCCTTTCCGTTGATGACCAGAGAAAATGAAAACAACGTTATTGGTGATCTCAAACCTTTTATATCACTGTTAAACAATTGTGTGGATTGGAATTGACTACTTTGTTAAGTATTTGCAGGATCAAGTGGATGAAGAAAACAAAAGTTCGAACTACGGTTTACCCTAAACTGCTTAAATAATGTGTGTTTAGGCCATAGAAACATTGAATTATGGGTTTAAGACCCTAGGTTTATATTTAGTCTTGTGCATTTAAGTTAAGAGCCTTAATTCCTGGTTAATGTTAGGGTTGAGCTAGGTTTTCCATTAATTTCCAGAGGGTTTTAATGGATTTCTTATGGGTTTCAAATAAGTTTTCTAGGGTTTTAGTATGTTTCAAGGGTTAAAATAACTACTATTTAATGAAATTAATCTATAATTAAGCATTGGTTAACTTATAAAACTAAGTTATGATTTAATTAGTTACCTTAATAGTGTGTTTAAATTAAAAGAATTATTTAATTATCAAAATTTAGGATAATTCAATTAAAAATAAAATTAAGTGGATAAATAATGAATGGTGTATGTGAGTGGTGATTAAAGTGTGGTGAGAGTTGAGTGTGTAAAATAAAGTGGTTAAAGTAGGAGGTTGAAAGTGTGGTAATTGTGAGTGCAAGTTAAAAGAATGGTTTCAATAGATTATGCATTTAAAGTAGTTAAAGGTAAATGAAAAGAGTGGTGATTAAGTGTGGGTTAAAGAATGGATGAGAAAATAAAGGAACTAAAAAAAGAGTGGTAAGCTCATGATTTGTGTGTGTATATAAATGTGTATGCTTCTTGAGTTTTCCTAATGTTTTTTTTCAGGAAGATTTTCTTTCTCTTTTCTGCATCGTTTTCCTTCATCTTCATGTTTGTGCATCTCATCATTAGGAGAGAGAGAAGTATACTTAGAATAAGAGAGAGAGTATAAGCGTAGGCGATTGACGTAGATATACAATACTTCTCGATAAGAAGATGTGTATAGGCTGCCGATGACGCGCATCAGATAGAGACTCAGAGGCAGAGAGACACACGCGCGTACATGGTGCTACAGGGAATTCCTCACGAATTAGAGAGCTTGCTGGTGCTGCGTGATTCGGGGAGAGAGAGAGACTAACAGACAGGGTGAGGGAGTGGACGGCTAAACATGTTTTAATAGCGAGGGTGGGCTGTGTTTTATGGCAGCAAAGGTCATGTCGATGGTCGTTGTACTTAACCTCGCTATGGCTCTTCCTGTCGTGACTTAGTCCCTCCATCGCTCTACACAGCACGTACGAGTAATCATGCGATAGTCCTGTAATATCTGTCGAGGGTGAAGAGAGAAAGAGTCGGCATCCTTTGGAGGTTCTCATATGAGCCGAGCCCGAAAAGAAGGTAATACGCTGCATTTACACGTATGACAGACAAAGATATGGCGGTTGAGGAGGAGATAGCAGATGGTGTAGTGCTCAAAAAGGGAAGGCTCACCATGGAGCAGGTGCGCTTCTTGGAGAGCAGCTTTGAGAGCGAGAATAAACTTGAACCAGAGAAGAAGGTGCAAATAGCACAGAGGCTAGGGCTGGAGCCGCGGCAGGTGGAGCGACACCAACAGCCTTTTTCTTCTGCAAATTGTCATGCCACTTTATCTCTCTCAGACATTACTCGCCGATATTCCATGTCTATCTCTATTTCTTTGTGAGTGTAATAGCCAGAAAACAGTTCCTACGTAGCACATTTTGCTCATCTGCACGGACTCGGAGTGGTCCAGTATCCTTGCACACATGATGGGAAACTCGCACATATTGGGAAGAGGAAAGAAAGTCGTTTGCTTCCATTGATTCTGTATTTACTATTTCAGCGTTCTTTTGTACTGCAAATCTTTGTCCTCAGGTGGAAACTTCGGGAGCATTCTTGCTATCAGTTGGCAATTGTGTGCTTATTTCAATGCGCGAAAGAGAGAGGTAGACTGATGGCAGTTCTATCCATCGTGTAGAGATCTGATGGAGTAAGAAGCGATCGGAGAAAGACAATTTAGTGTAGCAGGTCGGTGAAGACATGCAGCAGAGATGTTCAAGTCGAGAGAAAAGAGAGAGAGAGAGATCTGGTATATGCAGCATGAAATGTGGGCTTGAGATTAATAATCGCAAACACATTGTTATTGACGGATTGAGTCAGAGACATTCGATAGCTGTTGGTTAAGACATAGACATAACTTATAATTATATCACCTCTTACACCTAAAAATAATTTATTTTATTAGTAGCCACGAAGATAGGGTTTGCATTGATACGATATCCATGTCACTATGAGTACTACTTGAATTACGATTCATGCATGTTAATGTTCTCTGATAATCTTTTTGATGATCTCTGAGGTTTCCTGGCAACATATTTTCTTCTTAGAAAGGTGACATCCAATAAGTTTGGATGGCAACACTTTTCTTCATCCAATAAGTATGCCTCTCTTCATTCGACTTCTACCCGACTACTGCAGAGACACGACAGCGTGAGAGAGAGAGAGAGGCGCAGAGAAAGAGAGAGTATAAATGATTATTAACATGAATATTAATTCAATAATTAATAGCAAGTGGTTTTAAGCTTTAGATACATGTTGGACTAAAAATTGGTGTGTTTCATATGAATGAGTGCATTTATGTGTGTATAAATGCATGTATATGTCAAGAGCATGAGAGTGTACATGAGCATAAGTATAAGTATATTAATGTAAGTTAGGATGTGTGTTAATATATGAAAATACATAAGTGCTTAATGTGCATGATAAGTGCATTAGCATAAATTTAAATGCATATGTATGCAGGAAGATGAGCATGTATGAATAAGAAATTATAAATACATGTGAGCAAGTTATATGCATAGTCATCTAAGTGATTGGATTAGCATGAGAATGAGTGTTTGCTTTCATGTTAGTATGTTTGCATGCATGAGCATGAGTATGCTTTAATGTATGTGAAGTATGTCTTTTATGTTTTATTGATTTTTTGTAATATTACTAATTTGCTAATGTTTTTTTTCAGAAACATTGAAGATTACAATCAATTAAAGTGAAGAGAAGACAATTGAAGTAAAGCGGCAGCCTAAAGATCCATTTAAATCTTATTTCTCATTTAGTCAACTATCCGATTGACTAAACATTTATCCAATTGTTTAGGCCCTCCAGTTGTATTAGCATTATTAAGTGGAACCATTAGCTTATTAATTAATTTATTCACGCAGTTTTGCAACAATATTGCTTCCCATTACTTTCTTTGATGTCTTCTAAAAGTAGTTCTAAACATGAGTCTGATAAGAAGCACGAATTAGAACATTTAATTTTAGGCACGTTGCTACCATCTCCAATTGAGCATTCATATAACAACGAAAATATCGAACCTGAAATAGTTAAAGATAAAATAGTTCACGAGTCTTTACGCCCGATAGAATACGATCGTCTTGTTTCTTGACTATTACCATTATTTACTATCGTTTTACCTAAACCGGAGTTCAACGACGACTTATTCCCACCTGCATTAGTGCGAACACCGAGCTTAGAACAAAGTACAACTGAAGAAAAGGATATAATTAAAGATAAAATTACCGGTGAGAACTTAGTTTCACCTTATCAAATAGAAGCTATTGACCTATATAGAGCAGCTCAGCCGTACGGTTCTTAGACGTTTCAAGTGTTTCAATTATCTACTCCATATTTCCTAGTTTTCAGAGTAAGTTAGAAGTTCTTTTACCCTCGATGAAAGACAAATATACCTAAAACACCTACGATTGTCTCATACACCCTGCATGTGCCGAGGGATCTAGTGGCTGACTGATCCACCAGCCTTATGTCCGCAACTTCCCGACAACGTGCTAACATTTGATCCGTCGATGGAAAAGGAATGGAATTTCAATACCACCCTTTGAGGAATTAAATGTTGGGAACGATCAGCCAACTCCACGTTTGGAAGAAATATATGAAGAGGTTTCCATGCTAGACCAAAATAGGGAGGAAACACACAACATTTCTACCCTACCGGACTACATGGGAGAATATGAGAAAGAATCCATAATCTTCCGTGCTCCCACAGTATGAGGAAAGGAAAATGAGTCTTCAAGCAAGACCTCTCACAATCTAACAGAACTCATGAAGACCAAGGTACAATGTCGGTTGACGGTGGAAGAATTACTATGTGTCAAGCCTCAAATATGGAAACAATTAGCGGGACAGTTGAAGTTAGAGCATGAGGAGACTAAAAAGGAAGGTAACGAACGTGAAGTCCCTTCTACTAGACAAATCCCTGTGGATAAAGTCAAAGAATTTAGTGAAGGATACGAGGGCAACACATGTTTACCCATCACATACAATGGATACATGACCAAGGCCATTCTAGACACAGGAGCAGGTGTAGGCATAGCCACCAAAGAAATTTGGGAGAAATGGGGAAAGCCAACCCTGCGACCAACACATATGAAGCTTCAATTAGCAGATGTCATATGAAGCTTCAATTAGCAGATAACCAACACATATGCGACCCCTTGGAATACTAGAGAAAATCAAGTTAGCCACCTACAGAATGGAGTTTGAGCACACATTAGCTATATGTCAATTTGGAAAAGTGAATAACTATGAAATAATATTAGGATGACCATTCATGAGACAACTTAGGGTAGTCAAGACTGGGGAAGAGATGCTTTATACCTACAACATCAAGGAACTACCAACAAGATAAATTTGCATACATTTGAATATAGGGATGTACTCCCACTACAATGGAATTCCATACACAAGGAAGAGGATGATTTGTCAATTCATAATGCTAGTTCAAGTGACCAATCATGGATGCATGAAGATGCTCAATTATGGATGTGTAAGGAAGCAAAGAGAGAAGAGAAACAAATTCAAACATGGCCTATAAGACATAAAAATTACCGACCCATAGAGGACCCAATGTATATGCCCCAAGTTTTTCATGATGAAGCATTCGAACCACATGGTTGGATGGAGATTCTAGCCACCTTCGATGTATGCGTAAATGAAGAGGTATTAGCCATCAATTGATGTGTGGATGAGGAAGGTTATGATGTAAGCTTTCAGATGGTAGTCCTTCATGACGTAGATGCAGGAGAAGTGTTAGAAAAGGATGGAAGGAAGAGTATGAGAGCATAGAGATGGAGCTGGAGTTTGATTCAGAGGAACGGTATTTGGAAGCAATCCAAGCCAATGACAAAGAAGAAACACCCAATGTGTTAGCAATAGAAGCAGCTCAGTTGAGACCGAACCATGAGGAAACCATAGATAAGACCGAATCAACCCCAGATCTGTTTGAAGTCCCAGAACACTTCAAAAGATACGAAGTAGAGGAGAGGAAGATAGCCATTCAGATGCCTAAGAGAGAGGCAAGAGAAGGAGAAGCATATGACAACAAGGAACAAATGAAGAAAGTAATAGTGACTATGGAAGATGGAGAAGAAAGATGCATGTACATAGGAAAAGATGTGTCACATGAGGAGGAAGAAGAATTGATAAGACTAATTCGAGAGTATCAGGATGTGTTTACATGGACCTACAAGGACCTCAAAGGTGTAGAGCCCTCCATTTGTTCTCATCAAATACCAATGACACCTTATGCAAAACCATCGAAGCAACTCCCTTACACCTATAATGATGTCTATTCAGCAAAAATTAAGGAGGAGATAGACAAGTTATTAGCTACGGGATTCATTTGTGAGATAGAACACACTCAATGGGTGTCACCATTAGTTTTTGTACCCAAAAAGAACAGGAATATAAGAGTGTGTATTAACCTAAAGAAAGTAAACATATCTACGATCCGTGATAGCGACCCATTACCTATTACTGATCATCTTTTGGAACGAGTCACAGGTAAGGAAGTCTATAGCTTGCTAGATGGATTCTCTGGGTACAACCAAGTAGCTATTGCTACTAAGGACCAACATAAGGCCGCATTCGTGACTGAATGGGGAATCTATGCTTTCACGGTGATGCCTTTTGGACTCACAAATGGCCCTGCTACTTTCCAAAGGCTGATGTGTCACGTCTTCAAGGAATTCCTAAGAAAGAGTATGCAAGTATACATAGACGACCTATGCACGTACTCAAGTCAGAGATAGGAGCATATTCTTGAGTCGTGAAGGATATTTGAAAAGTGCCGACAATATAGAGTATGCATGAACCTTGAGAAATGCGTCTTTATGGTGAGACAAGTGAAAATCCTAGGACACATTGTATAACGACTCAGCACAACACCTATTTTGAAAACACCCAACTAGAACAAGCCTTTTCATATTCATGTAGATGCCTCCAACTATGCAATAGGATGCATTCTAGCTCAACCTACATATGAAGGAAAATTGGACCAGCCTATTGCCTATGCAAGCAGACAATTGAATCAAGCTGAAAGAAACTATACAGCTATGGAATGAGAAGGTTTAGGGATGGTGTACATAGTAAATAAACTCAGACACTACCTTCTAGCCAACAAGTTCAAATTCTTCATAGATCATCAAGCCTTATTGTACTTAGTCAATAAGCCTTGTAACACAGGAAGGTTAGTAAGATGGTTTTCGTTATTAATGGAGTTCGATTTTGAAGTGATTATAAAAATAGGAAATACCCATGTGAGAGTTGATCATCTATCTAGGTTAACACATGGAGAACCACCTAACAAATTATTAGATGATTTACCAGACACATACCTTTTCAATTTGGAAGTGTGTCCTAAGTGGGTAGAGAGGTTAATTTCAACACTCACCCATGGACCACAACACCCAATTAACAAGGTGATTAGGAAGGGAATTCTGCAATCACGTAACTTACACATTGTAGCAGGAAGTGTGTACCATAAAGAACCTAACGCTGTATTGTCAAGATGTGTAGAAGAAGACAAACAAAAGAATTTGATTGATCAAGCACATGTAAACAAATGGAGCATGCACAAGGGAACCCATGGAACTCTAAGGGAATTGAAATGATTAGGAGTATTGATTTCAAAGGACCCATTAATCCACCAAGCCAATGGTCAAGCAGAAAGTTCCAATAAAGTGTTGTGTATGGTATTGACAAAGATAGTCAATAGTGGAAGGTCAGATTGGGACAAACAATTGCATCATCCAATTTGGGCCTTCTGTGTGGCTTACAAAATAGCCATTGGAACTACTCCTTTTAACCTAATTTATGGACAAAATGCAATCCTGCCAATCGATTTTGTGGTGCCTAATTTAAAAGTAGCACAAAAATATGAGTGGATAGGACATGAGTTATCCAAGCAACTTGAACAGATTGAGAAGTTACACGAAACAAGACTACAAGCGGTTGCAGGAATTTATGCTGCTAAAAGGATATAGAAAGCATATTATGATGTGCACATCAAAGATAAAGGCCTGAAAGAAGGAGATTTAGTCCTGGTGTATACCTTGAGGCAACATGCCAAGAAGCTACAAAAATGCGGATATGGACCCTTATTGATTAATAGGATCTCGACTAGCAGAGTAGTGAATCTAGCCACATTAGATGGAGATATACTTCCTAACTACATAAGTGGTTGCCGAGTAAAACGATATATGGGGTCATTGACAGATCAAATGTTAGCAAGACTAGTAGGAGTGCAAAATAAAAAAAAAGAAGAAGAGAGAATTAGAGAAGAAGCACGCCAAGAAGCCATAGAGCGTATCAAGAAACGAAAAGAGTGGATAAGGCAAAGGGATGAATGATTTGAACCCATTCCCATGGCCAATTACCTAATCCATAAAGCCGACAAAAAGAACCTTAGTAGATCCCAACCATATTTGAACCTAGGGATCGGAACTGCAGAATACTAGTTGATAGATGCCTTGATCGACTCAGGAGCATCCCTAAGCTGCATATGAATGACGATTATTACACATGTTCAAATGACTGTAAACCCAACTAAAGCATGCATGATCGGCATTGGAGGCCAAGTCATAGAATGTGTTGCAGAAGCCCTAATATCCCTCCACCTAAGAAATTCCACTATGGAGCAACAAGTTTTGGTATGCAAAGATGAGAACCTAATAGAAAACATGATCCTAGGGCGAGGTTGGATTTTCGAGAATGAAGTGAGCATTCATCTAGCACAAGGATACATCTCACCCAAAATAGGGCATAAGGAAATCTTTAGCCAGTTAGAAGAAATATCTCCTCGCGTGCATGAAGTTATCAAGCTTGAGAAAGAAACCCTAGAAGAGGAGTTAGAAAACGAATCAATCGAGAGCATACCCAAAGGATACCCTAAGGTACAATTGCCAACAAATATGAATGTGTCACTTGATGATGTTCCTTCATTCCCCATGAAAGATGAATCCAAGAGAGAATGTGAGGACAATGCTCCTAAAATTACCTACACCAAGGGAAGAACATCCACATGGAAGTCTACTACTCGAATACCACAGTCAAGAAATGCTCATCTACAATGGGTTCGCAAGGATTGAATGAGGGAACCAGAGAAGCCAACACCAAAGTAGGTCAATCACCCCATGAAGGCAAGGAGGAACAACAATTCCCCTTCATTACAATCAGAACCAAAAAGGCTCCTAAATGTATGGCTTCCAAAATCACTAGTAGAAGCTCAAAAGACACACCGATGTATGTGGATTCCAAAACAGGTCAGACAGACTGCTACCCAAGAGCTAGACAAGCTCAATGAGATATTATGCCGGGAAGGTGAAACAAAGCGGTCCAAAAGGAGCCACCAACGGTACAAGAGGAACATGACATCAACCAATCAGACTTTAAGAAAGAAAGAGAAAAGGTCTAGAGCACGACAAAACCGAGAGAAGCAAAGGCCTAAAACACCAACTACAAAATGGATATGGAGACCCAAGAGGCAGCAAGGACAGGAACAACTCACTCAATAGGATTCCACTTGCACTCATGAAGATTCCACTGCACTTAGAGTATGCATGCCAAGGCCACATTACAAATTCATGCATTTGGCACATAATCTTTTCAACAAAACTAGTGGTGCACATTTCCAACTTGGGAATAGATCCTAGATTCTACTTCCATAGGAATGAACCTACAGTGTAAATAAATAAATGCTTCAGCTAAAACTAACTTTTGTTTTCTTTCAAGAATATAAATCCAAAGAAGTGTGGTAAGAGATTTTACTTACTCTCAGCCAAGGAATTAGAAGCCAAAGAAGTCAAGGACAAATGCACCATGCCAGAAACTAAAAACAAGAGGCTGCAAGATCAAATAAGGGAACTACAAAGAAAATATGAAGATGGTGAAGCAGAAAAGGCAAGAATCAATGCCAGAAGTAAGTTGCTAGAGAGTCAAATCAAAGTATATATTGTTGGAGCAAGTCTATGACAAGCCTAAGTATTGGCTTGAGTCTCACAAAGTCTTAGAAGAAGCTTTAAAAAGAAGACTATGTAAAGTTCACTTGTGAACTACCTCTTGTAATTTTTTGAAGAGTTTACTTAATGTAAAAGTAAGAGAATCTTAAGTGGTTGAGTCCACATGATCAAGAATGGAAAGAGGAGCCACGAATTCGTGATTTGTGGTAGGTAGAGAATCAAATCAATCATTGATTGATTGGAGAGTGATTGAGGGAAGTTAGCCTCCCAAACTCAACTATAAATAGATGGCAGTTTTAGTCGTGGTTAGAGAGACCTATGTGAAGACCTCCAAGAGCTGAGCTTTATGCCATATCAATGTGTGATTACAAGGCACACATATGTATCAGTAAGTCCATTGTATTTTACAAGCAATATACTTTCATTTTCATTATCATTTGAGTTCATCTTTCCATGTTCTTGTGAAGTGTACTACTCACTGCCATTACTCTCAGTTTTTCTCAGTCAGCTTGCAGAGATGTTTTCTCTGAGCTTGGTGCATCATTTTCAGTGATTTAACTTGGTAAAGTTAGCTCTATAAGTCTACTATATGCTCACAAATTTTCATGTCATTTGGAGGTTGCAATCTTCAGTTATGTTCATTTGAAGTCAACAGGGTCTGTTCATTTTCACTTCTCTGTCAGGTACCCGACTTTTTCACTCATTTTGTTAGAGCCATTTCTCAGTGGTTACTTATTCAAATTCAGTGATTTAAAGCTTGTTGGATTCAGCTTACCGTCTAGTATAACCATACAAAGTTTCATAATCATTGGATTCCTACTTTTGGAGTTATGTTGATTTTTGTAGCAGCCTGAAAATCGGGATGATGTCATCACTTGTTAAAACTCATTCTCAGTGTGTGGTTTGTTATTTTTGATGAGATTACTCTTGAAAGTTAGATCTTTAAGCTACCTAGACTTCCCCAACAGGAATTAAGCTAATTGCTACTGTGCTCAGAGAATTAAGTAAAACACTAGACAGGTGTATGAACCAAGAATAGCAAGTTTTCACCTTTGAGCTAACTCCAACTTATCTGTTTTGATCTATCTTTTTGAGAGTGATCTTCCAAGGTACATAGGGTGTCAAATACATCCATTGGCAAGCTAAAAGGGCCCACCATATACTCCTGGAGTTCATTTGGCTGGTGTAGATCAAGGATTTTGCAACACCTCTTCATCTTCAACCACATACCTATCCATCTCTTCACAGTGGTATCAGAGCAAGGTTGGACAACATGGCAGATGGATTTCCTTCATCAATTGATAAATTGGACAGAGGTTACTACTCAGCTTGGTCATTAAGGATGGAAGCTTATCTCCAAGGTAGAAGTTTATATGGTTATGTGGCTGGAGATGAAGTTATACCAAGTTTCAGGAACAAAAGTCAACCAACCCAAGAAGAGCAAGAAAGATTGAGCACATGGTGCTCCAAGGATGCACTTGCAAGGTCTTATCTCCTCAACTCTATCTTAGATTTTTTGTTGCCTCACATTAGAAGTTGTAAGACATCTCAGGAAGTGTGGGATGCACTTGAAGCTTTCTTTTCTTCAAGTACTAAAGCTAGGAAGCATCAACTATGGCTGGATTTCACAACTCTCAAGAAGGCTCCCAAACAAAATGTGACTGATTTTGTCACAAAACTCAAGGACATAGCAGATCAGTTGGGAAGTATTGGAGAGGTAATAGATGAAGAGCAAATTGTAAGGCAGGTCATCAATGGCTTGAAGACAGATGACAAGTGGGAAGCATTCACCACAGCTATGGATTTGTACATGGACATGCATGTACCTGATTTCAACACACTCATTGGACAACTACTTACTCAAGAGGCAAAGCTTATCAAAAATGGAGAAAGCTCTAAAGGTAATCAATCTTCAGCTTTATACACGGATAAAAGCAAGTCTAAAGATAACAAAGGAAAGGTAAAGAAAGTGGATGATGAAGCAGGTACATATCAAGCTAACTATGCAGGTAGAGGAAGACATGGCAGAGGTAGAGGAAGAGGAGGTAGAAAAGGCAGGGGGAGATCCCAAGACTCCAACTCATGTTCTATTTGTGGATTAACTAATCATACAACTGAAAATTGCTTTAGGAATTCCAGGAATCAAAGAGGAAGAGGATACAATAGAGGAAGTTATGGCTATTCAAGAGGAAGGTTCAACAACTATCATGGCAACTACAACAACTACAATCATTCAAACTATCAAGGAGGCTACAAAGGAAGGAGACACTACAATAACTACACAGAAGAATCAAACAAAGAGGATTCATTATTGATCATGAACATGGCTATGTCACAAGGTAAATCTGATGAGCATGTTTTCTACATAGACTCAGGTTGTTCAAATCATGTGGCAGGAAATGTGGCACTCCTATTAGATTTAGAAGATCCAAGGAATAAGCATGAGGTACAAACAGGAGATGATACAAAACATCCTGTGGAGAAAATAGGCAATGTCAAAGCACCTGATGGAAACATCAACCTACTCAGCAAGGTACTCTATGTCCCTACCATTACAAAGAATTTGATAAGTGTTGGGCAGATAGTAGAGAAAGGGTTGCAAGTCAGGTTCACAAAAGCAGGAGCATTTGTTGAAGATCCAAGTCAAGGATTCAGAAGAATTGCAAAAGGTGAAAAGATAGGTAGATTGTTCACATTTGAATTACAGGACACTAGAAACATTGCTCTCTTTAATTATGGTAGTCAGACACTCACAGAATTGGAAGTATGGCACAAAAGGTTAGCACATATTGGTGAAAGGTCATTAAAGCAAATCTGCAGGGACCAAAGTGTACTTGGACTCCCTAATTTGTCAAAACAACATATGATTTATAAGTGTAGTGCATGTCAATTTGGAAAGTCTCACAGGTTACCATTCATGAAGAAAGGTTATATGCATGGAGATCTCTTGGAGTTGGTTCATACAGATGTATGGGGACCTAGCAAGGAAGCTTCAATATGTGGATCAAGGTATTATGTTTCCTTTATTGATGATTGCAGCAGATGGACTATCCTATTCTTTATGAAACACAAAGATGAAGTTTTTTCATGTTTCAAAAGATATTTGGCTCTTGTGGAGAATCAAACAGGTAAATCACTAAAAAGGCTAAGGTCAGATGGAGGGGGAGAATACTTCTCCCATGAGTTTGATTCTTTTCTTCAAGAAAGAGGAATCAAAAGAGAGGTAACTACAAGGTACACTCCTGAGCAAAATGGAGTGGCAGAAAGGAGGAATAGGACAATTGTTGAAGCTACAAGGTCTATGTTAAATGAAAAGCATTTACCTAATTACTTATGGGCTGAGGCTGTATCTACAGCCACTTACTTGATTAACAGGTTGCCTTCAAAATCCCTTGATGGGATGACTCCATATGAGGCTTGGAATGGAAGAAGACCAAGCTTAGATCATTGTAAAATTTTTGGATGTATTGCTTTTGCTCATGTTCCTTCACAGGTTAGAGGCAAGATGGATCCAAAGGCAGAAAGGTGTGTATTTATTGGATATGACAACAATCAAAAGGGCTACAGGTTATACAACCCTACGAACAAAGGATTCTTGGTAAGCAGGGATGTAGTTTTTTATGAGAACAATTCATGGTATGAAGATTCATGCAGGAAGGTCAATTTACCATATGATCTTGAAGAAGATTTTCCAAAGCTTGGTAGAGAACAACCAAAGATTGAAGAACAAGACACCTTGGAGGATGATGAAGAATCTCACATGGAAAAGATCAAAGCATGGAAGTCTAAAGGTAAAGCAAAATTGCAGGAACTTGGACATGAGGCAAAATCATCACATCATGGCCTAAGAAGATCTATGAGGGAAAAGAAAAAACCAGAAAGGTATGGGTTTGACACCTCATTAGTAACTAAACATTCTATATACATAGCACAGGACATAAACCAAGAGGAGCCATCATCATTTGAAGAGGCCAAAGCAAAAACAGAATGAAAGCATGCAATGAAGGAAGAGATCGAAGCACTTGAGGAAAACAACACTTGGGATTTGGTGCCCAAGACTTCATCCATGAAGGTAATAGGCTCAAGATGGGTCTATAAACTCAAGAAGAATTCTGATGGTTCAATTAACAGGTATAAGGCAAGGCTTGTAGCAAAAGGCTTTGCACAAACTCAGGGAATTGATTATGAGGAGACCTTCTCTCTGTGGCAAAGATGCCTACTATTAGGGTTTTGCTTAGTATTGCCTCTTCCAAGAATTGGAAGATACTTCAACTAGATGTAAAGAATGCATTTTTGAATGGTTGGATAACAAAAGAGGTATATATGGCACAACCACCTGGTTTTGAGAACCAAGTTTATCCTGATTATGTGTGTAAACTTAACAAAGCATTGTATGGTCTCAAGCAAGCTCCAAGAGCTTGGAATTTCAGGCTTTTTCATTCTTGCAGGACAAAGGCTTTCAACCAAGCAAGGCAGATCCTTCACTCTTTATTAAAAAGAGTAATTCTGAGGTCATCTACCTATGTGTATATGTAGATGATATTATATTGATAGGAAATGATGCAGATGGTATGAAGAAGATCAAAGATCAGATGAGAGAAGAGTTCAAGATAAGTGATTTGGGTTCACTTACCTACTTCCTAGGTTTGGAAGTTGTCTACAAAGATCATGGTTTGTTTCTCACTCAAAGGAAGTACATTAAGGACATGTTGGCAAAATTCAAGATGCAAGATTTTAAGATTGCAGGTACTCCAATGGAGGTCAATCACAAATTGAGCTCACATGAAGGTGAACTCATAGAGGACATCACATCATATCAAAGTCTAGTGGGTAGTCTCAATTATGCCACATTGACAAGAGTAGATATATGTTACAGTGTGAGTGTGCTAAGCCAATTTATGCACACACCAAGGAAACCACATATGGATGCTGCCAAAAGGATTCTCAAGTATCTCAAAGGAACCATAAATGAAGGACTTTATTATCCTTATGTATCTGATTTAGGTTTGAAGCTATTTTCTAATGCAGATTGGGCTGGCTCCAATGAAGATAGAAGGAGCACTTCAGGTTATCTTACCTTTGCAGGTTCAAAGCTTATTTCATGGTCATCCAAGAAGCAACCCACAGTTGCTCTCTCTTCTACTGAAGCTGAATACAGAGGTCTTGCCATAGCTACTCAAGAAGCTATGTGGATGAAGACATTGTTCAAAGATCTTGGATTGAAGTTTGGAACTCCAACTATTTTTGGTGACAATATGAGTTCTATTCATTTGGCTCCTAATCCTATTTTTCATGCAAGGAATAAACATATTGAAGTTCATTATCACTATGTACGAGAAAAGGTTCTAAGCAAAGAGATTCAAATATCATATGTATCCACTCATCAACAATGTGCAGATATTCTAACCAAAGCATTGGATGGTACAAAGCTTTGCAAATTCAAGCCTATGATTGGTTTGCAGGTAATCTTGGAAGATTGAAGACCTCAAGCATACTTGGCTTGAGGGGGAGCTGTTGGAGCAAGTCTATGACAAGCCTAAGTATTGGCTTGAGTCTCAGAAAGTCTTAGAAGAAGCTTTAAAAAGAAGACTATGTAAAGTTCACTTGTGAACTACCTCTTGTAACTTTTTGAAGAGTTTACTTAATGTAAAAGTAAAAGAATCTTAAGTGGTTGAGTCCACATGATCAAGAATGGAAAGAGGAGCCACGAATTCGTGATTTGTGGTAGGTAGAGAATCAAATCAATCATTGATTGATTGGAGAGTGATTGAGGGAAGTTAGCCTCCCAAACTCAACTATAAATAGATGGCAGTTTTAGCCATGGTTAGAGAGACCTATGTGAAGACCTCCAAGAGCTGAGCTTTATGCCATATCAAGGTGTGATTACAAGGCACACATATGTATCAGTAAGTCCATTGTATTTTACAAGCAATATACTTTCATTTTCATTATCATTTGAGTTCATCTTTCCATGTTCTTGTGAAGTGTACTACTCACTGCCATTACTCTCAGTTTTTCTCAGTCAGGTTGCAGAGATGTTTTCTCTGAGCTTGGTGCATCGTTTTCAGTGATTTAACTTGGTAAAGTTAGCTCTATAAGTCTACTATATGCTCACAAATTTTCATGTCATTTGGATGTTGCAATCTTCAGTTATGTTCATTTGAAGTCAACAGGGTCTGTTCATTTTCACTTCTCTATCAGGTACCCGACTTTTTCACTCATCTTGTCAGAGCCATTTCTCAGTGGTTACTTATTCAAATTCAGTGATTTAAAGCTTGTTGTATTCAGCTTACTGTCTAGTATAACCATACAAATTTTCATAATCATTGGATTCCTACTTTTGGAGTTATGGTGATTTTCTACTCATTGGTCTCAAACTATAGCAGCCCATGAAAATCGGGATGATGTCATCACTTGTTAAAACTCATTCTCAGTGTGTGGTTTGCTATTTTTGATGAGATTACTCTTGAAAGTTATATCTTTAAGCTACCTAGACTTCCCCAAGAGGAATTAAGCTAATTGCTACTGTGCTCAGAGAATTAAGTAAAACACTAGACAGGTGTATGAACCAAGAATAGCAAGTTTTCACCTCTGAGCTAACTCCAACTTATCTGTTTTGATCTATCTTTTTGAGAGTGATCTTCCAAGGTACATAGGGTGTCTAATACATCCATTGGCAAGCTAAAAGGGCCCACCATATACTCCTGGAGTTCATTTGGCTGGTGTAGATCAAGGATTTTGCAACACCTCTTCATCTTCAAGCACATACCTATCCATCTCTTCACATATATGGAGGAAGCAGATAATCTAAGAAACAGGAATAAAGAATTGATGACTGCCATACTATGCAATCAACCCATAGAAGCACAAGGAACAACCACAAGCGACACGAATGAATTGGAAGATCAAAACGCAAAGTATGAAGATCAGCTGAAACAAGAGCGAGCTATCAGAGAGGAATGGGAGAAGAGATATATGCATGACACTAATGAACTTAGGAAAAAATGGAAGGTGTCAGAGAATAAACTCATTGAACAATGTAATGAAGATGCTAATCAAATGGCTGCCATAGGTGAAGAACTCCTGAAGAACAAGGAAACAATCATGAGAGCGGCCGATGAAATCAAAGAGAAGGATGAACTAATTGCAAAATTAAAAGCTCAAATAGAACAATACATAGCAACGGGGACACCAGTAGTTCCAAGATCCACAGCGGCTACTGAGGAGACTGAGGTATGTCCTCTTTCTCCCCCCCATGCATCATTCATCGATAAGGGAGGAAGAAGAGCCAAACACTGAAAGATATAATTGGGCTATTGCACAACTAAGGCGAAACGAGCGGGCACTACTGGTGTCCCAGCTTATGAAACAATTTGAAGAACAGGTGGTCAAGGTGATGAAAGAGGCAAAAATTGAGAGGAAGAGCCTAGAACATATTTTGAAGCCTTTCAATATACCTTACGGATTACTCAAAGAAGAGACGCGCTAGTATATAAAGATGACCACCAATAAAGAACCAGATAGAGACCTGCAATTCAACAGGCAGACATTCACCTATACACAAGAAGAATTTGATAAGGCAGACCCTATTTGGAGACAAAAGTTTTTGGAAATCAATCCTATGTTATGGATACACTGGGAATCGGCACTATATGTGCTTCAAATCAAACCATCTTTTTGCCCACTACCTCGAAGATGCTCCTCGATGCAATTTTGGGAAGCACAGCATCAAGGAAACTTAAATAGTCAATGGCTAAATTATCCACTATTATCAAGTCCACCCCGCAATTACTTACCAACAGAAGAATACATGGTGAAAACCATCAAGTTTTGGATCTCCAGATATGCCACAGTACCGGATGTAGCCATTAAGATGACAAACAAAATCTTGAGTATGATACTTACAGTATTAAAGGTATTCCAACACGTGCAGTACACATTTTTTAATTTCATCGGAATTAACTAGGGATCAGATGCACTAGTTTTTTATTTATCTACTATCCCTAGTCGCTTAACGCTCAGGGCAATTTTTACTCAAGTTATGTTCTTGCTAAGTCCATACATGCAAACATTCAAAGAAGCATTCTTTACAGGATTTTATGAAATGGACTCAGAGATCTTTGTAAAAATATCTTCTAATTTAAATGTGTGATTGGTGGCCTACGAATTAAGCTTCTTTGCAAACCATAGACAGGCACCAGATGACGGAGTAAAGTCAATCCAATGGAAGAAACTGATGATATGTCAAGAAAATTTGCTTAACCATAGAGAGTAGAAAGTCATACAAGCATATGCATGTCGCCACGAAAAGCCTGACGGGGACGACATAGTTTAGGAGAGGGACGTGTGGAGGGAGGATCAAGAAAAAAGAGAAGAAGAAGAAGATCAAAGACCAAAACGGCTCAATGAAGAGCAAGCTCAATAAGAAAGAACCACCCTCTGCCCAAAGCCCCTCAGGGGCATGCCTCAGGCGACAACACCAAAGAACCAGGTCCTGAAGAATGGAAATAAAGAAAGATAACAAATAGTACTTTTCATGGGAGGTTGCACACAGCTTCCTCATCCACCAGGTGCATGTGATGGAAAAAATGAACATGCTATAGAAATGCATCAGGCCTAGAGGATGTGAAAGAAGATTCAAGAACAGGGCCTTTAAAATGTAACGCTAGTCTGAAAGGGAAGCAAGGCCAACCAAGTGATGCATGTGGTGGAAAGAAGTAAACAGGCTACAGAAAACACAACAGTGGGAAGTACGCAACAGGAAAGGATGGATCAAGGCCACCACGTATCCATGAAGAAGTGCAAGAAGATATCTGGTAGATCCTGAGCCCCAAGAAGGTGCTTCAACCTCTTGATCTTCGAGAGGTCCAGATTGAAGGCTTTAAATCTAGACCTTAATACCTTCCGTATGGTGCTTGCAGTGCAGATACAAAGAGGTGATTGGAAAATTAGACTACAAAGTTATTGTAGTCCATCTTCACTGCTTGTGTGTGTGGCAGCCTGACTTAACGTAGCAACCCAGATTTAAAGAGGTTATTGGTGAGCTAGACTTCAAATCGATTGTAGCTCATCTCCACGGGTTGCATGCGGTTAAAAGAAAAGAAGAGGCCAAAACCATACAAGCATAGAACTCGCAACAAGAAGCAAAGTCTGTCAAGGGATGACCGAGACAAAGAGGGGGAGAGTGTTGCAAAGAAAAGAGGCACAAAAGAGGAGCCCCAAAATCTTCAAATTAATGAGCAAAAATTTTCTTCTTCAGTATCCTAGGAAATTCCCTCGAAGCTATGTAAATGCACTAGAGGAGTCCTCTAGATGCATAAGCCAAAATCCTTGTAACATAACTCTTGTAAAATATTAGAAAATTAGATATTAATCAATAAAGTGCCGGTCTCTTGTGTGAAAGGACCATTTTTAGGGCACATGTATATAAGTCACTTGGTGACTCTTTGTAAGCACTTTTTACCATTGTGAAGAAGAAGAGCAGAAATTCGAATTTGCTTCTTTCCTGCTAATTTCCTCCTTCTTTATGATCTTTTGTGTGTGTGTGATGCTTGTAATGTGTGTGTAGGATTGTTAGCTATCCCTTCCTACCATTTTTGAACTATTATAATGTGTGTATGAGCCATCACAAGTTGCAGAGCGAGTGTTGGTGTTTCCCATCATTCATTGTTTTGCATATAACTTGAAGAGCGTTTGTCAGATTCAAGTGAAAATACCTCTAGTAGATGCGTCTCGTCCAGATCTTCAAAAGAAATCTGCAATTGGCCATATTCGGAGCTTGGAGCTGGGAGAAAAGTTCAAATAAGTGCTTACTCCTGTAAGTGGTATCGAGGCATACATTTCCAGAAAGTTAGTGAGTTGGAGAGGTAGTTAATTCTTTTCACTTGCATTGTAGCTCAGCCACTTCACTTTCCATCAGGTGCGTAGTGGTCCTCATACACTTGGTTTGTGTGGTTCATCGGATTGATAATTAAACATGTATTGATCCACCACTATATGCACTTGTGGGGCGATTGAGATTTAGTCTCATCGACAGAAGTCCCTAAGGCTTCATGACTTAGGTACACACCAGAGTTGGTTGCTTCTTTGATGACCATGATATTAGCTTTGAACCTGCAAAAGACAAGTATCTTGAGGTGCTCCTCCTATCGTCCTTGGAGCGAACCCAATCTGGTTTCTTTTCATTCAACATTGATCTAGCAACCTTTACTATCAGCCTATTCCTCCTCTCTGCCACTCCATTTAATTCACGAGTGTATCTTGTTGTGACCTCTCTCTTTATACCGCTGTCCTATAAGAATGTGTCAAATTCATGAGAGAAATACTCACCACGTCCATCAGATCTAATCCTCTTCAAGGTTCTACCTGTTTGGTTCTCCACCAATGCCAAATACTTTTTGAAACAAGTAAATACTTTGTCTTTATGCTTCATGAAGTAAAGAATTATCCATCTCCTGTAATCATCTATAAATGAAACATAGTACCTTGAACCTGAGATTGATGGCTCTTTGCTAGGACCCCACACATCAGTGTGCACAAGCTCCAAGTAGTCTTCATACATGTACCCTTTTCTATTGAATGGTTGCATGTGAGCTTTTCCAAATTGGCATGCTCCACATTTGTAAATCATGTGTTGCTTGGACACATTTGGAATGCCAAGCACACTTTAATCATTGCATATTTTCTTTAGTGTTCTTTCACCTATATGACCTAGCCTTTTATGCCATATCCCTAGTTCAGCTAGAGTTTGATCCTTGTAATTGAAGAGTGCAATATTTCTGGTATTTTCAACTTCAAATGTAAAGATTCTACCAGATTTCTCACCTTTTGCAATCCTCTTGAAGCCTTGTTGAGGGTCTTCCACATATGCTCCATGCCTTGTGAATCTGACCTGTAAGCCTTTCTCAACAATTTGCCCAACACTAATTAGGTTTTTTGTTATGGTTGGCACGTATAAAAGCTTACTTAAGAGGTTCATGTTACCATCAGAAGCCTTAACGTTTCCAATTTTCTTAACAGAGTGTCTAGTGTCATCACTTGTCTGCACTTCATGCTTCCCTTTAGGTTCTTCAAGATCAGATAGCAATGCTACATTTCTAGCCACATGATTGGAACAACCAGAATCAATATAGAAAATGTGTTCATCATCTTTACCTTACTTGGATGTCATGTTTATGATCAGTAATGAATCCTCTTGGTCTTTTGTGTAGTTGTTATAATCTCTTCTACCTCTGAAGCCTCCTTGGTAGTTGTTGTAGCCTTGATTGTAGTTGTGATGGTAATTACTTCCTCCATTGTCGAATCTGCCTCTGGATTGTCCATAGCTCCCTCTATGGAAGCCTCTTCCACTCTGATTCCTTGTGTTCTTGAAGCATTCTTCTGTGGTGTGATTGGTTAGACCACATGTATTGCAAGATTAAGTATTGTAAGATCTCCCCCTGCCTTGCTTTCCTCCGTTGCCCCTTCCTCTAGTACCTCTTCCTCTACCTATAAAGTTCACTTGATAAGTACTAGCCTCTTCTTCATTCTTTTTATCTTTACATTTATCCTTGCTTTTATTTCTATCTGTAAAAAGGGAAAAAGATTAATTACCTCTAGAGTTGTCTCCATTCTTGTTGAGCTTTGTTTCATGGGTGAAGAGTTGCCCCATAATTGTGTTGAGGTTAGGTATTTGCGTATCCATATAAAGATCCATTGTTGTGGTGAAGGACTCCCACTTGTCATTAGCTTTGATGCCATTTATGATCTGCCTTACTATATGTTCTTCTTTTATCTCCTCTCCAATGCTTGCAAGCTGGTCATTGTAATAAAGTAAGTCTATGATCCAAGGGTCTGGCCGGTTCAGACAGATCTGAAATCGGACACCGTTTGGTCATCCGTGTGTATGACCAAAGATCTCGAGTTTAGACTTACTAGGAGGTCTTGTGCTCTTGTGAACAAGTGAACCACTTAGCTTAGTGGTTAAGACTCAAGGGTGTGAAGGACGAGGTCTTGGGTTCAATCCCCATGAGGTACATGGGAAGAGTATTTTGCCCAAAGAGCTCTAGAACCTTCTAGAAGCATCCACTGGACACTTGGCGCACATGTAGTTACATGGCTGACACTTGGATGATTAGTATCCACCTGCCCAAGAAGGCAGTCCCCTGGAGAGAGCTATATATAGAGGCATTTGGTTGGGAGGAGAGTCATCTCTCAAGCATGTGGTGGTCGTAATCTTTGATCTCTTGCATTGGTATCAGAGCTCAAGGTTGAGCTTCCATGGAGACCTTGATAGGCTCACCATCATCTTGCTCATCATTTTGCTCGTGGATGTCTTGATCTCTTTCGAATCTCTCCTCGCAGCTGTCTAGAGATGCGTGCCGCTATCATTCTTATGCTTTAGCTTAGAGCAAAAGAGTACTAAAAAGAATTCATCTCTGTGTGCTGCCGGCAGGATTCGAACTCCCGCCCCTCTGTTGGGAGCGCGCTACTCTAACCACTAGAGCACGTCGTGCACGTGCATACTTATCTGCAGCAGACAGTATTGATCAAAGTCGGCGCTGAAGAAGATCTTAATATGAAGATCTAAAAGTTAATATTCTCTGGTGAAGCAGAGGGGATTCGAACCCTCGCCCCCCCTATAAGGCTGAGATAGCTTACCCAAGGCGCCCACGGCGGGATTACGTCCAAGAGATGCAGGTTAGTTTCTTTTGGTAAAGACCGGCGCTGTCATCGAGCTCTAGATAAGGCGCAAAAAGGTCGATTGCAGAGGTGTGAGGTCAAGGATTCGAACTCTGGTCGCCTGCACAAGGCATCACTCTTCTATCCAAGGCGATCGTGCGCCATTCGTGAGCTAATACTCTTGCAGAAACTTCAATTCCTAATCCAGCGCTGCAGCAGATCTCAGAAAGGAACAAAAAAAAAAGAGGATAGCTTTCTCTGCCCGCTGCGCCTGCTAGGGATCGAACCCAGACGGGTTCCTTGGGAGCATGCTCACGTAGCCACGTCGCCCACGAGTTTTACTTGCCTACAGTTGCAGAGCAAAGTTTACTAAAACAGTAAACACAGCTGAAGTGCAAGCCCAACTCTCATCCATCCAAGGAGCCAAATCAGTTGTTGCAGGCCGAACCCGAGAAGTATTCTGCTTTTAGCCAAAGAAACAAACAAGGAGAATCAAAGATTGAGCAAAGCTTGAAGGAATTGGAGCTGTGGAGTGAAGATCCGGAGGCCTAAGTTAGTAGATCTCGACGGACCAAGTCATCCAAGACTATTTCTTGATGAGGAAGCTTCAAGAATGGTGAATAGCTCCTCGCAAGGATCAAGAGGATGAATCACTCTTCCAAAGGATCAAGGGATGGACGAAGCTTTGATCAAAGCTAAGTATTTTCCAATTTTTGCTTGATCTTAATGCTTGATTTATCTTGTTTTCATTATTCTACACTTAATCCTAGATGCACATTGAAATAGCTAAGATTTCAATCGATTAAGTCTAGATTAGGATAATGAAAACAATCAATTTCTTATTTCAAGCATTAGTTTGCATTAAGGAAAGATTTGATTTCAAAAGATCCTTGTGCATCAAAGAATGTATTTTGGTAGTTTAAATATAGATTTCCTTTCCATTGAGTAAGTTTTCTATTGCACCTTAAGGGTATTTTTTATATCATAGTGCATTTAGACAAAGGAAAGGATATACATGCATCAGGATTGCATGATATACATTCTTAGTACAAGGAAAAAATCGTGCATCAAGTTCATGCATGATTATTGTATTATTTTTTGAGCATGCAAAGAACATGCATGCATACGCATGTGAACATATGCTTTTGCATGTAGATACGTGCATTTGCATGGAAGAATGGAATGCTGTTTGCAAGTAGATATGAGAATGTACTCTCTTAGTATTTAGCTTACTTTATAAAGCTCGCAGTTTGACATTAGGGAAGACCAAGGACTAGTTAGTTGCAAAGACATACTAGTTCTAGTTTGCAACTCAAGTAATTAGTCAATTTCTTCCCAAGTCGATACTCTACTATCAAAGATAAATACTTAATGACAATTAAGTATGTTAAATGTCTTGCTAGGTATAAGTAAGCACTAAGAGAAAGTTAAGTAATAAATTTCCTTGATGACCAAGAAAATTTAATTACTTGCAAACTCTTTTGTGATGTATGATGACTCTAAGTCCTGGATGTACTTAGAAAGTCATGCGGATAAAGATTTAGTTGATTAGTTATATATTTTATGTAACTTCTCAAGCATCCCAAGGTTGGATGAGAACATCAACTATATTTCCAAAGTTCCATGAGCACTCTTCTATTTAGAAGATTTCGAAAGTTTTAAAGAAGTTTCTTGTGGTTTCAAGATTTGTATCTCATGATGAAACCTCGGTAAGTAACTTTTTGGAATAGAGATATGAAATAGTCAAGCCTTTTATTTCATGTGAGATCATTCTCCTACTACGTTCAAGATGAATTTAGCTTTGGGAAGGAAGATGTTCCAAGTAGAGGATCTTAATTGATTCATGAACTCTTCCCAAAATACATATAAATTCATATTATATGATAGGTTCAAGGAATGATGAAGGCAAAATCTCTTTAGGATATAAATGTTTTGCCAAGATATAAAGGTATCAAGATTTTATAAATTTTCATTTGATTTCATCCCAAGGGGTTATGGAAATCAAAAGGTTAAACCTCAACATCAATTGATCCTTGATATCAATAAAAGGATGTTAGGTTCTATAGTTGCATCTCTGGTAAATGATGCAACTAGCTAAGCAATCTTTAGGAAATAATATAAGTTCCTAAAGACTTGAAGCAAGTGTGAACTTTTCATTTAGGAATAGAAAGTTCCAAGAAATGGATTTTCAATCCATGAACTTCGCCTAAACAAGTTATAAAGTTCAAAGTGTTCATAGTTGCATTACTATTGGATCAATCAATAGATGCTTGGACTTTAAACATAAATTTGATTAGTGAAATATGTTTAAAGGACTCTAGTAACATCTGAAGATTGACCAATAATAATGAGTTTTGTATCAAACTCAAGAATAGAAGTCGATATCACATAAATGAAAGTTCAACTTAAACTTTCATACTGGCAAATGTGATATTTCGTCTCTAGTTTGATACTCAGGAAATAAATACAATTGAATCAGTAAATTTTTTTGGATATTATTTGAAAGAAGTTCTTTCAAATGTTCTTTTTACAAACGATTCCAAGATGAATCATTAGACTGGAAAGCAAAAGATTCCAAGATGAATCATTTGCTTCAAATTATAGCCTAGTATTACTTGATAGGAATCAAAAAGTTCTTGAAAGAAAAATCTCCCCAGACGTGAGACTAGCATCTTTCAAGAAAAGTTATATAGTAAGCAGTTCCCAATAAATCCCTAACCACCAGTTTTGGTATTTAAGTCCAAATAAGTGATATAACCTAACGGTATATCAAAGATTCTTAGCTTTGGAATCTGAAAAGCATTAGAAAATGCTTGGACTTAAGTTGAGGGAAAGATCTCTAAAATCTTGCAGGTAAGCAAAGAAGCTTAAAATAGTTTTAAGAGATCTTAAAAGATAAAGACTAAGTCTTTATTTTTGTCGCAAGGATCAATCAGACTTGATCAATCTTGGCCATGATTGTCCAAGTAATATGCGATTGGAACTACCTTGTAGATTGCCCAAGTATTGGCAATAAAAATTTTCTTTAGGAAGTATTCACTCAAGTTCCATTTATCCAATGGAAAATTGTGAAAAAAAAGTAAGCTGTTCTAAGTCTGAACAGAGTGAAGGAATTCCAAGTATGTAGTCTGCAACCGTGAAGACGGTACTTAAGTCTGTGGAAGGTAAAACATAAGTGTTTGCCTATCCTTAAAGGGATTTTGGTACAAATCCAGAAAGCATGAGCGGATGCTTAGACTAAGGCAGTAGAAAGATTCCTGTAAAAGGTCCCGGCCGGGATAGGTACCTAAAAGCACCAGTATAGAAAGGAATCTAAAGACAAGAAGTCATAAACTCTTGTCGCTACAAAATTGGTCAAGAATAACCAATTGAACTTGAATTTGAGAAATTCAAGAACTTGGAATTCTGATTGGTTTTCATTTGAAAGCCCCAGTAAAGAAGAATTGATATTCTGTCAAGAGGTTTTCAAGTTTCCAAGGCAAAGCACATGATTATGAGGTGATCATGCGAAGGAATCAAAACCTAGGAAAATCTAGTTAGAGGTAATGCCTGAAACTTCCAATTCTTGTAAAAGAATTGAAGAAATAAGGTACTCTATCAAGAGATGTTTAGACTTTAGGATAAGAATCACCCACACATTAATGTGAATATAAAATAGGGTGGTATGGGACACCAGATTTTATACTCAGATTGATGTAGGAAAGATGGTATGGGACATCGGACCGTGGGATGATGATTATCTTTTAGTCCTAGTTTGGATTTTGAAGTTAGGTTTCATCCTCAAGGGAATTAAGACTTCAAGGAAAGTTTAATTCGTAAAGGATGGAAGTAGTATCTTACGATACTTCAAGATAACTTCAAGGTTAAGGAAACTGAAGATATGAAGTAAGTAACTTCCAAGATCTTCATAGAACACTTCAAGTTTAAGTGTTATTGATCAGAAATATTTGATAAATTTCTGAAAGAAGTTGGACTTTGATTTTGAGTTGATCTTTTCAACTAAAGATTTAATTGACTAAGTCAAGCATCCAGTTCCTAGTGTAACTTGAAAAAACTCACTCTTTTGACTCAAAGAAATGCACAAGAATTGCATTCACGATTAGGAGTCAAAAAGATTGAATGAGACCTGAACTTAGTCTCAAGTGAAGCATTATTTGAATATTTAAAACTCATCGACAGAACCTCAGTGGGTCGACACACTGATGTTGGTTACCACACTAGTATCTTGTGGTTGGATGATGTTTTTGGTTTTCTTTGTATCTTTTTGAGAATCCAGCTTATTTCTCTGAAAGATAAAGACAATGCTTCAATATCTTGTTGAAATAGATCTTTGAAAAGTAAAAAGTCCTGAGTCATCTAGTCTTTGACTCATAGCAAGTTTATGTATATTCGAAGTTTGAATTGGTTGTACAGAGTTTTAGTTATTTCTTTTTTGGTTTCCAAATCTTTTGGAATTGACTCAGATATGGTATCTGATTCCTTTTGCAAAAGACCAGGGATAGCCGGTTAGAATTAGATAACTAACTTGAACATCCTAGATAGATGTTATGTACAAGAACCTTTTCAATCTTCAAAAGATGATAAGTCTAAGTAGACTTATTCATTTGATTTTGCTTCAAGTTATAGCATAAAAAATTTCCTAGAGTCCAGTATACTCTAGAATAAAGAAGTTAGGAATTGCTCATTAGATTGACAATTCCCAAGAACTTTCAATTAAAAGTCTTTGAGAAAAGTGTCCTAAGTTGGACAATTTTCATTTTGAATTTGAATTGGTGAAGTTAGTATGGTTGATTCCACCGAAATGGTAAACTTTCTCCTACAGTTTACATAGGATTTTTTCAACTCATTGGGACAGAGTAGTCCTCTAGTCGGGTGAAAAATCAAGTAACTGTTAGATAAAAGTAAACCATTGTACAAACATCCAAGTTAGATGTATGGGACAACCAAACTTCAAGTTCTCCAAAACAAATTCAAGTGAATCAAGAATTCTCAAAGTCTTGCGAGGGATAAGAATCCCACCTTCATTACTAAGCCCATGCACCAGTTATGCCTAGAAATGGACTAGTAATTTGAATCCACCTAGTTCACATGTTTGTGCCTAGATCGCACATCCCGAAACTGTGAATTAGCCAGGGATGTATTTAGATTCACCCCCATTATTCTTCACTAGTTTGTACTTTGTCCCGTTTATCAAAGTACAAAACCAGATAGTGTTTTGAATCATTTGGGCAAGGATGCCACCACAGAGATGAGACATGTTCTTCCAGTTCTAGAACATGACCATGTTCTTCCAGTTTTAGAACATGAGGCTCAGGGGTTGCCTACAGTATGTATATAGCTCTATTTTCGAGGACGAAAATCTCTTCCAAGGGGGGAAGAATGTAATAAAGTAAGTCTATGATCCAAGGGTCTGGCCGGTTCAGACAGATCTGAAATCGGACACCGTTTGGTCATCCGTGTGTATGACCAAAGATCTCGAGTTTAGACTTACTAGGAGGTCTTGTGCTCTTGTGAACAAGTGAACCACTTAGCTTAGTGGTTAAGACTCAAGGGTGTGAAGGACGAGGTCTTGGGTTCAATCCCCATGAGGTACATGGGAAGAGTATTTTGCCCAAAGAGCTCTAGAACCTTCTAGAAGCATCCACTGGACACTTGGCGCACATGTAGTTACATGGCTGACACTTGGATGATTAGTATCCACCTGCCCAAGAAGGCAGTCCCCTGGAGAGAGCTATATATAGAGGCATTTGGTTGGGAGGAGAGTCATCTCTCAAGCATGTGGTGGTCGTAATCTTTGATCTCTTGCAGTCATCCACATCATCCATCTTGGAAACATAATCAGCTACACTTTTCTTTGGTTGCTTTTTCAAGGTTGTAAACTCCATCCATAACTGGTTCTTCCTAGCTCGTATTTGATGAAAGTATGAAGAAAGTACTTCCCAAGTCTCTTGGGAGGCCTTGCAGTTCCTAATGTGAGGTAATAAGAAATCAGATATTGAGTTACATAGATAAGACAACACATGCACATGCTGCTTTGTACTCAGCTTCAGTAGAAGATAGCACTACGGCCGGTTGCTTCTTATTGATCTAAGAAAGAATCCCTGAACCCAAAGAAAAAAATTATTTAGAAACTAAATTTTTGGAATCAATATCTGGTACCCAATCTGAGTCACAATATCCACTCAGAGATGATCCTTCACCATAAAGAATACCATACTCAATGGTTCCTTTGATGTTCTTGAGTATCTGTGTGCATGCCTCTCAATGAGTTAGGCATGACTTATTATAGAACTTGCTCACTACACCAACAACATAAGACATATCTGGTCTACTATTACACAAGTAGATGAGACTTCGAACTAATCTTATGTATCTTCCAACATCCACCGGAGGTGAAGTATCTTCAATCGATAATTTTGTGTTGACCTCCATCAGTGTAGGAATTTCCTTGCAATCCTCCATGTTGAATGCCTTCAACACCTGCCAAGCATACTTTTGTTGTGAAAAAGATATCTTCCCTCGTTCCTACTGGACTTCAAGGGAGCCGACTACTGGACTTCCACACTAGTCGGCTCCCTTGCTCATTCATCAGTAATCTCAGCCATCAATGTTGAGTTTACAATATCAGCCTCTACTCATGTCTATTCCTTTGTTCTTTGTGACCACCTTGGACCATCCGCAACCTATTCAATCAAATGAGGGATGGGATTCGAAGAATCATAGAGCTGCCTCACCTAGTGTGGCAATGGTTTTTCCACTTGAGTGAAAGCAAATTGTTGACTTTTCATTTCATCATCTAAGGATGATGCTTCCTTCTCTTCTATAGAAGGGCTAGCCCTTGGGCCAGGTTCATAGTGGATTACTTCTTCATCTAATGGTAGAGTGGAAGATTTGTTGGGGATGTAAGGGTCATGTGACCTTACCCCCATATTCATATATATACATCATATATAGAGCATTGCCTCAAGAGAGAACATTATGTGGGTTTCGAGGCTCCCACGCATGTCCGCGCATCTCTCCTCTCTTCTCTCTCCCTCCATCTCCTCCTTCTTCCTCTTGTTCTGCACACCAAAGCCCTTCATTGGTATCAGAGCATGCTGAGGGTTGTTGTGCAAGAAGCTTCAATGGAAGCTTAGGTGAGAAGAGGAGAAAGTGCAGGTCGGCAAACCTTAACAGCTGTTCAGTATTTCGGTCATAACTCAAGATATGAAGCTCGGATTGATGTGTTTTAAAGTTCTGTGCGTAGCTAACACAGAGAGCTACAACTTCACAGAAGGACGCAAAACCTGGTTCGGACTTCTGAAGTGCCGAAAATTCGAAAAACGCAGAGTTTTGTAGAAGGCGAATCTACATTGAGTAGGACAGCAGGTCGGTTTTTTTGTCATAACTTGAGTTCTACAGATCAGAATGCGATGGTTTAACTTGATGCTAGTAGCTTGGAAAGATAGCTACAACTTTGTAGAAGAACTTAGATACAGATTCTGAGTTTTAGATTGCCGAAAAAGCAAAATACAGAGCAATACTATTGCAAGTGAAAGTGAAATTGACAGCAGGTGCTTGTTTTGAACATATCTTGAGCTACGCACCTCCGATTGAGGTGTTCTTTATGTCGTTACGTAGCCAAGAGTTAGATCTTGAAGTTTACTGAAGAGCAAAAGTTCAGACTCAGAGGTTATCACCTCTGAAACAGCAAAACACAGAGCAGTACAGTTTTGTCCAAACAACCCTAATTGCACTTGGAGGTTGAATTTGCTTTGGAACTTCTTCGAGAGAGAATTTTTGGTGTGCAAGCTCTTATTTTCAGAGCTTCAAGGAATTGTACATGTATGATCATTGTGTTAGCTCCTCCATATGAGAGTAGATCATGATCTTGTCACGCGTTTGGCATGTAAGATGACATTGTGGTATACTCTTTTTTAGGTTTAGGTCATCATGAGTTTGATCATGGATGTATAGTGGCATTGTGGTCTATAGCTTGCTTATGCCACTTGATTATGGATTTAGTTATCGGTTGCACACAATTCTTTGAGAGTTGATTGTGGATCTTGGTTGGTACTTGTATCTTCGTTTTCTTTGTAGGTACAGGATCCAGATTGGAGCCTCAGTTACACATTCGTTTGTCACTATTATTAGCATTTGGTCATTGACTGATATATATTTGCCAGTGTGATTCTTGGCATATGTGGATGGTGATTCCCACATGGTTATTTTGGTTCTAGAGTCCATTTTACAGAGGAGATGCTGCCGAAATTTCACCGACTTTTATGCTAGAAAGGAGCTCTTGTGGATCTTGAAGCTTTTGCAATAGCTTTGGATCATTGACTATCTCCATTCACTTGGACTTGGTCACAGGTTGTTTGTGACAGGTTGGACCATCTTGCAAGATTTATTCTTGAGTGGATGTTGTATTGCCATTGTATTGGCGTGTATTGCCATTAATTTTTTGGCACATGTAGTTGCCATTATCTTTTTGATTTATATCAGTGACAGGTGGTGACAGATTATTCATTGTTCTTTGGTGATTGGTTATCTTGTTTGATTGCTCAGTTTTCAGGGGATACTCTGTCGAATTTTTCCCAGGATTCTTTCACATCTATTTGGTCACTTTGGAGACTTGGTGAGCAGGCTTATGCTCATAGTTTTATGTGCATGCTAGATGCATGATTATGTGACAGGTGGTTCACATGGTTTTCTTCTCCAATGAGACATATGTGATGTGAGTTATGCATATGGATATGCAGGTGTGATCCTATTCAGGATAGAGTATTGTTTCTAGTCTCTTGTTATATTGCTAGTCTATTGGATTGCCAGCATGGTGTCTTCTCGGTTTGATGGCACTGACTTTCCGAGATGGAAAGCTCAGATGTGGCATACATTGGTTCGTGCAGGGTTACACATGTATGTGCATAGAGATGCACAGAGGCCTCGTGATATGCCCGATCATGTATGGATGGATATGGATGCATTGGCCACCTCCACTATCCGATTACAGCTTGTGGATTCTATATATGAGTCTGTTATGTATGAGGAGACGAGTAGTGCATTATGGCAAAGACTATATGATATGTATGCGAGTCCATTGACTCATGTGAGACATAGATCACATCGACGACTTTGATGTTGGCACTGTGGTCATGAGGGTCATATTCGACGATGTTGCTTCAGGCGGATGCGACGACGACGTCAGAGATATGCACGTGATTCAGGTCAGGTAGTGATTTCAGGAGAGTCTATGATAGTTGATTATGCCAGTGATGTCATTTTCTCCTATGGTTTATCTCAGGATTCCTCTTGTTCATTGGATAGCACACATATGGCTTGGTTGCTTGATGCATTAGCCAGTTTTCATGTTACTCCACATCGTGAGTGGTTTTGTCGATTCTCAGGTGAGAGTCGTGGATGTGTGCACTTGCCTGATGGTACATCATATGACATTGAGGGTGCAGGAGATATATGCCTTATGCTACCTAGTGGAGCATCACTTATACTCAGACATGTACGCTATGTGCCTTCATTCCCTATGAGCTTGATTTCAGTTAGCCAGTTACAGGAGAGCAGATATTATGCATTCCTTGGTGAGCATCATTTTCAGTTGCAGTTGGGACAACTTATGCTTGTCAGAGGTGCTAGGATTGGGCACAGGTATCCACTGCAGGTACTTCATGTGAGAGACAGTCTCGTCTCAGTGGGAGTTAAGCCTTATGTGCGGTGTGAGACTCGTCATGTCTCATTTTGTCTACCTACAGATAGGTCTATTGACATTCATGATGCACATGTATGGCAGGATTTAGATGCTCAGATGGATGCACAGGTAGAGCATAGTTTGGATGCTCATGATGCTTATGTAGAGCATGATTTTGTTGATCACATGGATGCTCATGTGGAGCACACTTTGGATGATCAGTTGGATGCTTTAGAGCATGATGTGGATGCTCACATAGAGCATTATGATGATACTCATTTGGAGTGTGATCATCAGTTTGATCTTGGTATTGATGTTGTGCAATTCGCTCATGTGGAGCATGATCATACACTTGGTGTGGTAGAACAGGATTGCTCTCATGGTACACAGCGTATACCAGAGCATATTAGCTCTCAGGATGCACAGCTAGACACATCCTTAGTTGATTGTATGGCTGATTTGGATGCTGAGGAGTCATCAGTTATGCAGTCATTCTTGGATTCGCTCATGCCAGATATTGACACAGATATGCCAGGACATGTTGGTCTTGATGATAGTGCTTTGGATGCCTTGGATATAGGCATGGCCGACATACTTAGGTTAGCCAGGATAGCACATGTTTTGTCAGCATTCGGGAGTCTGATGCATGAATTGTTATGCTCGAGACCAGACATTGCAGTTGCTATTGGAGCATTTGCACTTGGAGTTGTCAGTCGTTCGATGATTGACATAGGCATAGAGCGAGTGGGAGCTTTGCAGGAACTTCATCAGTTCTTGCATCAGTCAGATGTGAGCTCGACTCTTATCGATATGAGTCTAGAGCAGTTTGAGGTGCATGGATACACCTTGTTCGAGGCAGTTGGTGTAGGCTGATCAGTATGGGTTGAGATCCGGACTCTTCCTGTACATTATTGTATAGTCCTACATCATTCTTTGTATATGTTACCACTTATGGTCACATTGACCCTTAAGTGGGAGATTGTTGGGGATGTAAGGGTCATGTGACCTTACCCCCATATTCATATATATACATCATATATAGAGCATTGCCTCAAGAGAGAACATTATGTGGGTTTCGAGGCTCCCACGCATGTCCGCGCATCTCTCCTCTCTTCTCTCTCCCTCCATCTCCTCCTTCCTCCTCTTGTTCTGCACACCAAAGCCCTTCAAGATTTATTTTCCTCTTCCATCGCATGCGGTTGTTCCTCCTTGAACACCACATCACGACTTGCTATGATGTTCTTTGCCTCCGAGTCATAAAGCTTGTAAGCTTTCTTCTCTTCATTGTACCATAAGAAGATACATTTGGTGCTTTTTGGTTGAAGCTTGTTCCTTTCTTTATCGAGAATGTGTACATAACACTCACCTCCAAATACTTTGAAATGGGAAACAGAAGGCTTTCTACTAGTGTAGGCCTCTTGTGGAGTCTTTCCATCGAGTGTCTTAGTGTAGCTTTGACTTAGGATGTAAACAGCAGTGTTGATAGCTTCTACCCAAAAATTATTAGGCAATCCTTTTCCTTCATCATGCACCTTGCCATCTCCATGATGGTTTGATTCTGGCATTCAGCAACACCGTTCTGTTGGGGACTATGTGCCACTATGAGTTCATGCTTGATTCCTTTGCCCTTGTAGAAATCACTAGACTCTGTTGACATGAAGTCACCACCACCATCCATCTTGAACTTCTTCATCTCCTTCCCAGTTTTAGTTTCAACAAGCTGAAGTCATTCTTTAAACTTACCAAAAGCTTGAGCCTTATCACGAAGAAAATATACTCACATCTTCCTTTTATAGTCATGGATGAGTTACATAAAGTAGGAAGATCCTCCCAAGGCTTGTGTAGGCATTCTTCTACACAAGTCAGCATTCACCAACTCTAGAGGATCGCTTGTTCTATTCTTGCTTCCTTGTGGAAATGCCTTCCTCTGTTGCTTTCCCATCATGCAAGCTTCACATGGTTCTTTCATCTCTACAATCGAAGGTAAGTCAGCAACCATACCTTTCCAATGTATCTCTTTCAGTACCAGGTACCCAATGTGGCCGAATCTCTCATATCAAAACTTAGTTGTGCCCAGACTTGGTATGGCTATAAGAGCAAACAACTCATATAGGTTGTCCCTCCTAATTCCAGTCCCAACAACATTGTTGTTCCGGTTCAAAATCTCAGTTCCTTTCTTGTTCAAAGACACCTGATGACCTTGATCAATTATGGAAGCTATTGAAAGTAAATTTCATTTGATTTGAGGAACATAGAGCACATTTGAAAACTTTTTAATGTTCCCATCATAGTTAATGAAAGACATCATACCTCTACCCCTAGCAAGACATCTTGCATTTTTGCCTACCTCTACCATGATGTGTTCCTCTAGAGGCTATAGGGAACTGTAAAGGTCTTTTCTACTTGTCATATGACAAGAGGCACCGCTTTCCAATACCCATGAGTCATTTTAGTAGCTAAATCTTCAGCTGAATAACACATTTCCTCTACCATAACAAACAACTCAAGCTCGATTTCGATAGTGTTGGCAAACTCCTTGCCCTTACTACTTTTCAAAGAGTGACTCTTTTCCTCTGCCTTCTTAATGTGATAGTCTTGGATTCTGTGGCCTTTCTTCTTGTAGTGGAAACACTCTCCCTTAAACTTCTTCTTGTTAGTCTTCTTTTGTCCCCATCTTTCGAAGAATCAGATTTGCCACCTTTAGCATTTACTAAGAATGCAGCTTCTCCTTTGTTGATGTCATTCCTTGCCTTGAGCTGAAGCTCCTCCTCCATGAGTAAGGCACTGAATTCTTCAAAAGTTAGTGGTTGTGGTCTGATCTAGGTATTTAGGGAAGTTACCAGACCATCAAAGTTTGATGGACAAATTCGAAGGCAACCCCAAGCTAGCTCTTTACTTGACTTTGGTACACCTGCTCCTTCCATTTGATCTCATAGATTTTTTATGTGAGTGATAAACACTTCAGCTGTCTCCCCATCAGCAAACCTCTCTACTGCTAGCTGATTCTCCAAGTTTTGAATCCATGTTTGATTCCAAGTTTCATATTGATTCCTCAATATGTTCCATGCTTCACATGCCTTTGTGGTGTGTTGAATAAGAGTTAGAACACTATCAGAAGTACTTGTAGCTAGAGTATAGAGTGCATCTACATTCCTATATTTCCAAGAGAATAAAAGATTAGCATCAAGAGGAATAAATCTACTAGGATCATTTGAATCATGTGTTTCTTGGGGCTCATAATCAGTCCCAAGTATAGTTTTGAGTAGCTCATAAGAGTCAAGGATAGAATTGATCTTAAGCTTCCACAAGGTGTAATTAGTACCATCAAGTTTACCTTCCGTGAAGGTTGGTGGTCATATGCACAATGTTTGCATGACTGACATCATTACTACTCCAATTTGTGTTCCACATACTTTTGTTGATGAACCACCTTGGTTCCCAACAGTAGATGATGACACACCACTTGACATCTTCTCTCTTAAGTTATTCAAAGACTTCTGTGACTTCTACATTTTTCACTTATGCAGCACTCAAAACCTCCTAAGCTCTGATACCATGTAAGAAATAAACAAGAATCGTGATGCAATAGAATATGATCAATAGGTAGAGTAGTGAACTAACTAAAATATACATAGAAAAGAGAGATAGAGAACTCATATTCTCTACTTTCCAAAAGTAATGTACATACAACGGTGATACTATCCACCTGTGTGCTCCCACTATGGAGCTTCAATGGCATTCTAGATAGACCCTAGACAAAGGGCTTTATAGTGTTCTCAATCAAAAAATTTTTGCCACACTATCTAAGGTGCCTAATCCTACAAAGGCATCATCACTAGACTAGCCTAATGATATGATCTAGGCATAACCATCGGGATCATCTGTAATTCAGAACATACTGAACTACCTCACTATCAGACTCGGTAAACCACCAAACTGAATCACTGAACTATCGGACCACCGAGGTCACTGTAATTTTAGATTGGTTCACTACTGAACTGTCATTTGAAATTCCACTATGCCAGAATTATATGCCCTACCTAGTCTACTGACTAGACTCACATAGATCATTTAGTACTTTTGCTAGTCTCATGCAGACCTCATCACAAATGTTCAAAATTTCATAATGGCTTCTCCTCATAATGGGGACCGTACAACTTAGAGTACCATGGGGTGTTCATGTGTGGGTGGAGTATTGAGTATATCTAACAATTGCTTTCTCCCTATCTTGATCAGGAAAGGATAATTCTTTGCAATCTTCCTCCTCCTCAATCTTGGGCAACTTTCTAGAAGTGTCTAGTTCCTCAGAGGGAGCGACATCCTCTTCTTTTTTCTTCCACCTTCCTTTTTGCACTTTGGCCCATTAAACATGTCGCCAATTTGCTTTAAATTTTGGGATTATTGAGTCTCTTTCAATGGTCTTAAAACCTATTTTTTCTTCAATCTCCTTAGTTTTTTCATGTTTCGTTTGCTATGAATTATGGTTTTCTAGACATCCATGGAACATTTCTTCTAGGATTCTCATTCCTAGGAGGTTTGGTGCGGTTTATTCTAGCATGATCTGAGTGATTTCAATTAATTTTTTACATATTTCCAATCTTTCCTTCTCTAGGTCTCCTCTTGGGTAACTTTTTATATGCATTCTGGATTAATAAGCTTGTAACCACATTTTTAAGTCTTTAGGCATGGGATTTGCTATAATTGAGCCTACATGTTCCCTTGATTGGTTTCCTTTCACCACTTTTGTGTTTTGATTAGCTGGACTAGTCAAGTTAGGTTCAGGTTCTTTGATTGTTTTTTCCTTCTCTTGAACCAATTTTTTCATCCACTTGTTTTTAATATTTTCTCTTCTTGCTTTCCATCTTTGAGATTTTTCCTTTTTTAGGTATCAGATAACTTTTCAAAATCTTCTACTATTTGGGATAAAGATTCTATCTTGTTTTCCTTTTCTGAGCTATTAGGTCTTAGATTTTCCATTGTTTCTTTTGCTTTGGCTCTGGTGATGGCTTTTAATGGTACATTGTACTCTTTTATAACTCCTTGAGGATTTTGTCACCTCAATTACATTGTTTTGTGATGTGGTCCATGTTTTGCATGGGTTCTTAACATAGTCTCTGAACATATGCTCTTTCCCACAATCATTACAATACCCTTTTTGGACTCTAGGGGGTGGTGGGTGGTAAGGCATTGTACAGTCCCTAATGAAATGGTCTCCTCCACATCTATAACATGGTCCTCTAGGTTCGAATGGTCTTGCTATAGGTTTTTCAAGAGCTTGAACTCTAAGAGTTGTATACATGAGGTTAGTGTATTCAAATCCTGTTGGAGATTCACTCACTAATTAGACATGAAGACCTGAAGATGTATGAAGGTTAAAGAAAGACGAAGAGAAGCAGAAACAAAAACATTCAGAAAATCAAGCCTTAGTGAAGGGACAAATTCACGCCTGTAATATACAGCGTAGAAACTTCTAGAATTACGAGTTTTTGAATCTCGGATCAAAAATGTATATAAGAGAGTTGAGAGAGTGCTTAGAAGAGATAAGATATAGATGTATGTGTAGTAGACGCAAGTGTGCGTATGTAGAGATGAATAATAGAACCTGAAATGTCGGGTATTCATCTGTAAGAGAGATGGTAAGGAAGAACTACTCAGCATAGGAGAGTTTTCCATGGCTATGAGTGAAGTGAGGCCAAGCCATTTTGTACACATCTTCTCTAATAGAAAACACATGTTTGTGTGGAAATTTTGAGCGCATTCTTCTTGTGTGAAGAAATCTAAGTGATTTCATATTCCTGTGAAAGTTAGTTAACAGTTATAGTTTCTCAGTATACATTTTATGATACTTCTACAAGTTAGATCTCGCAGTATAGTGTAAAGTTTTTTATGAGAGATAGCTCATCTTGAAGCCAGTAGTCTCAACTACAAATTGATCAAAAGAGTTTTGTGAAACGGGACATGTACGAACAGTACTATGTCTGAAAGTAAAGACATCCAGAACTGGTGAAGTTTTATCTCAAACTTCAGATAGAATTCATTCACTGAAGGAAGCTCAGGTATTACTTCTTTACTTCACTTACAGTCATCTGAAGTATCTACAAATAGAATTGCAATTGGTTCCAGTAATATTCCGGTAACATTTCGATGAAATTACGGTGACATTCTGGTGACAGTCCGGTGAAGTTCCGATGAGTCTAAACCACAATTTTGACACGTCTAAGTGACGAAAAGTATATCTAACAGTAAGATAACGAAGAATTGTAAAGATTGATGTAAATGAGATCAGAATTGAAGCCTGAAGGAAAGGCAAAGTTTCTATAAAGTGAATTTTTTGAATTTCAGTTGTGAAGTTTTCACTTTCAAGAAGTCTGCTAAGCTATTGATGATTATAGAGGTGTTCTAACATCACTTTAGATTAGTTCTTGTTGTGGCATGGCAATATTCTGCAGCTTAGTTTACAAGCTTTTGCCGCGTCGACATCAACTGTTGGCAGCAGTCAAGGAACTGAAGGACTCACAAGACAAGGAAGCCAACGAAGGGAGTCGGAACGACGAGAAGGCACAAGCAGACAGAGTAGTCAAAGAAGATCTGGCAAGTAGGCCATCTAAATTTTTCATGTATCAAAGAGGTGGGCACACAAGAAGAAGGAGCAAGTAGGGAGCTCTAGGAAATGTCACTGTTAGAAGAAATCCCTACAAAAATAGTGATTTTCATCACTAAAAACCAATGTAAATATCATTTCATATTTTTGTAGCTCCATTTTGTGAAAGCCAAGGATTCCTTCAGCTTGAGGAGCTTTAGAAGTACCTACCTATCAGTTTTCACATTTTTTAGACTTCGTTTGGACCTCCAAATAGGCTAGAGAACCTAATTTTTAACTAGGCCGGACACTAGGTCTGGACAAGGCCAAAAACTAGACAAAAACTATAAATAGGGCTAGAGAGCTCATTTTTGAGGTTAGCTTGTAATAGAATTGAACTTGTATGAGCATTTTGAAAGTAATCTAAAAGAACTCCATTGTCCTCCTCTTTGTTCTTATTGTGTGTGCGTGTGTGTGTATATGTGTGTGCCTGTTTGTGTGCTTCTCACTCACGCACTTGTGCCTTCACTTGCTCGAGGTCATCATACCATCCTCACGTCTTCCCGGATTGACATTAAAGGAGGTGCTACTCATCACTGAGCTACACCAAATTTTGGCGCCGTTGCCGGGGATCGAGCTTTGAGGACAAGCGTGTGATGGTAAGACGTAGAGTTGTGACGTTGGCGTTGTAGGTAAATTCTCTACTTTTTCTTATTTTTCTCTTCCTTACTTCACCATCATCATCACCATCATCACCTTCACCATCTCCCACCTCCATCTCCATCATCGCGAAAATTTCAGTTCTTGATCATATCACCTTCTCCCCTCCATTTCCCTCATTCCACTTGTGAGAGAGAGCGAGAGAGCGGTTTGTGTGCACTGTTTTTGCATGTTTCTTGAGTTTTCTTGTAGGATCTGGCTGTCCCATCATCTCCAGCACTCTGTGCAGGTACGGAAAAGCTCGGTCCTGTCTCTGTGTCGCCGACCTCTGTCGATCGTGATCGACAGAAAAATCGCTCATTTGGTAAAACAAAGCACACCACAATGACACACATGAGGAGCACTTCCCAAAACACTACATGAAATTTAAAAATTCCATATTTCTCTGTCAATCACGACTGACAGCCTCTGTCAATCGCGACCGACAGACCTGTCAATTGCGATCGACAGACCTGTCAATCGCGATTGACAGACGTGTCGATCGCGATCGACAGACCCCACAACCGACCGACTGCCACGTAGGATTCAGTCAATCGTGATTGACATCGTCGATGATGACCGACTGAAAATCCACGATTGATTGAATTTCTCGCGTTGCCACGTGTCCCTCACGATGGATAGGACTCCGATCGACTGAAATTACAGCGAAAATCCCGGAAAAAGTGTCGATCGCAATTGACACCGTCGATCGCGATTGACAGGACCCACGACCGACTCTGTCGATCGCGATTGACACTGTCAATCGCGACTGACATGTCGATCGCGACCGACGGGCCCCGACGGACACCTCTGTCAATCGCGATTGACAGACCTATCGATCGCGATTGACAGGCTTTTTCAGCTAAAATTTTAGGGTTTTATATTCCAAGATTTGGGGATAATTTTGGGCATACTTGTCTATTAATTCGCATTTTGTGAGATCCCTACACATGTGTTTTGAGAAAAAGTCTGTGAACTGTTAGCCTGTTTGAACCCTGTTTTAGTCCCAAAACCCTGAACTGGCCTAACTTTCTCATACGAAATCCATTTGTTGTGATGCTTGTTTTGTTGGAAAGCTCGCGGGGAGTACAACCAAAACAAGCATCACAACAATTAATATCAAGATTATTAGCTATAGTATTTTTAAGGGGACCATACCCAGGGGGAACAAAACCAAGGGATCTCTAGAATTGTTTGCCATAAAGACAGAGGGCCAATTGATATCTAATTTGCATGAATGGAAGTGACTTATTATGTCATTTGAATTTAAGTCTTGAGCTAACTTTGGGACTTTTTACAAGTTCATTGAAAGCACTCAAGGGCATCTAGAGCAAGGGCAATTGACAAGCTTGAGAATGGGGTACTTGAGCACTAAAGATCAAAGGATCAGCAAGTGAGGTTGGAATACTCTCAACTCTCTTTGTCAATTCCTAGCTTAGGCTAAGTACGAATAGTGCTAGAAGTAAGTCAGGGCAACGATAGGCACGAGAAAAGTCAAGACTATCTAAGAAATCAAGTTCAAGTCAAGAAATAACCTATGTGTGACCGACAACTTTAAAGGAAAAGAACCTAACATGAGACGACCAACTTTAAAGTGCAGAAATTAACTCAAGTATTCTTGACGACTTGATATCAGACAAGATCATAAACACGATAATCAACTTAAAAAAGAATCAAGTGACTGATACAAAAGAACTCAGCAACGAGGTTGTACCTGGGGTGAAATTTGGGATTGCTCAAATAGGCATATGAACCTTAGATCAGGACGACACCTAGGGAGAGACAGACAGAGTCTTAGATCTTCAGAGGCTATTGTCAATCATACTGCTAGGTCTTGGGCCCAGCAGTTGAGCCATCATTCGTACTACCCTAGCTCTGAGACTAGCGAGTCTGAGATGTCCCACGGTATGGAGAGACCTACAGGAAGTTCAGGAGTGCCATATTTACATAGGGTAGAAGGCCCTTACAAGACGCAACTCGAATACCTTAGGACCAACCGATTAGGTGCTTGCATCTATGAGGACGGCCTAGGAAGATCTATGGTCCAGATTAAAAACCCTGACCAATCCATTGGACTAGAACACCCAGCTGTCAAATTTGAAAATGGAGCATACTTGGACAAAGAGGGAACCATATATGTAGTCACCAGTCACCCAGATAGGACAGACGAATTCGAAAACGTGATCCCTGAGACGGACATAGGTGACCTAGAGCAAGGAAACATGGGTGTAGAACCTAGAACTCCTCGAGGCAAATCAGTTCTGACTAGGATTATCACACGAGAGTGGATTCCCCAAGACAATAAGAGCATAGATCTGCTCCTGAACCGAGAGACTGATGAAGCCTTTTGGAGGTATAAATCTGATCAGCCAAATGAGGTAGGAACCATCATGATATATGAGTTCAAAGATCCTGATAGCCCAGGAAGAGTGACCTACTTAGATCACGCTTCAAAGAGGATCTTCCCCCAACCAAGATCTAATGTGTCCTATGGTCACCCCGGAGCTGGAACATCCCAAGCTCATGGAGCTCAAAGAGACAGACATAGAGACAGACCTAAGGTAAGCTTTGCCAACCCAATGGGAAGAGAAAGAACTAGAACGGAAACAAATAGAGCAGAATCTGAGGGACTTGGAGCCTCAAGGAACCAAAGGAATGCTGATGATTACCCTCTGCCAAGGCCTAGGGAACACACCAGAACCTTGAGACCTACATAGCTGGTTAAGTCCATGAAGAACTACTTTGATGGCACAGGAGACCCATATGATCATGTGGCTGAGTTTAGGCAAGTCTTGAGAGCTGAACAAGTTGAGGATCTATTCACGCAATATAATGCCTTTGGTCTAACCCTTAGGAACACAGCCCTTACATGGTTTCAACCATTGAATGAGAGACAGTTCAGGAGCATAGACCAACTCTTAGAGGCTTTCATCACTGAATTCTCTAAGAGTGGGATAAGGCATAATACCTCCTCATTAATACATAGCTTCAAGCAGACCCCCCAAGAGACAGTTAGACTTGCAGGAAGAAGGTTTAGGCAATATCTAGAGAGATGTCCTATCCCTGAGTTACCCACTCCAACCAAGCAAGTGGCTTTATTCTTGGATGGACTGCTGAGTACAAAGTTGAGATCATGTGTACTTGAAAGACCCTAGAACCATAGAAGAGTGTGTACGCATGTGCATTGATATTGAGGATAACCTAGGGGAAGAGTTAGAGCTCTCCAAAATCTTCAAAGATTCTGATAGTGCCTCTAGCCTTTCTTCCTTGCAATCCACATCAATTGAGGAACTTGCGGAGAAAGTAGCTCAAAAACTAGGAGTCAATAGCAAACAAATCCCAAGGTTTTCCCCAGTAAAGAGGTGTTATACTTGCGGTGGTGACCATATGGCGAACGTATGTCCCATCATGGCTCAACCCCAAGTGAACCTTAGTAGCCAATATTGCACCATAGAACGGAGATACACAAATCACACAGCACAAGACTGCCCATACAATAAGCAAGGAGTTAGGCAAACCTACCCTCAGCCCTATCCACAACAGGGAAGATACCAGAACCAGTACCCTCCACAGCAATATGGTAGACCACAGCAATCTTATCAACAACCCTACCAAAACCAACAAAGGCCTCAACCTGTGTTAGCTCAACAACCTCCAACCCCAGCTAACGTGATTCCTGTAAAGTATGCAGCTGCTGAGGAAAATTTGAATAGAGCCATAGTCCCAATGACTCCATTGCTTTCAGAAAGTGACCCGAGTGATCATAGTTTTGATTCCACTCATATAGATAGTCCACAGGCTTACTACATGCAGTCTCCTGAACATGGTGAGTCCTACTATAGTGAAGAAACGAGTGAACCTAGTTGGCAGCCAGATTACACAAATGTCATGTATGCAAACCCTAACTCTAGACCTCAACCTAGGCAGGTAAGACCCCCATTCCCTAGAGGGCCATGCTACAGATGTCAGGGAGATCACCTCATTCATGATTGCCCCATGCCTGCACCCACACAACCCCAGTCAGTAACAATACAAGGCTTTTGTCAAGATTGTGGCGAAGAGCATCTCTTACGAGATTGCCCAAAGAATCCCAATAATATGCCAAAAATCACTCCTATCAATGTTATTAGGTTAGTTGTAGACTCCACAGGGAGTGTGACTTCCACGACACCAGTACAGGTAGTCACTAGAGCTCAAGCCTTGCAGCAAAACCAAAGTTTAGGCCAGGAAAAAAGTGCCGAGGCTAGTGAAACTGAGAGCATAACCAAGAAAAGGACTAGAGCCTGGAGAGATAGTAGAGAAAGAATGAAGAGGCAATGGGCTAAGAAGATGAGTGAACTCGAGGAAAGCCTAAGAGAAACAAAAGCCAGGATAGTTGAACTCACATCTCAAACTCCCTCTCACACTACTCCACCCCCACCATTCCCATCACCATCCGATCCAACACCTCTCAACCCACCTCACACAATTCCACCACCCCCTAGAGTAGGATCAGTCTTAGCAGATCCCACTCTTGAGGACCTAAATATGATGCTTAAGGCATATCAAGCCAGAATCCAAGAAGGGCCAAATGTGACAGATCACGAAAAATGTTACCCTAGGGCGGAACTAGAGCTTGAACGAACCAAAATCTGCGCTAAGATGGTGGAATTGGCTCAAACCATGTTTGAAGCCAGCCGCCTCTTTAACATCTCTAGTTCAGCTAAGATGCAGTTGCACTTTGATGGACTGCAAGAAAGGTTGGAGAGGCTAATAGCACAATCAGAAAAGGAACCTGTCCCTCCAAATAAGGGAAAGGCGAGTGATATAGTAAGCATTCCCCCCCAAGAAGCTTATGTGCCTAACTCCACAGAGCCAGACACATCTTCTTCTATGAATCGGTTCACACCAGAATTCCTACGGGAGATTCAACAAGACAAATGGGCTAAAGAAAGTGAAGTCCCTCCTCCCATTGAACTTGTGGATGATGCACATGACCAATTCCCACAAGACATCCCATCCATTTATGAAGAGCAGGAGAGCACTCAATCTCAAGAGAGATTAGACTTTGAGTCTAATTCTTTACATGAATTACCCCACTTCACAGGCCCATGGGAAGCTAAGTCTACTTGTATGAGAACACCCACGGTCATGGTACGAAATGAAGACTCAATCATACCTAGGAACACGGAGGTAGTGAAAAACACTAAAGTGCAGTGCAACCTCACCTTAGAAGAGCTACTCAAAGTTAGGCCAGAGCTATGGAAACATGTAGCTAAACAAGCGCCAGAAGTAGCGAAACCGCATTCCCAGGTAGGTTCTCATAGGACAGTGCCAGAAATTCCTCTAGACAAGATAGGAGACATGAGTGAAGGAGAAGAAGGAAATACCTATCTCCCAGTTACCCATCAGGAATACACAAACCAAAGCAATTTTGGACTCAGGTGCAGGAGTTGCAATTGCTACCACTTCCCTATGGAAGCGTTGGGGCAAGCCAGCACTCAGGCCGACGAGAATGAAATTGCAAATGGCCAATGGTCATATTGAGAGACCCTTAGGCTTGCTAGAAGGAATAACTCTCACTACTTGTGGTGTAGAGTTTGAGCACACATTTGCTATATGTGATTTTAGCAAGAACCAAGCCTATGAGATGATTTTGGGAAGACCATTTATGCGACAATTGCAAGTAGTACAGGATTGGGGAACCAGTTCCTTGTACTTGCAACACTTGGGTGTTACGACCAAAGTGAATCTCAAAGATTACTCCCATAGAGATGTCCCTCCTATCCAATGGAACCCCATCCATAGAGCCAAAGATGATACGGAGTATGTGCATTCCATAGGATCAGGATCCTCATGGATGCATGAAGACACCCACTTATGGATGTGCAAAGTAGTAGTAGAAGAAGAGAAGAGAGAAAAATCCAGAGAGGTAGGTGCGAAGGAAACACATAGATCAATTCAAGACCTAGCCTATGCACCTGTAGTATTTCCGAATGAAGAATTTGAACCTCACAGCTAGGCAAAAATTTTAGCAACAATGGATGTAGCCATCAATGAAGAACAATGGACACCCTTTGCATCAGAAGAAGAATACTTCTACGAAGTAGAATTTCATCCTCAGAGACATGAAGAGTTGACGAACGATGTACGATTAACCACACAAGTAACTGCTAAGAATGATAGCAAGAAACGGAAGAAGAAAGAAGTCACACCGGAGGAAGAAGAATGTTTGTTTGAGGTCCCTGAAAATTTCAAAAAGTATGAGATAGACGATAGGAGAGTTATGATAAGAATGCCTAAATGCGAGGCACAATCAGGAGAGGCCTATGATAACAAAGAAACCACTAAGAAAATAGTGGTAGCCCTAGAAGAAGGAGAGGAGAGATGTACTTACATAGAACATGACCTGACAGAAGAAGAAGAGCACGAATTGATAGCCTTGCTAAGAGAATACAGAGATGTATTCGCTTGGAGCTACAAGGACCTGAAAGGTGTAGACCCTGACATATGCTCACACACTATCCCCATGACCACAGATGCCAAACCTTCTAAGCAAAAGCCATACACATATAACGATAATTATGCTTCTAAGATCAAAGAGGAGATAGATAGACTGGTAGAAGCTGGATTTATCTATGAAATTGAGCACACCGAGTGGGTATCCCCCATTGTAGTTGTGCCAAAGAAGAATGGAAAGCTACGTGTGTGCATTAACTTGAAGAAGGTTAATGCAGCCACTATTCGAGACAACTATCCGCTTCCTATCACTGAGCATCTACTAGAAAGAGTAGCAGGCAAGGAAGTGTACAGCTTCCTTGATAGATTTTTGGGCTACAATCAGGTAGCCATTGCTCCGAAAGACCAGCATAAGACAGCTTTTGCCACAGAATGGGGCATATTCGCCTTTAGGGTAATGCTATTTGGGCTTACCAATGCTCCTGCAACCTTCCAAAGATTGATGTGTCACGTGTTTAAAGAGTTCTTGAGGAAGAATTTAGAAGTCTATGTTGATGACCTCTGTGCTCATTCCAACATTAGCCAGACCCATATACCTGAACTCAGACAAATCTTTGATAAATGTAGGGAGTATCAAGTCTACTTGAACCCAGAAAAGTGTGTTTTCATGGTCAGGCAAGGCAAGATTCTAGTACACATAGTGTCAAAGAATGGCATATCCACGGATGAGGAGAAAGTAAGAGCCATAGCAGAGTTACCTAGGCCAAAGAATGTCAAGGAAGTACAAGCTTTCATGGGGCATTGTGGTTATTATCGACGGTTTATACACATGTATGCCATCATAGCAAAGCCTCTGTATGGACTTTTGACTAACTTTGAGTGGACTGACGAATGTGAAAACTCCTTCAATGAGCTCAAATGAAGATTATGTTCAGCACCAATCTTGACCACACCAGATTGGAGTAAGCCCTTTCATGTTCACGTGGATGCATCCAATTATGCTATTGGATGTGTACTCGCACAAACTATTGGTGAAGGTAATATGGATCTTCCAATTGCCTATGCTAGTCGACAGTTAAATGCGGCTTAACGAAATTATACCACCACTGAGAGAGAAGGATTACGCATGGTATATGCAGTAAAGAAGATTAGATACTATTTGCTTGCAAATAAGTTTAAATTTTTTAGTGATCATCAAACACTGTTGTACTTGGTAAACAAACCATGCAATACATGCAGATTAGTAAGATGGTTTCTCTTACTAATGGAATACGACTTTGAAGTTGTGGTGACGAAAGGGAAGACTCACTTGAGAGCGGACCACCTCTCAAGACTCACATCCGGAGAAGCCCCGCAAGGAGTATCAGATGACCTTCCTGATGCTTACTTGTCTAATTTGGAAGTTTTACCTCAATGGGCTAAGCCATTAGTGTCAGTATTGACATACGGGCCTAATCACCCAGTCATAAACACTCAAGATAGGGAGGTAGTAAGAGCCCAGAAGTACCATATCATGGTAGGAAATATGTACAAGCATACAGATCAAGGGATCTTGGCTTGTTGTGTGGAAGAGGACGAGTACGCTAAATGGTTGCAAATTAGCACATGTAGGTGCATTAGAGCAACACTACTCGAAGCAGCGAACCCTACAGACACTAAGGAGACTCGGAGTGCATTGGCCGACTATGGAAGCTGATGTCCAAAAGCTGTGTAAAGAATGCCCAATCTGCTGCATTAAACCACCTGTGGAACATGCCACTCTTTATCAAGTTTCCATAGTGCCAGATTGGAGTGAACCTTTAGTAGCCTTCTTGAGGACGAAAACATTCCCTCAAGATATGACCCTGACGAGACAAAGAAGTATAGAACAAGAAGCCCTAGATTACTCACTTATTGGTGATAATTTATACAAGCGTGGTAAAGATGGTTACCTTAGATTATGTGTCCATGAGAGCGAGTATCTTAAAATCTTGGAAACTGCTCACCAAGGTGTAGCAGGAGGACATTTTGGACCAGATAGGGTGATTAAAGCAATCTTGTTTGCAGGCTTGTGGTGGCCTACCCTTCACATGGATGCACATACCTATGTGAAGAGATGTGATGTTTGTCAACGAACTCAGTATCCTATACGCAAAGATGAGATGCCTCTGAAACCTATGATGGGTGGACGTGCATTCTATAAGTGGGGAATAGACTTTTTTGGTCCAATTAATCCCCCAGCTAAGGGTTCCCATGCTGAGTATATCATTGTTGCCATAGACTATCTAACCAAGTGGGTAGAAGTAAAAGCTACGACAAAGAATGATGCTCAGACGACCGCTAAGTTCTTATTTGAGAATGTGTTCACTAGATACGGGCTACCCATAAAGCTATTAAGTGATAGAGGCACCCACTTCTTGAATGAAGTTATTAAAAATGTTCTCCAAGAATTCTTGGTAGTACACAAGAAATCTGCCCCCTATCACCCACAAGCTAATGGGCAAGCGGAAAGCACAAATAAGATTCTATGCAATGTGCTTACCAAATTAGTGAATAATAAATGCTCTGATTGGGACAAACAGCTACACCATGTTGTTTGCGCATACCGAGTTGCCTATAAAACGGTACTCCAAGCGACACCCTTTCATATGGTATTCGGTCAAAATGCAGTGCTACCATTGGACTTCTTGATACCAACATTAAAAGTAGCACAAGAGCATGAGTGGACCGGTCATGAACTCTCTTCGAGAATTTTTGATCTGGAACGACTAGGTGAAACAAGACTAAGAGCGGCAGCAGGAATATATGCAGCTCAGAAAAGACAGAAGGCATACTTTGATGCACACGTAAAGGATAAGGGCTTGAAGGCAGGAGACCTTGTACTGGTCTATACTTTGAAGCAACATGCACGGAAATTAGAGAAAAGAGGCTATGGACCTATGATCATAAATAGGATCTCGACTAGTGGAGCAGTCCAATTAGCCACACTCGAAGGCGATATTCTCCCTAGCTACATAAGCAGATGCAAAGTCAAGTTATATCAGGAACCTCTCACTGAGGAAATGCTCAATCGACTCAACACTGCTTGGGTCAAGACTGGATCTATGATCATGCAGTCAACCTAAACCTAAGAAGTGGACTTCTTTAGGTATGGGTAAATCAGCGTCGAATTACAGTTGAGTTAGATAATGGAGCACTCAAGGAACTAGGAAAGGCACAGACTCCTGGTCCTTCCAGGGGTACACATGAAGCTGACAATGTTATTCTTGTCCAAAACTATGTGATGCAGAAGGATGATTGTCTCAACAAGCATAAATCAAACTACAAACATAAGGGTACAACGGAACTCCCTTCTTTTCCAAAAGCCACAGGGATGCAGCAACCAAAGGCGGATCAAATGCAGAAGAAGCAGCCGACTTATGCTCGAGGCACAAAGAAAATACGAAGCACGGTGTCTCAACCACCAAAACAAGTGTGGGTACGGAAGGGCGAGCATCTTATTGCGGTCAAGTCACCACAACTGGCTCAACTTCCTATTAGTGCTCAACAACACGACACTAATAAGAGGTCGTCCAAAAATTCTACTATGAAAGTGAGGTTTATCTGGGTACCCAAGAATTCGATGAAGGCCAGCCCACAATCACGACAATTTTGGGTGCCTAAGGCTTGCTTGCGGGCTCAAGTAGCTACACCGAAACCACACCCTGCACAACATGGTTCACTCACTCAAACACCGGATAACCATTCGTATACATCACGCACGAACACATACTCTCCCATGAGCACAAGTAGAATCACGTGTAAATGGGTTCCTCACTTCCAAGCAGACGCTCTTATAAAGCCCTCCAGAGTCTCCACAAAATCAAGACCAATAGCCATTCTGTTTGTTTGGCAGCCCAAAGCATGTAACAAACCCCCCGACCCCATTTGTAAATTCACCACCACCTACTAACTACATCATTCTCACACTGCATCTTTCCATTTAGCTCTTAGGACAATCCATCCACTGACCACACCCACAATCACCGAGCACTCACTGACTAACTAACCTATCACTAACACCTAATGTTAATGTTGTAACGGGGACACGTGACCGCTTGGTGTCCATTTGCAATGTTAACATTCATTTGTATATTCTCACAGAACCGGTGACCAGTCCCTTCAATATGGCCAAAGCTGCAGGAACTAGCTCCCAGGCAGGCACCAGCCCCCAGATTATGGACATTGAAAGTCTACCCATTGAGGAGGAATTGAAAGAACGTCCAGAGGCATTGAGAGCATTACATGCCATACCAGTTTAGAATCCTCCACAGGGGCACACCATGCCAGTCAGCAAAAACTCACATTGGTTCAGCGATGTGGCGGGACCTCTGGGAGAAGGCACTTACCTATGGGAGTCAGAGATAGAGTTCAACGGGCGCTGGGGCAGGTATCACTTCTTCACCAGGGAATTTGAGAGACTGCAAAATAATGAAGGTTTGAAACCGATATGGAAGAAGGCGGGATTGTACGATTACTTCAAAGCCCAATTACCAAAGCCCGACTTTCTAAGGTGCTCGTATTTGATTAGCACCCTCACTCCGAGCAAAGAGAAAAAGGGATACAGCACCTTTGTCCTCCCATCTCTCAAAAGGGGCAATGAGCTGAAACGGTTCAGATTGATGAACAACTTGGTGAGGGAAGCTCTCGACATGAAAGGTATGCACATTCCCACCGAGAAAGAGACTATGGTCCCCGACAACATGAAGAACAGGAATCTGACGAAACTCAAGGACATGGTGGCAATGACATCTACTATTGCTGTTCATCTTCGAATGCGCATGCAGCATTTCACTTTTCCCGCGCAAGAGAGGTTCACAATGCCACCCAAGAAGATATGGTTCAGTCTATATTTAGCAGATGCCTTCGATTTGACAATCAACATGCCTCACTGGATTATCGACCAAATCCACTTGGCTCATCAACGGTGGTATAAGAAGCAAAAGTCAGTATTGTATGGATGTTGTGCTCTCACAAGGATTGTTTACAGATGCTTGGCATATGATGTGCCAGTTCAAAGGGCACTTGTTTGGACCAGGGTGCAAGAATTCCAACGTAGACTATCCACCGCAGGGCCTCCATCCAAGAAAATGAGAGGCGCAGTTCAGATGCCCTGTGCACAGGCCCGCGGTGCGACATTGACACCCGAGACAACTTCACGGCTTCCAAGGCATGTACAACCATTCACTATCAGATTACCAAGACATAGCATGGATGGACCGAATCTGGTGTTTCCACCTATACCAACCGACTTAGAGTTTCCTCACGGCTTTACATTGGACAGACAATCTCAAACTTCGACGCAACCTCGTCTTACTACGAAAGCACATGTCCGCAACACTCGAAGAGAATAAAAGACTGCAGAAACAAAACGAAGAGAACCTGGAGGCAGCAATGGAAGGTTCCCCGCATGAAATCGATCCAGAGAATTTCAAGGCTATCCCATCTGAAAGTATGCAAATCGTCTTGGAAACCCATGCCGACCTCCTGGAAGCCCACGCAGCATTAGAAAGAGAAAGAGATGATCTACTAAAGCAACTTGCAACTCAGCAGAAGTCACCAAGCAAAGTCACAACCACAACCGACACATCTGCAGAAGTCTCCAAACTCAGAGCAGAACTAGAAGAACTACGAAGTAAAGTTCTTCAATACGAACGTCAACCCTCTCCCCTGGCGGAACCGGAACCTGAAGACTTAGTGCCAATTCAGGTGGAGGAGATCTTTGAAGACCCATATGTTCCGATGCCAACACCCGGAGGTAAGCAAACAGAAGAAGGAATGGACACGATTGAGATCGAAGTGCCTGAATGGATGCAAAGGTTGGAGAAGGTTGCTACAACCCATGATGAGAGAGTTGCAGTTCAAATAGCGTCTATGTCACGATTGGAAGAAGTCGTCATAAAATCGGATTACTTCAGAAACCTCTCCCATCATAGGTGGATTGGCACGTCCGATGATCTGTATGTTCCATTCTATGTATTAATGGCAGATTACAATGCTGAAATCAAGCAAGGCACAACAAAAGAACCAACCTCGGCGACACAGTTTGCACCGGATGATATCCATGCAAGTGCCAAGCAGGGGAATATACATCAACCTACTTGGAGGATCCGCCTGCTTGACACCTACCCTGAAATGGTATGCACGTGGAATAACATGCCTCTATATATCAAGTATAATCCCTGCTACTGCCCTGTCTTTCGAAGAAGGTCTTGGCCGGAGTACACCAAAACAGTTTTGACGGTTAAAGGATGTGAAAAGTGGTTAAATTATGTGTACCTAGCACCTCCTCATGGCCAACCCACAGTCAACTACATGATTTCAACCATCTGACACTGGGCAGTCAGGTTCAATGTCCCAGATGTCATGGCACAGATGTGCCTAAAAATTTTTGAGCTCATGCTGGTTACATTCAGGACATTTAAGAACATCAAAGAACCTCATCTTTCGGCTATTGGATTTCAGGACCTTGTCTACCATATGAGCACCACACCATCCATTAACGTCGTATACGCATGGCATGCTTGTATAAAGTATCTACCTATCTGCTTCAAACAGACGTTTGAAGAAATGTTTATTACAGGGTTCTGGGAATATCATTCAGAGATATTCATTCCCAGACCATCCAACCTATTATAGTTATTTGTGGTGGAACAAGCTCTACATTCAGAATAGCTACGTATGCCACATCCAGAAGTTCCAGGGCCAGTAGACTGGGATGCCCTACTCACTGATTTGGCCAAAGGGTTGAGAATAGCAGAACATCATTTAGCCACAGACGTTGTGGAGCACTACATCCAACGACCCACTGAACAAGGGTCTGTCAGAGACGACAGACACGAGAGAGGGGGGGGGTGTTGGCAGCAGTCAAGGAACTGAAGGACTCACAAGACAAGGAAGCCAACGAAGGGAGTCGGAACGACGAGAAGGCACAAGCAGACAGAGTAGTCAAAGAAGATCTGGCAAGTAGGCCATCTAAATTTTTCATGTATCAAAGAGGTGGGCACACAAGAAGAAGGAGCAAGTAGGGAGCTCCAGGAAATGTACGTCAAATTGTTAGAAGAAATCCCTACAAAAATAGTGATTTTCATCATTAAAAACCAATGTAAATATCATTTCATATTTTTGTAGCTCCATTTTGTGCAAGCCAAGGAGTCCTTGAGCTTGAGGAGCTTTAGAAGTACCTACCTATCAGTTTTCACATTTTTTAGACTCCGTTTGAACCTCCAAATAGGCCAGAGAACCTAATTTTTAACTAGGCTGGACACTAGGTCGGGACAGGGCCAAAAACTAGACAAAAACTATAAATAGGGCTAGAGAGCTCATCTTTTAGGTTAGCTTGTAATAGAATTGAACTTGTATGAGCATTTTGAAAGTAATCTAAAAGAACTCCATTGTCCTCCTCTTTGTTCTTGCTGTGTGTGCGCATGTGTGTATGTGTGTGCCTATTTGTGTGCTTCACACTCACGCACTTGTGCCTTCACTTGCTCGAGGTCATCATACCATCCTCACGTCTTCCCGGATTGACATTAAAGGAGGTGCTACTCATCACTGAGCTACACCATCAACAAATCCAGAAGTGTTTCCATATCTATCATGCTCATAGTACTGTTGTTCGTTAGAAGATCTATATTTTATAAGATTTTGGTCATAGGAGTACTAATCTCCATAGCTACTTTCATAGCCTTGGTTTAAAGTTTTTGCACTCATCAATGGTGACACAAGTACTATGGCTCTCACTAGATTTTCTTCAAGTTGTGTGTATTTGACAGGTACTACATTCTATGGATGCGATGGTTGTAGTCCTTGTACTGGTTGAGGTTGGTTATATGCCTAATACTCATAGGGTCTTGGAATCATGGGCAATCCTTGATATGGAGCATATCTTGGAACATGCCTGCCTTGCTCTCTTGGTATGGTCTATATTGCGGTGGTGGAAATGGCCTAGATTATCTATTATATGGGCACTTTTTAGTGGTGTGATTAGTGTATCTTTGTTCAATATGACAATATAGACTTGTTATTGTTGCCTATTAGATTGATATAGTTGTGTGGGAGCAGGTCCTCCTCTTACACAAGTATGAGATGGGTGTTCACCTCCACAGTGCACACACCTCCTTAGCATGGGCATCCTCATGGGTGGGTTTTGATAATTATTTTTTCCTTGGACACCTAGCATTTTGGCCACTAAGTCTGTCAATTCTTCTACTTGGTTGGTCTTTGCAATTGCATTACTAGATGCATCCTTATATTTGGTATGGGTTTGTGGAATCTTCAAATCATCTTCAAGATTATCTTCCAAATCTATGCATTCCCTTAGACATTTGCTTAGGATGTTTAGTTACTAAGTATAGTTGCCCTTGCTTGTCCATGTAAAAACCTCCCTCAAACTTCACAGTTGGCCTAGGTAAAACTTTTGATTCCATGGAATTTATAAGTCTTACTACCAATCTATTGAGTCCTTCCAAGTAAATGGGAACCCCTTGTAAGCTTGTAGAGGTATATTGTAGAGAAGCCTTGTACTCTCCTTCTATTGTTGACATGAGCTCTACTAAATGGATGGAGCTATGCATATTTTCTGAAGCCATAACAGTTTCTTCCTTCAAGTTACTAGAGGTATCTCGGTAAATAGAGTGAATACTTTGGTGGGTTATACTTCCTGTGAAGGATATCACACTTCTTTGACTCCCTTGGACACATCATCACCTTAGGTGCATTCACTGTCTAGGGTCTTACTATTTCCTTAGCATCAACTGTCAAGTCTTAGAAATTGTGTGTTCAATGTTTGTGTACAAAATTCATGAGAATTCCCACTTTCAACTCCCTCTTGAATTGTTTCTATTTTCCACAATACATGATAGTTATGATTCTAGTGGTACACAATACCAAGTTTGGACAAGATCATACTTGGATACTTGAGCTTCCTCATGATACATGATATAGGGTACTTGAGTTGTGGATGATACAATACCTGAGTTTAAGTGATACACAATACTCAACTCCTCACGATACACGATAGTTGCTCCTCGCAATACGCGATACACGTCCAAGATTGGTGACACACTATACAAGAGACCAACAATACATGATACTTAATTAGTCACTATACATGATATATGACTTCACGATACTCAATACATGATTATTGCGATACATGATACTTAAAATGTGTCAGCGATATACGATACACTGAAAGACAATACACAATACTACCTCGATCGTGATACATGATACTTATTAAGTATTGGTAATACACGATACTAGGCAATCGTGCTACTCGACTAGACAATACACGATACCTAAGTATCGTGATATAGTGGGAGTAAGGTATCGAAGATGCATGATACATGCCAAGTATCGTGACACATGGGAATTTGGTATAGTGATACCAAACCCGACCGGTCTCCATGGACTTTTCGAAGTCCAATTTCAAAAATTTTTATGTGTGTGCTCCATGTGCTCTCCTTGTCACCTCTATGTGCTTGTAACTAGAAAATCCTTTCAATTTCTCCCTATTCACACCTCATGATACTCAACAAGTGTTATGTCACCCCATGTGAGTGTTCAATCAACAATTCGGTTTGTTTATAATGAAGAGCTCACCTCAAAGAGTACTCTTCTTAGTTTTTTGCACTTGAACCCAGCCGTACACCGAGTTCTCTATGATACACAATTTGTGATACTGATCATTTGTGAGCTCCACGATACCTGCACAAACAAGTGAAGTGAAATGTGGTGAAATCAGGTTTTTAGTCTCTAGCTGAGACTAGAGTCTTAAGAAAAAAGTCAAATTTTTTTTTATTTTTTTTACTTGTGAATAGTTCTACTTCATCACTCCCTTACCTACTTCTAACCCTAATTCTTCACTCTAGACCTAATCCTAAAAACTTGTCACACACACTTTGAGTGCATGAAGTAGCAAGTGCAAGAGAAATATGACTTTCCAAGCTACTGAAATCACTTCTTCATGCTCACTACATTCACAAATATGCGTTAACCATCATGTAGGCACTTTGATTGAGGTTGAATCCCCAACAACGACATCAAAAAATGTGTGTATCTAAGCTCGCAATGTCTTAGGGATTGTCGACAAAGGAGACAAAATCTCTATCATCAAGCAAATGCATATAGTGGTGGAATTGATACACTTGTTAAATTATCAATCTGTGAATTTAACCCCATCAAGTCTATGAGGACATGTGCTCAAGTGATATTTAATGGAAGTTTGGGACAAGTAATGCATGACACCTCTTACACAATGGCATGTATCATGATACTTGGTGTAGCAATAGACACTAATCGAGTGATTTCCCTCAAGTCCAATACCCAAATATATTGAATAGTGGGTTCCTTTCAAAGGTCTAGAAGATATGCATCCAATGGTGGCATTTTCAACTCGATTGAACTTCTATACTTCATGTTATGATTAAAAAACAAAGTGGCAGGAAACACCAACTCTCACTTCTATGCTTCCTATGCTTCACATACACACATGTGCACACACACCAAAATAGCAAAAAGAGGTGGAAAATGGGTAGGCAACACCTCTAGGCACACATTCCATCCCTCAAACACACATATAAGATCAAGGAGAAGAAGATAGATAGGCAAGAAGAAGCAAATTCAAATTTCTACAAAGTAAGCTCTTCATAATGGCAAAAAGTCTTTAAAAAGAGTCACAAGTGACTTATATACATGTGCCCTAAATTTTGTCCTTTCTCATAAGATATTTCCACTTCCTCTCTAAATCACTAAATTCCTACTATTGTGCAATGGTAATGTTACATTCTTCAGGGATCATGCATCAAGAGGACTCCTCCAGATCATTTACAAAGCTTCTTGAGATTTTACAAGCGATTCTGTGAAAAAAAAATGGGCCATTTTATTAAAAGTTTTGAGGGCTTGCTCTTCATCCCTTCTTCTTCTACTTTCCACTTCCTCTTTTCTTTAGTCCTCTTAGTCCTTTGTAACAAAAGTGGGTTGTATAAGCTCATAGATTATGAAAATTTTGAATGATTTAGCATGTGCAATTCATGATTCTCAATTTTTTTTCATATGCAAAACTTTGGCATGCAATTCAATCATCTGAATTTTACTAGTTTTTTTCACTTGTATAAATATGAAATGGTGTCCTCTTTGCCCAAACTTGAGGCACCTTCTCAGTATGTGTGTTAGGCTTGTATTTTGGACACAAAGATTTTAGCTTGTTCAGAGTGATGCTTGTGGTCCTATGTAGACACCTTCATTTGGAAATTACACATACTTTGTGACTTTCATTCATAATTTTTCTAGGTATGCATGGGATTATGAATTCAAAACAAAATTCCAAAGTGTTTATGTGCTTTATCAAGTTCCCAAATATGCTTGAAAATCTATTAGTATGTAAAATTGGCAACCTCCAATCTGATCAAGAAGAGGAGTATATGTCTTCTGATTTGAATGCATTTATGGCTGCGCATGGGATAAAATATCATTGTAGAATGTCACATACACCTCAAAGGGATGGATCCACGCATGCACTTGCCTGCCCGTCCCTTGCTAGATTTTCTAGCTTTTTTGGTGGTTCCTTTGAAATCCTTCAATTCTTCACTTGTCATTGCACGTTCTATAGGCAAGTCATTGCCAAACACATATAAACAATTTGTGTGAGAGCGCAACATCCATGGATGACTTTTTTTCTTTCCCATCTCGGCTAAGCTAAGTACAACTGATCAATGATCCAACTTGCAAGATCTATTGTTTGGGGCCCAATACATGCTAAATATAGTCTGAACCAAATATGCTTGTGAGGTATGGTGAAACGATCCTGAGCCGGGAATGCAAAAGGTTGCATGCATATACGTAATGGCTTAGATAATTTAGGTGTAATGGCTGAAATGTCTTCCCATTTCACAATATCACCACGCTTCATTGGCTCTGGAATAAGCCTTTCGCACTCTGTTGGCATGTGAGTTCCATGGATCTTAATTTCTGCTCGAATGAGATCATTAGAAAGATAGAACTTCTTGAATAGGGGGTTATTTACCAAAGATGGCAGAATGAACGTGCCTGGCAAGTCCTTCTTCTCGGAGGCTGTAAGTGTGATCACCAAGTAGTAGCATCTATAAAAATCCAGTTGGGGTAATGGGTCACTAAAGTATTCCGTGAAACCTGCTCTAACCCAAACGTGCTTTAAGTCTTCGGTATTTTGGAGCGCTTCAAATTCTCTAGAGAAAAACTGATACTTGCCCCATTTACTACTGTCAAAAGTCAATGTGGCATCAAAAATGAAACCTGCATCCGCCAAAGGTCCTGCTAAACCTTGAAACCGATGGGAATTATGGTGAACTTTTTTTATGTATCCCCTAGGAGGATCATCAATCGGCATGGGTCCTGGGAATCCTTGAAATTCAAGTGGTTGTGATGTAGGATGTGGCTCCGCCAGTAATTCACCAAAATTGACCACAGGTACACTAGAGCCAGCTTCAGACGGTCCTTATGTCTGCATGATGATGGATGCAAATGCAGAGATGATCTGCTACAAAAGATTAGCACATTGGTATGGAAATTAATTATGATCCCATTAAAGTGAGACCGCAATCCCTTTCCATAACCGATGTGGAACCCGTCTAGCCGAGTGTTGTGAGGTGGTTTATGGAATGATTTTTTTGCAAAAATAATGAAGGTCTCTACACACCTACATGCTTCAGATAGTGCAGACATTGCTTGATGAGATGTCGGGTGGTATGTTTTTGCTGAGGGACAAAAGATGATTTTGGATATGGTGGTGTCAATGGGTGAGGAGATTTCTAAGGGGTATATGTTACATGGCTTGAGTGTTGAGCTATAATACACTGTTTGGGTACCCAAATCTGCATGGGTGTGGTTCGATTTGTTAGGTACTTCTTGGCGATCCAAATCTATCGAAGCTTCATCGAAGTTGAAGAAGGTCGAGGAGATGTTGAATATTGCCTCTAATTCTGCTGAAAATTCATCTTATCATTGTCTACCTTGTTGAATTCTGTCGGTGCGTCCTGTCCTTTTCGCACTCATACTTTTCTTGTGCTGCTTGTTTTGTGGTGTTGATACTGCTGCTCTCTTTGCATCGTCTAGTAGGGTCATCGGTCTGGGTTCTTCAGTCGTGGGTGACTCCTTTGTGGTTGGGTTTGAGAGATCGGATGGACACTCTACTTTGGAAAAGAAGGGAGGTCCAACACTTGCGAAACTTGCCCATTAGGAAGTGCAACATTTTGTATCATTAATCTAGGCCAGTCCGCAGTAAGTGTGGAAGGATCAGCACCCCAGGGTGTTGTGCCCATGTGGTTGTTGATGCAGTCCTCCCGACTGTTGATGAAACACACCTGACCGCTGTTGGAAGACCGGGGGTAAATCTGTTGACATCCTTTTATCTGGCAACTATCCATCGCCAAGCTCTCATGGGTTGACTTTCGAGGGAGCATGCTTAGTCGAGGGATCTGGCCTAAGATCTTCCGGTCCTCTGTTGCTTGCGTTTCATATGGTCTCGGGTTACATACCTCAGGTGGAGTGCAGTTAGGGAATTCAAGCGGTATCACTCGATGTTGATCCAAGGTTCCAATCTACAAGGAGCCTTGTTTAAGTTTTAGGTTCCAATCTAAGTCCACTGAGTGATCGTATGGCCAATGTTGGCCAAGGATTAGGGGTTCTATCAGGTCATCGTCATGGCACACTAGTAGCTTCACTATCATGGTCACATCGTGTATGAGGATAGGAAGGTCCACCTCTCCCATGCAAGGGGTTTCCATGCCTCCTAGCCCTATGAGGTATGCCTCAATTGTCCGCATTTCTATTACTGAGTCCTTATAGTGGGACTTCTAATCGCACTAGTTGTAGCAACTGAATCAATTAAAGCACTGAGCTCATGGCAAGGGTTCTCATGCTCTAGCCTGACTGTAATGAATGGTCTCCTATCCACTATGCTTGGATGAGTAATTGACTTTTCTTGACACATGGCCATGGGGTATCTGGGTGTTGTTTCCAGATGGTTATAATGTTCTCTCCCTAGTCCTTGTCTTCTTAACTTCATGTGCTTAATGCGTTCTATAGCTTCTGCCTAAGCTTCAGCGCATATTCTTTTTTCTTCCTCCTTATGCTTCTTTGCCAATGTTAGTCGTCTAAGCATATCCTCAGTAAGAGGTTCCTGCTAAAGCTTGACTCTACAACCACTAATGTAATTAGGCATTATGTCTCCTTCTAGGGTGGCTAATTGTACTGCTCCACTTGTCGAGATTCTATTAATGATCATAGGTCCATAACCTCACTTTTCTAACTTTCGTGCATGTTGTTTCAGTGTATACACTAGGAATAAATCTCCTTCTTTTAAGCCTTTATCTTTCACATGTGCATCGAAATAGGCTTTTTGTCGCTTCTTTGCTGCATATATACCTGTTGCTGCTTTTAGCCTAGTTTCTCCTAATCGTTCCAAGTCCATTATTCTTGATGATAATTCATGGCCAGTCCACTGATGTTCTTGTGCAACCTTAAGGGTCCATATCAAGAAGTCCAAAGGGAGCACAGCATTCTGACCAAAAACCATCTGAAAGGGAGTTGCATTGAGTACGGTCTTGTAGGCCACTCAATATGCCCAAATAGCATGGTGTAACTGTTTGTCCCAATCTGAATGTTTGTTGTTCATGAGTTTCATCAGTACATTACAAAGGATCTTGTTAGTACTTTCTGCTTGACCATTGGCCTGAGGATGATATGGTGCAGATTTCTTGTAAATAACCATAAAATCCTGTAACAAATATTCAATGACTTGGTTTAGAAAGTGAGTTCCTCGATCACTCACTAACTCTATAGGCAATCCATATCTTGTAAAGATATTTTCAAATAAGAATTTTGCAATCGTGTGTGCATCATTCTTTTTTGTGGCCTTGGCCTCTACCCATTTGATAAGATAATTAGTCACAACAATGATGTATTCAGCATGAGTACCTTTTGCAGGGGGTTAATGGGTCCTACAAAGTCTATACCCCACTTAGAAAATGCACGTCCTCCCATCATGGGTTTCAATGGCATTTCATCTCTTCAAGTAGGAAACTGAGTTCTCTGGCACACATCACATCTCTTAACATAGGTATGTGCATCCACGTGAAGAGTGGTCCACCATAATCCTGCATACAGTATGGCTTTGATTATCCTATCAGGCCAAAATGACCTCCTGCAACACCTTGGTGTGCAGTCTCTAGTACGTTCAAATAATCCCTTTCATGAACACATTGTCTTAGGTATCCGTCTCTTCCTCGTTTGTATAAATTGTTGCCAATAAGTGAATAGTCTTGAGCTTCCTGCTCTAGACTGCATTGTCCTGCTAAGGTCATTCCTTGAGGGAATGTTTTCGTCCTCAAGTATGTCACTAATGGGTCACTCCATACCAGTGTGAGAGACATATGATATAACGTGGCATGTTCTACTAGTGGTCTTTCACAGCAAACAGGGCATTCTCTACACAACCTGTAGACATCTGCTTCCATAGAAGGCCAATATACTCCTAGTCTCTATAGAGTCTGCAAGGTACGATATTTTGAGTGATGTTGCTTTAATGCACCTACATGTGCTAATTGCAACCGATTCGCATGTTCTGACTCATCTACACAACAAGCAAGAATCTTTTGATTATCCTGTTTATATGTACTTCCTGCTATTATTTGATATCTCTGAGACTTGGTAATCTCTCCTTCTTTGATACGTATCCTGAGATTCTTGGGTCCATATGTGAGAATAGGGACCATCGGCTTAGCCCATTCTTGTACTATCTCAAGGTTAAACAAATATGCATCAGGTAATTCATCTGTTATTCCTTGATGAGCTTCTCTTGAAGTTAGTCTTGAGAGGTGGTCCACTCTAAGGTGTGTCTTTCCTTTCCTGACTACTACTTCAAAATCGTACTCCATGAGTAATAGAAACGAACGTATTAGTCTTCCTGTGTTACATGGCTTATTGACTAAGTACAATAATGCTTGATGATCTGTGAAGAATTTGAACTTATTTGCCAACAAATAATGCCTGAATTTCTTTACTGTGTAGATCATTCCTAATCCTTCTCGTTTTGTAGTGGTATAATTTCTTTCTGCTTCATTCAATTGTCTGCTCACGTACGCTATAGGAAGATCTATATTACCTTCATTTGTGGGTTGTGCCAAAACACATCCTATGGCATAGTTGGATGTATCCACATGTACATGGAATGGCTTCCTCCAATCCGGGGTTGTTAATATAGGTGTTGAGCACAAACGTCATTTAAGCTCATTGAATGAATTTTCACACCCATATGTCCATTCAAACTTGGTCAAAAGAGAGTACAGAGGATTGGCTATGATTGCATACATGTGTATGAATCGTCTGTAATAACCACAATGACCCATAAATGCATGTAACTCTTTTACAAAATTTGTCCTAGGTAGGTCGGCAATTACTTTCACTTTTTCTTCATCCGTGGAGATTCCGTTCTTTGACACAGTCTTTCCTAGAATTTTGCCTTGTCTGACCATGAAAACGCATTTTTCTGGGTTTAGACAAACCTGATATTCTCGACATTTGTCAAATACTTGCCTCAATTCTGGGATATGAGTTTGCCTCGTATTCGAATGAGCATATATATCGTCGACATAAACTTCCAAATTCTTGCGTAAGAATTCCTTAAAAACATGACACATGAGTCGCTGGAAAGTGGCGGGTGCATTTGTGAGCCCAAATGGCATCATACGCAATGCAAAGATACCCCATTCTGTGGCAAAAGCCATCTTGTGTTGATCCTTTGAAGCAATGGCTACTTGATTATAACCTGAGAAACCATCAAGAAAGCTATAAACTTCCTTGCCCCCAACTCTTTAATAAATGTTCCGTGATAGGAAGAGGATAACTGTCTCTAATTGTGGTGGCATTAACTTTTTTAAGGTTAATACACACATGCAATTTTCCATTCTTCTCGGGCACAACCACAATGGGGGATACCCATTGAGTATGCTAAATTTCATAAATGAATTCTGCTTCTATCAAATGATCTATTTCTTCTTTAATCTTAGTAGCGTAGTTATCATTATACATGTATAGTTTCTGTTTCATAGGTTTTGCATCTCGAGTCATAGGGATTCTATGGGAGCATATATCCGGTTCTACTCCTTTAGAGTCTTTGTAACTCCAAGCAAACACATCTCTATATTCATGTAATAGGGCAATTAACTCTTCTTCTTCTTCATTTGTCAAATCATGCCCTACGTATGTACATTTTTCTTCTTCTCCTTCTATGGTGACTATGATTTTTTTGGTTTTCTCTCGATTATCATATACTTCTCCAACATCGGCTTTTCTTTTAGGCATTCATACCATGATTTGTCTATCTTCTATTTCATACTTTTTGAAGTTCTCTGGTACTTTTGTGAGTGTTTCTTCTTCTTCTGTCTTAGGTGATTTCTTTCTCTTCTTTTGTTTGCTCTCTGTATCTTGTATGGATGGCTCCAGTTGTTCCATTTGACTTTCATTTTCTACTTCAAAGGTTTTGGCTTCTACAAAATAAAAATACTCCTCTTCTATGGAACAAAAGGGTTCCATGATGATGGATTCTAGGTCCTCGTCATCACTCTCGTCTAGCTCTTGGGTCACTTCCATGCATTCTTCTAGGATAAAGTCTTCCTTGATAGATTCAACCATAAAAATGGAGATGTCATACCCGTCTTCATCACAATGAGGGGTCCATTGTTCTTCGTTCACTGCTATGTCCATCATGGCTAAGATTTCTACCCAACCATGAGGCTCGAATTCCTCGTTTGGAAATACTATAGGTGCATAAGCTAGGACTTGAAGGGTTCGTGGATGTTGTTCTAAACCTAAGTCCTGGCTTCTAACTGTTCTTCCTCTTGTTTGGCTACTTTACGCATCCATAGATGAGTATCCTCGTGCAACCATGAGGGGTCTGACTCCAATGAGTGTACCGATTTTGTTTCCTCTTGTGTCTTATGGATGGTGTTCCATTATGTTGGGGGTACATCTCGACGGGAATAGTCTTTAAGATTGACTTTAGTAGTCACTCCTAAATGTTGCAAGTACAAAGAATTAGTTCCCCAATCTTGTACGATTTGCAACTAACAACATGAATGCTCGTCCTAAAATCATCTCGTAAGTATGATTTTTCCCAAAATCACAAATGGCAAAAGTATGTTCAAACTCCACACCACAAGTGGTGAGAGATATGCCTTCTAGTAAGCCTAATGGTTTTTCTATATGTCCGTCAGCCATTTGTAGCTTCATCCTCGTGGGTCTTAACACTGGCTTACCCCAACGTTTCCATAAAGCAGCCGTAGCGATGGCTACTCTGGCTCCTGAATCTAAGATGGCTTTGGTAGTGTAGCCCTGATGGGTTATTGGAAGATAAGTGTTACCTTCCTCTCCCTCGTTTACATCTCCGATTCTTTCTATGGGTATCTCTAGTACTTTCTTATGTGATCCTATCTGTGAGCAAGTAGTAGCAAGCTCAAGGAATTGATTTGCTACAAGCTTCCACAATTGTGGTTTAACCTTTAACAACTCCTCTAGAGTGAGATGACATTGAACTTTAGCGTTCTTGATTACTTCCGTGTTTCTAGGAATTATTGATTATTCATTCCTCACTAGTATCGTAGGTGCTCTCATGCTAATGGACTTGGCTTCCCAAGGTCCCGTGTTTCTAGGAATAGGAGGATGGGTTTCTTGTTCTTTTCTCCATTTCTCTTCTTGGATTTCTCTTAGAAATTCATGTGAATACTTATGTATGGAAGACATGTTGTCTTCAACCTCTGTATTTGGTACTTGAGACAAGGATGGTGCATTCCTTTCCTGTGTCTCTGAGTCCGGGTTCCTATGCAAATTCTTTTTCTCGTTGCTATTGACCAAGTATTCTAGCCTCTCTAGTAGTCCTTGAAAGTGTAATTCAAGTTTTGCCATGTTGTTCCAATTAAGATAATGCAAGGCTTCGAACATAGTTTGTGCTAATTCTACCATCTTCATGCAAAGTTTAGTCCTCTCAATTTCTAGATCTGCTCGTGGGTACTTCTTACTCATTTCAACTATCTGGGATCCTTCTATTAATCTCTCCTGATGTGCACAAAACATAATGTCTAAATTTCTTGGTATGGGTTCCCCTAACACTGATCTTGGTCTCTGAGCTAGGTTCTCCTGATTAGATTCTTGAGAAGTCAATTCTAGGATTTTGGCTCTGGATTCCTTTGAACTTCCTTCCAACTCAGTTATCTTTTTACTCCATTTCCTCTTAATTCTTTCTCTGGAATCCTTCCAAGATTTCATCCTTTTATTACTAGCCTCTCCAACTTCACTGGTTCCGGCTAACTTTTCAAGATTAAGCTGTTGATTTTGTAAGAGAGCCTGGGCTCTTCTTATAGCTAGGATAGGCATGTATATAGGGTTGGATCCATCTACATTATGCACAATACCTATCACGTTGATCGGTGTCACTTTTGAAGCATTAGCAGGTGTTGGAACTCAAGGTCAAGCACAAGCATGGAAGCACATCAGAAAGGTGGACACACACAAGAAGAAGGAGCAAGTAGGGAGCTCCATGAAGTACATGTCAACTTTTCAGAAGAATCCCCTACAAAAATAGTGATTTCCATCACTAAAACCTTTGTAAATACCATTTTCTATTTTTGTAGCTCCATTTTGTGCAAGTTGAGGAGTCCTCGAGCTTGAGGAGCATTAGAAGTATCATCCTACCAATTTTCATAATTTTTAGACTCTGTTTGAGCCTTCAAATAAGCCCTAGAACCTAATTTTTAACTAGGCCGGACACTAGGTCTGGACAGGGCCAAAACTAGTCCAAAAACTATAAAAAGAGCTAGAGAGCTCATTTTTGGGGTTAGCTTCTTGTAGATTTCAGTTTTGTAATAGATTTCTTTTGTAATCAAAGTCCTTCCATTGTTCCTCTCTTTGATCTTGCCTTGTGTGCGTGTGTGTGTGCGTGCATGTATGTGCTTGTCACTCACATTTGCTCACCACAATTGCTCACGATCTTCATATTGGTCCTCACGTCTCCGCAGATTGACAAGTAAAGGAGGTGGTGCTTACACTTGAGCTACACCAAATTTTGGCGCCGTTGCCGGGGAGAGAGCTTCGAGGACGAGCGTTGTGATGGTAAGATCGTAGATTTGCGACGTTGGAAGGTAAAAAAAAAAATGTCATTTTTGTTCATTTTCTGATTTTTCTTCTTCATCTTTTTCATCATCATCATCTCCACCTTCTTCCATCTTCTTCTTCATAGAAATTTCTTGTTTTTTAGTGCACTTTCACCATTTTCATACCATTTTTCATGCATTATTGTGTGGGAAGGAGTTAGGAAGTGCAAGGGAGAGCAAGCGCTGTGTTTTTTCATGATTTTCTACACATACGGAGCTCGCCATTGCTCGGCGCTCAAAAATTCGAAGTTCCCGCCAAAAAACGCGATTCTGTGATGAAAATCGCGATTCTATGAAAATTCAAAAAATTTTTGAAAAATCACGATTCTCTATTTCCCGCCTAAAAGCTTGTGGAAAAGAACATGATTCTGTGGTCATTCTCAGAATCGCGATTCTGTGGTTGTGCTCAAAATCGCGATTCTCACAAATCACGATTTTTAGCCAAAAACACGATTTTGTAAAAACACGATTTTCTAGGACAAAATCGTGATTCTCTAGAACACGATTCTCTAAAACACGATTTTGTGAAAACACGATTCTCTAGACAATCGCAATTTTCATATCAAAAACACGATTCTGAGAAAACACGATTCGGTGGTTGTGCTCAAAATCGCGAATCTCATAAATCACGATCCTCTGAGACAAAATCGCGATTCTCTAAATCACGATTCTCTAAAAACATGATTCTCTAAAAAACACGATTTTCATCCAAGGTACAAAATCGCAATTTTCAAAACACGATTTTGTGAACCACGATTCTATGAAAACACGATTCTCTGCTCAAAATCGCGATTCTCTAAATTTTGAAAACCACAATTCTCTGAGACAAAATCGCGATTCTCTAAAACGCGATTCTCTAAAACACGATTCTCTAAAACACAATTTTGTGAAAACACGATTTTGTGAATCACGATTTTGTGAAAACACGATTCTGTGAAAACGCGATTCTCTAAGACACGATTATGTGAAACACGATTCTCTGTACAGAATCGCGATTCTCAAAAACACGATTCTCTGCTCAGCACCACGATTCTCTTGAGGTTCACAAAATCGCGATTCTCTTGATTTCACAAAATCGTGATTCTCTTGATTTCACAAAATTGCGATTCTCTTGAGGTTCACAAAATCGTGATTCTCTTGAGGTTCACAAAATCGCGATTCTCTTGATTTCACAAAATCACGATTCTCTTGATTTCACAAAATCACAATTCTCTTGATTTCACAAAATCGCGATTCTCTTGAAGTTCACAAAATCGCGATTCTCTTGAAGTTCACAAAATCGCGATTCTCTTGAAGTTCACAAAATTGCGATTCTCTTGATTTCACAAAATCGTGATTTTTTCCAAAAGGTCCTGTTTGCCTGTTTTGACCCCCAGGAGCCTAATTTAGCTCGTTGGAAAGCTCGTTTCGAATCCTACACGGCCTCAACTATTTTTTATAAGAATAATGCATTGATTTTTAGATATGATAATTTGGAGTTGGGCCTCAAGTGGGACTAGGAAACCAAGGGGGCTCCAAAGGATTTTTGAGCAATACCAAGGGGGAGAAAAATTATATCATGGGAAAGAAAAAAGCAAAAGAGAGAAGAAAGGGGGCTAATATGGGAAAAGAGAAGGGAGATAAACATGAAGTGCATGAAATAATCTCACATGAGTGTGAAACATCTAGAGAAAAATTGCAAGGAGTCAAGGAAACGGAGGAAATGTCTAGGGGGGTAGGATCCTTATTTGCAACAAGAGAATATGATAATACTTTTGTGGATATCAGGATAGGATATGACTATAGAAGGTTGAGTGCATATATCAATCCTCATTGTGGGTGGAATATAATTTTAATTGACCTATTGACCATCATTTTTGAGAACATTCAACCAACAACTCATTCTTCTATCCTCATGGATGATGAACATTATGAATGCATGAGTCAAGTTGTGTTGCCTGTTATGGTGGATGATATGCAATTTTTGGAAACATTCTTTGTCATGGATTGTATAGATGAAGACTTGATCATTGGCACCCAAAGGTTCATTACACAAAATCATCAAGAATTTGAGGAGACTTCTCCACCTATTACCCCTGCTTCTACATATTTGTCAATGGAAAATCCTAATGACTATCCGCCTTATGATAATTGGGGGCAAAATCATCTTTCCAAAGAGTGTGCTTTTCATGAAAAAAATTTTCTTTCTACTCATGTTTTTGAATCTAATCCTTCTTTGAGTAAATCACAGGAAACCTTAGAGAATGGAGAAATGGAGGACTCCAAGTGTTTGGGGGATGTGGAAGGATCCTCTCTTCCTGTAAATTTGGATTCCCCTCATGAAACCATAAGCAGGGATGATCTACACTCATATGATCAAGAAGGAGATGATCAATAATGCTTTGTATCACTGATCTGGAAAATGATGTCGACTCTAGGGTGAATCATGAAAATCCATCACCCATTTGTACACCTAGGGATTCTATGTGTAATAAGGATAAATGTCTCAATGAATCTCTAGATCAATCTCAAACCACACAACCCATTGATCCCTTGCATAAGCCTGATGTATGTATAGAAGATCAACCCTTGTTGCATTTCCCATGTAAAGATGAGTTTTCTCAAAAAACTCACATCGAAGGCCCAAAAGACCCTTACATCAAGAAACACAAATCACATTTTCTTGGTAATGTCAAGCAAATTTGGGTGGCCAAGAAATTACTTAGAGCTCAACCGAATCGCACTATGATATGGGTACCAAAGAAAGCCCTTGCACAAAATCAGCCCCCTCACACTAGACTTCAAAATCTATGGTCTAGGCCTACTATGACTTATCCTCAAGAAAGACCACTTCCAATCCAAGGATCCCAAGCAATCAAGCCTAACCTCAGAAAAAATCCAAGGGGGGACTTCAAGGCAACAACCTGCACAACAAAGACACCAAGGCGAGGTAAAGGACTGAATCAAGCACAGAGCTCCAACAAAGATCAAAGAACCTCTTCTGCAAGGATATGGGTTTGGAAGACGAAAGTACTGGTAGCATCCACCAAAGTAAAGAGCCAACCACGATGGATCAAACCCTCAGGAAATCATTCAAACATGAAGCGGCCAAAGGTGATCACTACCCAGTCACAGACCGTTCTCAAATGGATCCCTATAAGGAGGAATGATCAGTTGTCATCTCGACATGCAATGGATACCTCCAACCAAGATGGCATCAACATCTGCAAGTGACATCAAGCCTTGACGAGCGACAACCATGTGCTCCTTGCACAACCCTGTCTTCTGCACCATTCAGGTCATGCATTTCCAAAGTATGCATTAATATAGGGCCACATTACACGGCCGTGCATAGACACACTTGAGAATCCCAAGCACAAGAGCACATTGACATATGTCAAATATTTCTATTGATACTAACTTTTGTGTTCTTGTTTTGTGCTATTTTTTCAAAAAAAAAAAAGAGAGAGAGAGAGAGAGAGCTTGTTCCTAGATTTGGCTTATGGAACATGAATGAGCCATGCTTAGGTGGACCATCAACCAGGGCATTCATCGACAATGATAAACAAACCAATGGTCCATCATGATGAAAGGTGTACAACACGAAGAGATCCGCATCGACTGACCTTTCCTTATGGTAAGAATCTTCTACTTGGGCCACATTATAACCATGATAGAGTAGGAAACCTCTTCATCAGCATACCCTTGAGCACTTAGCTCAAGACCCCAAATTTTTGCACCATACTTCTTCCATGCATTTTCCAAGTAAGCATGCATAGGGCTACATTACAAGGCCGAAGGCACATAATTTTTTCAACCCATGCACTAACACACTTACCCATCATTCACTATGGGTTATGAGTACTTGGCATGACTACTCTGAACATCATCTTTAGAAGAGCTAGAGGACATCCTGGGGGCAACATCAATACCTAGGAAGCAATTCGAAGCTAGCAGTTGCTCCAACTCAATCTTGATAACCTCTTTTGAGAAACTCACAATCTTTGAAAGCTCACAACGACGCATTCATGCGGAATCCACGAAAGAAGCACATACCAAGGGACTATGACTTGCAAAGGCTTGCAGTGACAAATGAAGAACCGGACAACCAACGCTGCCAAATTTGGAAGTTAGACGGCTCTTGTTCATACAGAATGGATACTACCTCTCAAAGCACTACATGGAACAACCACTACAACAAGGGTCTGTCAGGGACGACAGACTCGAGAGGGGGGGGAGTGTTGGAACTCAAGGTCAAGCACAAGCATGGAAGCACATCAGAAAGGTGGACACACACAAGAAGAAGGAGCAAGTAGGGAGCTCCATGAAGTACATGTCAACTTTTCAGAAGAATCCCCTACAAAAATAGTGATTTCCATCACTAAAACCTTTGTAAATACCATTTTCTATTTTTGTAGCTCATTTTGTGCAAGCCGAGGAGTCCTCGAGCTTGAGGAGCATTAGAAGTATCATCCTACCAATTTTCATAATTTTTAGACTCTGTTTGAGCCTTCAAATAAGCCCTAGAACCTAATTTTTAACTAGGCCGGACACTAGGTCTGGACAGGGCCAAAACTAGTCCAAAAACTATAAAAAGAGCTAGAGAGCTCATTTTTGGGGTTAGCTTCTTGTAGATTTCAGTTTTGTAATAGATTTCTTTTGTAATCAAAGTCCTTCCATTGTTCCTCTCTTTGATCTTGCCTTGTGTGCGTGTGTGTGTGCGTGCATGTATGTGCTTGTCACTCACATTTGCTCACCACAATTGCTCACGATCTTCATATCGGTCCTCACGTCTCCGCTGATTGACAAGTAAAGGAGGTGGTGCTTACGTTTGAGTTACAGCAGGGTTCTTGGGACAATCTTTGATGATATGCTCTTTACCACACTCGGCACAAAAACCTCGTATGTTATAGTATTGTGATGGTCCTGCTATCAGAAGATGTGGACAATCCTTTATGAAATGATCTCCTTGGCACCTAAAGCATGGTCCTCTAGGGCCCTGTGGTCTTTGATGTCTTAATTGGGGCCATGGATTAGGGTTGGCGTAAATCACATTAGCATAATCGGGCTCCCAACTGGGTTCCAATGGTGGACTATCATATTGATATGTTTCCACATGTTTTGGTGACTCTGTGTAATATGCGGGTAGACTATCTACATGACTAGAGTCAAAACTGTTAGAATTAGGGTCACTTTCTATGATCAGGGGTGAAGAAGGCACTAAAGCCCTATTGAGGTTCTCTTCTACAGTAGCATATTTAACTAAGATGACATTCACTGGTGGGGTGGCTGTTGAGCTAAAACAGGTTGAGGTCTCCGTTGATCCTAATAAGGATAGTTTTGAGGAGGCCTATAGTAATGAGGATGAGCATTGTATTGACCTTGATACCTACCTGGTTGGAGGTATGCTTGCGGGTAGTTCTGTCATACTACTTGTTTGTTGTATGGGTAGTCTTGAGCCGTGTGATTCGTGTATCGTCTCTCAATGGTACAGTATTGGCCACTAGGATTGACTTGCGGTTGTGTTACATTGGGACACACATTTGCCATATGATCACCACCACAAGTGTAATAACGCTTGATTGTTGTCAACCTAGGCATCTGTTTACTAGAAACTCCTAGTTTCTGGGCCACTTTCTCTGCTAGGTCTTCTATCGAGCTAGAAAACTTTGAAGATGTTGGAGATGAACAATTTGAGTCCTTATAGACTTTTGAGAGTTCCAACTCGTCTCCTAAGTTGTCCTCAATGTCTATACAAATTCTTACACATTGCTCTAATGTTCTGGGTTCCTTCAAGTATACATAGGAGCGTAATTTAGATCTTAAGAGGCCATCTAAACAATGACACTTCCTTGGCATGTGAGGGTAACTCTTGCATCGGACATCTTTCAACATATTGTCTAAACCTACGTGCTGCAAGTCTAAATGTTTCCTGAGGGGTCTGTTTGAAGCTATGAATTAACGAAGATGTATCATGCATGATTCCACTTTTAGAGAATTCCCTGATGAATGACTCTAACAAGTGATGGATATTCCTAAATTGCCTTTGTTGCAATGGTTAAAAGCAAGTTAAAGCCGTGTTCTTTAACGTTAGTCCAAATGCATTGTATTGCGTGAACATGTCTTCTACTTGCTTGTTGAGCCCATAAAAGTCATATTGGTCAAAGTCAACGGTAGTCACAGTCAACCAAAGTCAAAGTCAAACTGGTCAAAGTCAACAAGATCAAGGTCAAAGTCAATTGGTGCAAAGTCAAAGTGCTAAGGTGCAGGTGTCAAAAGTGCACAGGTAGTGCACAATTAATTGTCCACCAAGGGTAAATTGGAGAAAGTGGGTTGCAGGTTGCAAGAGGTATTTCTCTAATTTCCCTAAGGTTCAAAGTGTTTTTAAAGTGTTTTGGAAGGTTCAGGTGAACCCTCCCTTATGTGCACATTTGAAGAGTTAAAAGGAAAATGTGAAGGTATGTGAAGCGGCAGCGTACGCAGAAGTGAAAGTATGGCCCCCCAATTAAAATTTTTGGTTTTAGTCTAAAGTCACTACAGGTTAAAACAGGGAGTCGTTGGCTGCCACTTGTGAAGACAATCTTGGGACATCAAAGTGAGCACCAAGATACTCTTGCAGTTAGGAGTGTACGTGAATCGACACACTAAAATCAAGGCAAGGACTATTCTTGGGCATTCTCTTGTAAGTAAGAGAAGCATAGTCTAAGTGAAGAAAGAGAGAGAAGTGCAAGAGTCACCAGTGTGCAACGCAGAGAAGTGGAAGTGAAGGAGTGCATGGAGAGGGACTAAGGGATTGTGTAGAGAGTGCTAAGCTAGTCCCCCAAGGATCTCAAGGTCTCCTAGCAGTGTGCGCGTGCTGATAGAAGGTATTCATTCCGCCCCCTTAGTGGAAGCTTGGTGCAAGGTGTGCACAAGGGTAAGCTTGAAGCAAGTGGAAGTCTGGTGCAGAGGAGGTCGGCAGCAAGAAGACTTTGGGTATTTGGTAATTTGTAATTGAGCACTCTATGGGATTTTGCACAGAAGTGTTGGCTTGTATTGTGCTTCAACATTGTAATTGTCTTAGTGTAAACAATCGGTAGAGGCTTCCAGAGTGTATTTTCTCTTCTTGTCTTTTCCTTTTCTCCTACAAACCCTCAAACTCCTTCTTGTCCAAGAATCCCCCAACAAAATTTGGCACGCACGGTGGGACATCCAAGGAGATTTGAACTTAGGAGAAACCAAGTGCAAAGTATAGAAGAGATCACGTGTCTACAGTGCTACTACAGTGCTACTTCATCAACCAAAAGGTAAATATTCTTATCAAGTGTCTCATATTAAGTGGACTATGAGTTGCTCATGACCGCAACCCGGTCCCAAACATTGAGGGTCACCTACAAGCAAACAAGAAGGAAGGTTGTTAGAAGATCCTCCACTCCACTATCTTCAACCTCATCAGTAAAGAGCATGGCGGGACAGGTAGACTTGGAAACCTTACTCTCAAGATTAAATATAAAATTTCCTTCTTTCAAAGGCCTAGCTCAGGAGGATCCGGATGAACACATTAGAAGGTTTTTGGCACTATGTATGACTAGAGGCTTAATGGGTAGGGAGGATGCCTTTTTTATTCTCTTCCCTGCCACATTAGAAGGATTAGCAGATAAGTGGTTCAGCTAGTTTGCTAAAAACAATTTTACAACTTGGGATTTGATGAAAGATGCATTTAAAAATCAATTCAAGCATGGCAACATTGCGGAGATCATCATAGAAGAACTAGAAAATTTGAGATTAGGTCCAGGAGAAAAGTTCCAAGAGTTTGTGACTAGGGCCAAAGCACTAATGGCTAAATTGCCAGATCCACCACATGATTTTTTTGTTAAGAAATGGTTAGCTAAGCCCCTACCAGTGGCCACCCAATGCAAAATAAAGGAATTAGTGTTACCTACAGCCTCCATAGAGGAGTTCATCAACACAGCTACACGCCTGGAGCAGATAAGGCACCAGTATGGAGCAACTTCTTCCCAACCAACATATGGTACAGAAATGGAGGATCCAGTGATCCAGCTAAGGAAGGAGTTGGAGGGCTTAAAAAGAAATAAGCCCTACAAAGAGGAGGAGAATGTTGTTGCTCAATTGAGAAGGGAGATTGAAGCACTAAAGCTCCAAAAGGAGGAGGAGGCCCAAGCAGAGGAATTGGCTCAGCTGCGACAAGAGCTGCAGGAACTCAAAGGGGGTGGCATCAAGAGTGGACTTTGGTGTTCCATGTGCAACAAGCAAGGTCACATAGTAAGTGAATGTCCTCTGTTAAGTGTGACTTGCCAATTATGCAGGAAAGTTGGTCATGAGGCCCATGAATGCCAATCAAGGGGAATGCCTACAACGACATACTGGACACAAGGAGGATCCCTACCACCCACAAATGTGATGGATGTTGCACCAAATCAAGGTAACAATTATAATCCTAGACAAAGGAATAACTTTGAAAATGGGCCTAGGAGGCCAATCATCTGTTTTAGATGTGGAGAATGCGGGCACTATCAAAGTAGGTGCACCCTACCAGAAAATGCCCCTCCTTGCAGGAACTGCCCTGAGGCCAGAGACCATTTTACAAATTGTTGTCCTAAGAATCAAGCCTCTTCATCCGGGCTCCATATTCAAATGATTTCTGTGCACAAAGAAGAAATGCGTGATCAAGTCAATGAGCCATCACCATCTACCAGGGTGGTGCAGTTAGAAGAAATAGAATATTTGACTGTGCAGACAAGAAGCAAGGGGAAGGTTCAAGCAGACATAGGTCAAGGATCAAAGATTAAGGAATGGAATCAAGATAGAGAACCATCTGAAGATAAAGCCACCATAGGTGCAGATACAAGGCAAAAAGGAGATCTCATATGTACTAGTGATGCCATTGGGCATGCTCTTCAATAGGGCGCATGAGGAGTTTGATAAGTCAACTGGAGCCCATGCTCTCAAGGAATCAGAGGCTTCAAAACTACTCAAGTCCATGAAAAAGGAGGTTAGTATTTTTTTTATTTAATAAAGATGGATGGGAAATTCAGGTCAGAGTTATTGCAGATAATTGATGAAGCTTCCACTACAAGTTTGGTGGCAAAGACTGCTGTTTTACATAAAGGAAAAATTGTAGGGGAAGCACCCCTTACAGATTATAAAAGTCCTCGGCTGGCAGTATCTATCAAAGGTCATGAATTTCAAGGAGTTATTGTGGATGGTGGTTCTGGCATTAACTTGATGCCTGAACATAAAATGGAAAAGATTGGACTCCACCCTTCAAGGCCTGCAAATTTCATAGTTACTTTGGCAGATCAAAGCAAAGTAAGGCCCTTGGGAGTGATCCCAAAAGTTCCACTTGAAGTACAAGGTAATCTATTCATTCTGGATTTTGTGGTTTTAAGATTGCCCTAGGTTGAAGGAGGATTTCCCCTCTTAATTGGAAGACCATGGCTGAGGCATGCAAGTGTCATTCATGATTGGGGCAAGGACACTATGTGGGTACAAAAGAATGGGCAAGAGCTGACACAGATTCATTTAGAAGAGGGCCCAAATAATCAAGGAAACACCAGCATGATGCAAACAGTTGGCATATGCATGGAACCAGAATCGGAGGATCAACCCCAAATAGATTTCGAGGAAGAAGGGGATATTCTAAATTGTCTCCAAGAAGGCAAATCTTCCTCTAGTTTTGGAATTTTTCTTAATAATTCTTGCACGACTAAAGGTTATGATGAAGATGAGGAGAAAGTCCAGGTTGATGGGTTGGGAGAGCCCATCACAGACCACAGAAGGGGCAGGAAGACACCCCTCAAATACAACTTGGAGGAGGATATGACAACCACAGATAAGGAAGTTACTAAAGCTAAAGGCAAGGTAAAAGATTCTAGTGAAGAGTGTTCTTTCTCGATTCAAGAAATCCCTGTAGGATGGATGCAGGTCAAGGAGGAACACATTGAAATCCAAAATACACCTACTTATGAAGCAATGCACGAAAAGCTAGTGGAAGAAGACAAGGGAGGAGATGAGCACGAAGATAATATGGTAGAGAGAAATCCTGTCAAAGAAATACAATTAGGCACTCAAGACAATAATCGGCCAGTTTTGGTGGCCACTTGGTTGTGGAGCCACCCAGGGCTCCTTGAAAAGGTAAAATCATTCTTGACCCATTATACAGATGTTTTTGTCTGGCATTATAAAGACTTAGAAGGAGTGCCTGCAACTTATGGAGAGCATAGAATCCCTCTGGTTGATGGAGCCAAACCCATAAGAGGAAAGAGTTATAGACTTAACCCAAAATATGTTGAAGTTGTCTATGTGGAAATACAGAAGATGGAGGATGCAGGAATCATCATTCCTGTGGAACACTCAGAGTGGCTTTCACCTATGGTTATAGTACCAAAGAAGAATACTAATAAAATCAGAATTTGTGTTGACATTAGAGCACTCAACAAGGTGACCATTCCAGATGGTTTCCCAATGCCTTTTGCAGAGCAGGTCATTGAAGAAGTGGCTGGACATGCATTATATAGCTTTATGGATGGATTTAGTGGCTATAATCAAATATCAATACACCCAGAGGATCGTGAAAAGACTACTTTTATCACACCTTGGGGAACATATGTGTATGTAAAAATGCCATTTGGGCTCAGAAATGCTCCAGCCACCTTTAACAGAACGGTCAATCTCATTTTTGGCCCCCTATTGCTGGAATCACTTAGAATCTTCATGGATGACTTCTCTGCGTTTTCAGGTTCTCACAAGGAAACTCCTTTAGATTGTTTGGACCATCACTTGAGACAGCTGCAGAAGGTTTTCAAGAGATGCAAGGAGACTAAGCTAAAGCTCAATCCAAACAAATGTCATTTCCTTGTGACAGAAGGAACTCTCTTAGGACATGTGGTGTCGGTTAAAGGTATGGCCCCAAATCCTGACAAAATCATTTCTATATTAAAGTTGCCTAAACCTAAATCTCCTAAAAAGATTCAGAGTTTCTTGGGGCATACTGGATACCACAGAAGGTTTATAAAAATGTATGCAGAGATAGCCAGACCACTGGCTAGACTTACAGGTAAGGAAATACCTTTTAAATGGGAAGAAGAGGAGGAAAAAGCATATCAAACATTACGGTCAAGGTTAGTGTCTGCTCCTATTTTGATCACACCTGAGTGGTCAAAAATCTTTCATATACATGTAGATGCCAGTGCCTATGCAGTGGGGGCAATTTTGACCCAACCCAGTGAAGAATTTAAGGTGGACAGACCAATTCAATATGCCAGTAGAATCTTGACCAAGGCTGAAAGGAATTACAGTACTACAGAAAGGGAAGCCCTAGCAATGGTTTTTGCTGTCCAAAAATTTTGTCATTACTTACTGGGAGTAAAATTTATTATTATAACAGATCACCAACCACTAAAATACTCGCTCAACAAACCACAAGCCACTGGTAGAATATGGAGGTGGTTATTGTTGTTCCAAGAGTTTGACTTTTCTGTAGTCCACAGACCAGGTAAAGAAAATGTTATGGCGGATCACCTATCCAAAATCAATATGATGGATCAAGCTAGTGGAATCAATGATGATTTTCCAGATGCTCATTTGTTCGCTGTACAAGCTCAAGGTTGGTATTATGATATCAACAATTTCATTAAAATTGGTGTGTATCCAGAAAAGGCTAGTGTTGTGCAAAGGAAGAGACTGCTAATCAAGAGTAGACCGTATACCTTCATTGAAGATAAATTATATAGACAGGGAAAGGATGACAGGTTTAGGAAGTGCTTGGAAGAAGAAGAAGTGAGAAATGTACTTCAATCTACACATGAAGGAACAGGTGGTGGGCACCTTCCAGGGCATATTATGAGTCAGAGGATATTGGATGCTGGTCTATGGTGGCCTACACTATTTAAGGATGCAGATGAATGGGGAAAGGCATGTGACGTTTGCCAGAGGTGTGGACCTAAGCCAACAAAGCAGAGGCATAACCCCTTGATTGTTTCCACTTCCTGGCAACCATTTGAGAAGTGGGGGATAGATTTTGTAGGGCCCATCTACCCTCCGACGATTCCAAAAAGAGAGAAATATCTCTTGATAGCTACAGATTATGCGACAAAGTGGGCTGAAGCTATTGCCTCCCCCGACTTCACTGCCCAAACTGTTGCTAATTTCATTTACAGTAGCATCATTTGCAGGTTTGTATGTCCACTTGAAATTTGTACAGACCAGGGTACTCATTTTGTGAATAAGGTCCTACAGGAAATTTTCAACAGGTATAGAATCCTACATAGGACCTCTTGTGCCTACTATCCAAGAGCCAATGGACAGGCTGAATCAACCAATAAGGTTTTAATTTCCATGTTAAAGAAGGAATGTATGTTACAGCCCACTTCCTGGGGCATTGCTTATCAAGGTACCCTATGGGCATACAGGTTAGCTTTCAAAGAGGCCACGGGATATTCTCCATTCCAACTAGTTTATGGCATATTGCCAATTGAGCCCTTTGAATTTTTACATGGATCACCTAAAATAGCATTCATGCAGGGCAAGAAAGATTGTGATATCTCTCAGAGACTTGGCGCACTACATAAAGTGGAGGAGATTCGTCTACTAGCAACAAAACAATTGATAGAGACTCAGATGAAGAGGAAGGAGGCACATGATCGACATCTGTGGAACAACAACATAGAACCAGGCATGTTAGTTCTTCTCCATAGACCTCATCTTCATACACAATTGAGAGGAAAATGGCTTCCACACTGGGAAGGACCTTATCGAGTCAAAACAATGCTAAATTGGGGTGTTGTGGAGTTAGAGATGCTGAAAGGAGAGGCCTTGCCACTGGTCAATATATCAAGGCTCAAGGCCTACCATCAACACACTTGAAGAAGTATGGATCACCTGGAACTGCAAAATCTGTCTAGGTTGTACATAGCTTTCTCTTTTCATCTTCCTCAGTTCTAGTAGTTTTCTTTATCAAGACCATGCTTGTTCCTTGAGTTTTTAGCAAACCTAGAAGGCATTTCATAACCTCTGCAAAAATACAATTTCTGGGTATTTTTGGAAATTTTTTCTAGCATTTTTATCCTTTTCTGATGCCATTTTATTGCCAAATAGAAGGAAAAAAGGAATCTCTTTGGGGTTTTGAGTACGGAAATTAAGCCTCTCCTTGTAGAAAAATTTAGGAGAAATTTTTCAGATTTTTTTGGCAATTTTTTGGCAATTTTTTGGATTTTTTCTCTAATTTTCTCTATTTTTGGATTATTTTTCAAAAAAAAAAGTCCCCTCCTGGATTTTTCAGGTTGATGGTTATTAAAAAAAAAATCACCCCCCCCCCCCTCTCTCTCTCTCTCTCTCTCTCTCTCTCTCTCTCTCTCTCTCTCTCTCTCTCTCTCTCTCTCTCTCTCTCTCTCTCTCTCTCTCTCTCTCTCTCTCTCTCTCTCTCTCTCTCTCTCTCTCTCTCTCTCTCTCTCTCTCTCTCTCTCTCTCTCTCTCTCTCTCTCTCTCTCTCTCTCTCTCTCTCTCTCTCTCTCTCTCTCTCTCTCTCTCTCTCTCTCTCTCTCTCTCTCTCTCTCTCTCTCTCTCTCTCTCTCTCTCTCTCTCTCTCTCTCTCTCTCTCTCTCTCTCTCTCTCTCTCTCTCTCTCTCTCTCTCTCTCTCTCTCTCTCTCTCTCTCTCTCTCTTTCCCCCCCTCCCTCTCTCTCTTCCCCCCCTCCCTCTCTCTCTTTTTCCCCCCCCCCCACACCCCCCCCACCCCCCCCCGCCCCCCCCCCACGTTCTGACACATCCCCCCCTCCTTCTGACACCCCCTCCCACATTATTTTTTATTTCTTATTTTTATTTTATTTTATTTTATTTCATTATTTTTTTTATTATTTTATTTTCTTTTTCATTTATTTATGATTTTTATATTTTAATTGTTTTTATTTTTATTTTATTGTCATTTTGACCCGCCCAGGCGTTAAACCAAAGAAAAAAATTTTTTATTTTATTTTTTTCTTTTCATATTTTAATATATATATATAATTTTATTTTTTTTATTTTTTCCTGGCTCAAACCTTTTGGCTCTGGATCGTGCCTCGGTTGGCCGTTTTTTTCAAAACTGGATTCATTTTCATGTTTTTTGGCACCTCTGGAATGAGTTTTTGGCTTTATTTTTCCAAATTCCAACTTTTTCTCTGACTTTTGGTCAAAACCCACATGTTTTGAGCACATTTATCACATGTTTTTATTTCACCACATTGTCCACATGGTCTATTCTTACCTCATCTTACATTAGGTTTTTATATTTCCCATATGTACCCTCTGTAGCCTCCAGTTTGATCATTTTAACCCCCTCCAGACCCCTGATTCCTACTCCCAATCCCTCCCTTTACCAATCTGCCCAGCCACATCCTTATCCCTCCCTGCCCCATCCATCTCCGCACCCTCAGCCCTCCCTTCCCCTTCCTTTCTACCCTCCCATTGCCCCCCTTTTGCTTTTCCATAACAAAATACCACTTCTGGTTCTTCTCTGGTGCTTGTTCTGGTGGAATTGGTTGCTGCTCAGGTGTCCTCTTCAAGATTTTGCAACTCCAAATTCATGGTGACCTCTATGCTCAGAGTTTTGGTTGTAGCTCTCTGGGACGGAGAGCACATTAGGTGGTGGGCAACTGTTGAGCCCATAAAAGTCATATTGGTCAACGTCAACCGCAGTCAAAGTCAACCAAAGTCAAAGTCAAACTGGTCAAAGTCAACAAGGTCAAGGTCAAAGTCAACTGGTGCAAAGTCAAAGTGCTAAGGTGTAGGTGTCAAAAGTGCACAGGTAGTGCACAATTAATTGTCCACCAAGGGTAAATTGGAGAAAGTGGGTTGCAGATTGCAAGAGGCATTTCTCTAATTTCCCTAAGGTTCAAAGTGTTTTTAAAGTGTTTTGGAAGGTTCAGGTGAACCCTCCCTTATGTGCACATTTGAAGAGTTAAAAGGAAAATGTGAAGGTATGTGAAGCGGCAGCGTACGCAGAAGTGAAAGTATGGCCCCCCAATTAAAATTTTTGGTTTTAGTCTAAAGTCACTACAGGACAAAACAGGGAGTCGTTGGCTGCCACTTGTGAAGACAATCTTGGGACATCAAAGTGAGCACCAAGATACTCTTGCAGTTAGGAGCGTACGTGAATCGACACACTAAAATGGAGGCAAGGACTATTCTTGGGCATTCTAGTGTAAGCAAGAGAAGCATAGTCTAAGTGAAGAAAGAGAGAGAAGTGCAAGAGTCACCAGTGTGCGACGCAGAGAAGTGGAAGTGAAGGAGTGCATGGAGAGGGACTAAGGGATTGTACAGAGAGTGCTAAGCTAGTCCCCCAAGGATCTCAAGGTCTCCTTGCAGTGTGCGCGTGCCGACAGAAGGTATTCATTCCTCCCCCTTAGTGGAAGCTTGGTGCAAGGTGTGCACAAGGGTAAGCTTGAAGCAGGTGGAAGTCTGGTGCAGAGGAGGTCGGCAGCAAGAAGACTTTGGGTATTTGGTAATTTGTAATTGAGCACTCTGTGGGATTTTGCACAGAAGTGTTGGCTTGTATTGTGCTTCAACATTGTAATTGTCTTAGTGTAATCAATCAGCAGAGGCTTCCAGGGTGTATTTTCTCTTCTTGTCTTTTCCTTTTCTCCTACAAACCCTCGAACTCCTTCTTGTCCAAGAATCCCCCAACATTGCTCTACTCATAGAACTTGCTTAATTTCCGCAACATGATCATAGGGATCTCTTGTACCATCGAAGTAGTTTTTCATTGACTTTACTAATTGAGTGGGTCTTAATATCCTCGGGTGTTCACGTGGTCTAGGTAGAGGAAAATCATCTCTACCACCTCGTATTCTAGGTTCCCTTTGTCTTTCCACTCTATCGATGTCCATGGTGGTTCTATATCTTCCTATGGGATGAGTGAAATTTACTTCTGGTCTCTCTTTGTTCTTCTCTCTTTGAGTGCCATGGGTTGAGGATGTCCCAGCACCTTGATGGCTTGTGTTTACATTCATTTGAGATGGGGGGAAGACTAACTCGCCTCTCCATGTGTAGGTATTTCTTGCATGGTGTGGTACTACAAATACTCGTTCTGAAGTATCATCCAAGTATACCACCTTTCTAAGTGTATCTGGGTCCTTGAATTCATAAATCATGATGGAGCCTACCTCACTAGATTGTTCCATTCTGTACCTCCAAAATGCTTCATCTGTCTCCTTATACAGGAATAGTTCTATTCTTCTATTATCCTGAGGGATCCATTCTGGAATTAATACTCTTGTCAGTACATATTTCCCTCTAGATGTCCTCGGTTCTTCTCCTAGTGGTTCTTTTCCTTGGGTTCTTGCATCTGTATCTGGCTGAACTAGACCAAACTCATTGGTATGATATGGCTTAGTACTTATGATGTACATTGTTCCTTCTTTATGTATGTATGCGCCTCTATAAAATTTCACCACCGGACGATCCAATCCAATGGGTTGACCAGGATTGTGCAATTGCACCACTGATCTTCGCAAACCATCCTCGTAGATGCGAGCACCTAAGTGGTTGGTGTGGACATATTCTAATTGAGTTCTATAGGGTCCTTTGGGTGTTTCCAAATATGCTATGTTTAATCGTCCTTCTGGTCTTTCTGTGCTAAAAGCCATTTCTGACTCACTCGTACCTGAGCCCAACTCGTAAGGATAACTATTCAATTGTTGTGCCCACGAACGTGCAGTAATTCCTACACTTGCTTCTGATGATCTAAGGCTTCGTCGGTCTGACTTACCTATATGCTTGCCCGATCTAAGGTTCATGAATTTACTTCTTGGCACTCTCTGATCGTCAATAGGTTCTTTGTTCTTAATTGCTTGTTTCTTTTTAAATTCCTTTTAATTCTTGTCTTATGTTACTGTATGCATCAGGAATCGACTTTTTGTTGCACTTTCTGAGTTCTCATTCCGTCAAACTTAAGTTCTTTCCTTTAGGTTTTCGTATCTCACACTTATATCTTAGTCTTGGTCTTGAAAAAGTTTTAGTCTCTTGAACTTGGTCGTTCCTATCGTCTTTAATCCACAATGCTAAACATTTAGCCTAAGCTAATAAATGACTGAGGGGATTGAGTATTCTTCCAACCTCAAGTCAGCTCCTTTGATTGCTCTGTTTCCCAAGAAGTCGCACTTCCCAAGCCTTGCATTCTTCACTACCTTGCTTCGATTGCCCTTGATAGCCCTTGCTAGACCTATAATAATTCAATGTTTAGACCGATTTTTAACTTAATGATCAAACACTTTGATATATACACCTTTGAGTTCCTTTCTTTTTTGCCCAAATTTTTAATTCCCCTTGGCTTTTCTAGTCCCAACAATGGGTCAACCTCAAAGTTTCTTATCTAAAAATCAACACGTTCCTCTTAAAAAAACCGGTTGAGGTCACGTAGTACTCGTAAAGAGATTTCTAATGAGCTATGAGACTTTGAATGAAAAATATATGAGCGTTCAGGCTCTCGGGCTAAAAATTGACAATTAGGTTTTTCTTTCCCTATGAGCTAAGGGGTCTCTAGTGAGCTTAATCACCCAAAAATTTTCTCAAAATAGCCTCAAATTTGCCCAAAAAATGAAACCCTAAATTTGGCATTTTGGGTGAACAATCGTGATGGTCTAGGACCGTCCCGATGGCTCAAGTGAACCGTCACGATGGTGTGGTACAATCGCGATGGTCCGATCGTGCGAGGCATTGCGATGGTCTAAAGTGAATCATCACGATGGTCAAAAGTGAGCAATTGCAATGGTGTGAACCCGTCACGATGGTCAACGGTCAACGTGACCGTCACGATGGCATGAGCCCGTCGCGATGGTCACGAGGCGTTATGGCGTGAGCCCATCGCAATGGTCATGAGGCATGATGGCTTGAGCCAATCGTGATGGTCCAACTTTGAGGCATCACGATGGCGTACCTGGTGTCGTCACGATGGTCTATCTTGACATGTGGCAGGGGATCGTCGCGATGGTGTGGGGCCGACGGGATCGTCGCGATGGTCAGGAACTGCCGCGATGGCTCAAGTGAACCGTGGCGATGGTGTGAGACCGTCGCGATGGTCCACCAAAATGAAAATTCTGAGAATGCACCTATGGATTCTTGTGTGTGCAGGGGTCGCCTACCTCGTGGTGTGGTCGCTTACCAAAAATGCCGACTTTGTCAGACCATCGTGATGGTCCAACTCCAATGGTAGATTCTGATAGAAATTGAATTTCTTACCTTTTGGAAGCTTTCCTACTACTTTGGAGCACTATACCTGCAAGAAAACTCAAAAACATACAAGCACAAAAGCTCTCTCTCTCTCTCGCATGCACAAATGAGGGGAAATGAGGAGAATGGATGGATATGGTGAATTTTCTGAATTTTTCGGAGTGGAAGAAGATGATGTGGTGGTGAAGAAGGAGTGTAGAGGAGATGAAAAATGCAAAAAACTAATTAAAAACAACAACAAAAACTAAAATTTTTACCTTCCAATGCCACTTCTTGCTATACTCTTACCATCACACATTCGTCCTAGACTCGATGCCCGGCAACGGTGCCAAATTTGGTGTTGCTCTAGCACAATGGTACATACCACGTTAAGAAGCTCCACATCCTTAATTTCAATCCGCGAAAGAGATAGGATTAATATGAAGATCGTGAATGTGAAATGTAGTGGGAGTGAAGGTGAGAAGCATAGAGATGCACACACATACACACACACACACATGTAAGAGACAAGCAAGACACAATGGAAGGTAGGAAAATAGACTCTATTACTCAAGATCTCAATTACAAGCTCAAGCTCACATTAGCTCATACAAGTCTACACTAGCTAACCTCAAAAATGAGCTCTCTAGCTCTCTTTATAGTTTTTAGACTAGTTTTGACCGGTTTCACATCTAGTGATCGGCATAGTTAAAAAATAGATTCTAGGTGCTATTTGAAGGTCTAGACGAAGTCTAAAAATAGCCAAAATTGGTAGGCTCATTCTACCTAAGCTCCTCAAGCTTGAGGACTCCTTGGCTTGCACAAAATGGAACTATGAATTACAAAAGTGGTTGTTCTATGTTACATATGGTACAAGAGCGATGAAAATCACTGTTGAGAGTTTTGAAAAGTATATGTAAAACATAATTGTTTGAAAAATAATCCGCTTGGCTCCCCACTACTTCGTTGTACTCTGCCTTCACATACTTCCGCGTCGTCTATGCCTCTGGCTACTGCCAACACTCCTAATAGGGAAATTCCTAAATCTTTATATGTTCTGAATGATGATAAATATCATTCTATTTCCAATATAAATTTACATGATGCACTTATTGATGAGAGATCTGACATTGAAGAGGAAAAAACTATGCCCAAATGGTTGGTGTAGACTTTGAGCGATATCAAGTTAGATACACCTTTGTCATATCATACTTATTCAAGATCTCATAATGATTCTTTTGCATCAAATTGTTATGCAATGGTTGTCTCTAGTCTTTGTGATGAGAATGAGTTTATTTCTTCTGATGAAGCACAAAAATGAGAAAATTGGATGGTTGTTATGCTATCAAAACTTGATGCCATTATGAAGAATAGCACTTGGTCTTTTAAGCTTGATAGAAGAGCTAATAGGTGTAAGGCTATACTTGTTGCCAAAGATTATGTTCAAGAGAAGTGCATTGATTTTTATGAGAGCTTTGCTCCTACATGCCAAATAGAAATCATTCATAGCATCTATGCACTTTCACCTCATCATGGTTGTATTGTATGTCAATTGAACATTAAAACTACATTCCTAAATGATGATTTACATGAAGAAGTGTATGTATTTTAGCCTTATAGTTTTGTATAGAAATGGCATTAAAATAAAGTACATAAGTTGAAAAAGACATTGTATGGACTGAAGCATGCACCATGTGCTTGGTATGAAAAGATACATGCCCACTTGCTAGCACATGGATTTGAGTATAGTCCAATAGACTGGACCTTGTTTGTTAAGCATGCAATGGATGCACTTTGATCATTGTTGTAAATGTTTGATGAATGGTACTCACTTGTCCTAACAAGAATCATATTATTGAATTTAAGGGAGATTTTCATGACTCTTTTGATATGTTAGATTTGGGGACTTTGTATCATAGTTTGGGCATTCAGTTTACGCAACTCCAATAGCACTGTGTCAACAAAAATGCATTGACACATTATTGTATGTTCTAGCCTTGAAGATTGAAACTTATTGCCACTCCCATGGAGATAGGTTTAGCATTGAGTCTTCATGATAGGAGAGATACACTTGATGTTTTTCTTTATCAAAATGTTATTGGATGGTTGATTTAATTATGCATAACCTAACTTGATATTTAATTTTTTGTCTCTCCAATAAGTAGGTTTATGCATAGCCCAAGTGTCTAACATGACAGCTAGTTAAGTGCATCTTTCACTAATTAAGTGGCACCAAGCTATTTGAGTTATTTTATCCCAATGAGGATTACCACCAAATTTACATGCTTTTTCCCCTCATATTGGGCTTGTTGTTATGACACTTGTGTGTCCACTTGTAGTTTTCGTTTCATGATTGGTAGCTCATGCATATCTTGGTTGAGAAAGAAGTAGCTTATGTTGAGATATCAAGCTCAACATGTGATTATCGAGGATGACACATATCACTTTTTCATTTCTCTGACATGTATATTCGTCACTTTGGTATATGTCAGGGATACTTCATTGAACTTTACTAGATTTATCTACCGAGAGTGATAGCATATTGTTTTCTTGCTAGCTCACTCATTTGCAGACATTAGGATTTTCCTTATGTACTTTTCTTTACATATTGCACTTGTTGTATTGTTGTTTTAGCTAATTCTTGTACATTCCTTTTATGTAATAGAAGAAGAAGATCATTCTTCCTTGCCTCAATCTATGTGTGTGCTCCTCTTTGATTGTAAGTGTGTGTGTGTGTGTGTGTCAACTCTCTTCCTTATCTCCTTCCTCGTGACATGGTGCAGAGCCAGTGTGGTTGTAGAGAGCTCATGGAGAAGGCCGATGGTGAAGAGTATGTGAGAAGGCATGGAGAAAGCACGATTCATAAGCAACCTCAGATTGCTACAAAAATTGACCTGAAGTGGAAGGCGTCAAAATATTTTCATGAGTTATCCCTTTAAGGTCGCTCGTTTTTGTCAAATTTCTATTTCAGAGCCATGTGGACCTCCATTTTGAACCCCCAAGGTGAAGCGCAAAGAAAAACCAAGTTAGTTTGCAAAATTGTAACTTGCATCTTGTTTGAAAACACACATATATTCTAGATCCAAAATTTCAAATGATTCTGTGTACTATTGATACATGAAAATTGTGTTTTTTTTAGATCGAGTTGTCACGTCAAAGTGCGATAGTGTTCAAGCAAAAGTACTACTTGTAGCGTTTTTGTAGTGTTGTAAATTGCTACTGAAAATAACAAATGCGGATTGAATGAGTCAGCTTATGAGGATAAGCTGGACAAGAAGAACTTCCATGCTTAGAGATTCAGAGTGAAAAATTTCTTGATGGGAAAAGGCTACTAGAAGTACATTGAAGGAGAGAACGAAAATGCTCTACAGTTACCAGAGAGGAATCGGACTGCATATCAATTAAGAGTATATGAGGAATGGAATCAAGGAGCACAAAAGGTAATGTATTGGTTGTCTGTTATCATAAAAGATAACATGATTGGGCACATACAACATGCCAAGACTCCAAAAGAGGCTTGGAATAATCTGATCACATTGGATGAGACCAATACAAAGTTATGGAAATTGCAACTAAAGAACAAGTTGCATACATTGGAGGAAAAGGGCATGTCGTTAAGTGACCACACCCTAAAAATCAAAAGCATATATGAGTCACTTGCATCTATTGGCATAAATGTAGACGATGATGATGATAAGGAGGAAGCATGCATTTGTGGTCTAGGAGCTACATATAAGCAATTCAAAACATCTATTGAGACCAAGGAAAACATTTTGAATTTTGATGATCTCGTGTTCATGTTGATTATTGAAAAAAAGAATCTTGGTGAGGACTTAAACTCCCAAGGAAAACCTAGTTATGAGCAGGTAGTCTACTATGGTAGAGGAAGAGGTAGATGTAGAGATTTCGGAAGTGGAAAAGGAAATAGTGTTGCTCTAGCACAATGGTGAGAACCACGTTAAGAAGCTCCACCTCCTTAATGTCAATCCGCGGAAGAGATAGGAGTGATATGAAGATCGTGAACGTGAGATGAAGTGAGAGTGAAGGTGAGAAGCATAGAGATGCACACACACATACACACACACTACGAAGAGACAAGCAAGACACAATGGAAGGTGAGAAATCAACTCTATTACTCAAAATCTCAATTACAAGCTCAAAGTAGCTCTAAGCTCACACTAACCAACACTAAGTAACCCCAAAAATGAGCTCTCTAGCTCTTTTTATAGATTCTAGACTAGTTTTGACCGGTTTCACATCTAGTGACCAGCATAGTTAAAAAATAGGTCCTAAGTGCTATTTGAAGGGGTAAACGGTGTCTAAAAATAACCAAAATTGATATGCTCATTCTACCTAAGCTCCTCAAGCTCGAGGACTCCTCGGCTTGCACAAAATGGAGCTATGAATTACAAAAAGGGGCTTTTCTATGTTACATATGTTACAATAGTGATGAAAATCACTTTGGAGGTTTTTTGAAGAATATTTATAAAACATAATCTTTGAAAAATTGATTCGACTGGCTCCCTACTCTGTCTTTACATGCTTCCGCGTCTTCTATGCCTCTGGCTGCTGCCAACACCCCCCTCCCTTTCGCTTCTGTCGTCCTCGGCAGAACCTTGTTGTGAGGTATGTCGGATGTAATTCTGGAGTAGTTCCTGAGCGAGGGTGTGTTCTGATATTCAAATGCCTCAGGCCAGATCTTCCTCGAGTTGCTCCCAATCAATTGGTTGCAATTCATCAGGTGGTGGGAGTCGATAATGTGTGGAATAAACCATCTATTCACAGGCGATTAATTGAAGCAAATGTGTGGGCCTGCTGATGAACACTTATGAATGGTATTCCCAAAAACCGGTTGTGAACATTTCTTCGAAGGTTTGCTTGTAGCATGCCGGTAGGTATTTAATTCTGCAATGCCAGGCATAACACACCCGTAGTGATGGCGTTGTACTCATATCATATGCAAGATCTAGATTGCCATGCTTGAAGCCCGGGGTGTTTACATGAGGAGCCTTAACACGACGGAAGACTTTGAAAACCATTTGCATCATGTCAAAGATTTTGACAGTCATATGCGCTGCTATATCGTCCATATGTTTCAATCGAGGGATCCAGTGGCGAATCGTGGCCATCATGTATCCGATTGTAGGTGGTCCTGTAGGTGGCCTGAAGTATGGGTAGTTTAGCCAATCCTGGCATTGCTTGTTGTTTTGTATCTTAATCGCAAATGCCTTCCAGGAACCGCGACATGGCACTGGTCCCCAACATGGGTTGTATTTTAAGTGTAGTGGTGCCTTAACCCGAGTAGTCATCATCTCAGGATATTCTTGTAAAAGATCTTTACGCCAATCTGGTTGATAGATCTCGCCTTGTTGCGCATCTAGTGGCAAATTGTCAGGCTCAAACTAAGTAGCGTGAGATGGATTCTTGCCTATTTCTTTCTCTATGGCCAACTGATATTCCGCCATTAACATGAAATACGGTTTGTACTGTAACTCATGCCCTGATATGTATCTGCGCGGAGCCAAATCAGCAAAGTAGGGCGATTGTAAAATTCTTTCCTCAATCATTGCCATTGCGTGCAACTGCGCCTCTACTCGTGCTGAGTGGGTTGTTCCAAGCTCTTCAATTGTCTTCATCCATGCGGGAGTAGGAAGTTCGTAAGTCGTCTGGTCTTCAGCCGTGACTCATCCGCTTGGGATGGGTTGGGGCTCATAGGCTTCTTCAAAAGTTTCCTCCACCGGAATAGTTACATTTTCTTCATCAGCTGGGAGCTCTGGTGGGGAATCTGGCCTTGGTGGTGCTTCATATATAGCTATCCGCGATTCAAGAGTAGATACCTGGGCCCGTAATGCGTTGAGTTCCTCTAGGATGTCAGGAGATGGGTCCGCAGGAGCTGGTAGTCCTTGTGTTGCAGGTGCTCTGAGCTGGGGTAGCTTATGATCTTCTTTTAGCTTCTGATATTCTTTGTTCATTCGATCGTATTCATCGAGCAATCTGATGTGATCATCGAGCAACATTTTCATTGATTCGGAGGGCAATGCTTTGAACCGGCTAGGACTTAATGGTTGGTTTGGATGATCGAGAGAAGCTTCTAAATTTTCTCTATTCTGCTCTTGTAGCCGCTGGTTCTCTTCCTTTGCTGCTGCTAGATGTCTTCTGAGTAAGCCCATGTTCCGTGTAAGCGTCGCATTGCGAACTGTCTGGGCCCTTAACAAATTGTCAAGATCAGCAATGGCCTCTTTGGCTTTCTCTTCACTTTCTACTTCTAGTTTGTGGTATGCCTCGTGTAATTCTTGGTACCGAGTATTCAATGAGGCATTTTCGATCGACAATGAATTAAGCTGCGATTGTAAGTCGTTGGTTGTCCTCTGCAGCTGCTGATAATTATTTCCAAGAGATGTGAACTCATCTCGTACTTGAGTCATACACATGAACATCTGTCAAAATGTTGTGTCTATGGTGGGTGATAATATTAATGGTGTGCTAAGCGAAGATGCAGTAGGTGTAGATGCAAAGGGAATGGGGAATGGGGGTGGGAAAGCGGATGATGTGGTGATTGTGGAAAATTGTGGTGTGCTTAAATATTGTGGTGCCACAAATGAAGTGAGTGGAGGTGCAGTGGGTGGTGATATATCCATATCACTGGATGTGGTGTCGAGTGCAGTGACTGTGAATAGAGGTGAGATAGTGGGTAAGTCTATGGGTGTAAATATAGGATTTACAAAGGTTGAAGAGTAATTTACAGAGGGGTTGTCTTGGATGGCTTGGTGGAAAGGGGAAAGAGGAGTTACGGTGGGTCGGGGAGGTGAGACTGGGGAGAAGGTTAATGGAGGTGGGAATGGGAAAAGGGGTCTTGGAGGTGTGGGGAAGGACGGAAAGGATGGAGGGAAAATTGGATTGGATAGAAACGTAGGTGTGCTAGGGGGTAGACTAGGTTGAGTGGGTGCGGGAATTGTGGGATGAATGGGAGCAAGGACGACTTCTGCTACTCCGCGGGAGAAGGAGGATGTTGTTCTGGGAGAAGTAGGGTGTATGGGGGAGATTGGATGGATGGGAGATGAAGGAGGAGCAGTTGGGGTGATAGGTACTTCGGTAATTGTGGTAGTATGTACAGTAGTAGCACGGTGTGGGGAATCTACGAGGATGGCTTCTTCTGCCAAAGAGCCTTCAGGGACAAGACGTGCTTCCCTGGCCTGTTCTGAAGACTGACTACCGGTGGGTGCCTGAATGTATTCACCAAGTTTGGTTAGTAGGCGTATTCTGCGAGGATCATACTGCGGTAGCGATTTTCTCTGCAAATATCTTAAGGCTTCAGTGGGTCCAACTGATTTGACAAGCTCTCTGAAACCTCTGATGTATACTTCTTCGAACCCGCCCGAGACAAGTTCTTGTTCTATGAGTGTTTGGCTCTCTTCGTCAGTCAACTTCTTACGCGCCCAAACCTTTTCCATAGTACGGTATAACTTTTTGATGGCCAGTGTATAAGCTACTGCTTCGAAGGTTTCTTCTTCGTGTGTGCTCGTGTCACCTTGGATGCCGGTTTTTTGTCCTTGTTCGTCTGTTTGCACATGTTCTTGGGATTCGTGAGTTCCATGACTGGCTTCGTCATTGCCTTCATCTTCATCGGTTTCTGTTCTTTCTTCCTAGGAACTAGACACTACTTGTCCTTGTGGTTGATCTCGCGGTGTGGTAGGGTAGCTGGGCCTTTCATATTCCTGAGAGAATATCTGGCCTTCTGAAAACTGAAATTCATTTGAAAATACATCCTGCATCTCAAAATCAAATGTGGTGTCTACTTGTTCTGCTTCTAAATGGGGTATTGGAAAAGAGAAAGCTTCCGCACCAATAGTGGTGGGAACTTCTGTTGTAGTGGTGGTAGGTCCTGGGACTGTGGCTGCTTGAGTAGCGACTGTGCTGGTAGTGCCCTCCGTTGTAACTGGTCTCGATAACCTTATGCGAATGGGTTTTAGAGGGGGTTCAATAGGAGACTGTTCTGGAGAGGGTTGTGGTGAGGGTGATTCTGGCACCTGAAGGCAGGGGATGGTTCCTCTCATTCGCTTTCCTACTCTTCCTTTGCTAGGCTTCCTAGCTTTCTTTGTTGTTCCTTTAAATGCTTTCAGCTCCTCGCTTGTCAATGCACGTTCGATCGGCAAGTCATATGCTAAGCACATATATACAATTCTAGTCAGCGCACAGCATCCATTGATGATTTTCTTTCTTTCTCATCTATGTTGTGCTAAATACATGTGATCAATGATCCAGCTAGCTAGATCAAGTGTCTGGGGTCCAATACAAGATAAATACAAACCAAACCATATTCGTTTGTGAGGCATTGTGAATCTGTCCTGAGCGGGGAAAGCAAAATGCTGCATACATATCCACAGTGGTTTTGAAAGCTCAGGTGTGATCGCCGAAATCTCCTCCCACTTTGTAACATCCCCACGTTTCATAGCGTCTGGAACTAACCTTTCTCGCTCTGTGGGCGTGTGGGTTCCATGAATCTTGATGGCGGCTCAAATCAAATCTTTAGAAAGATAAAATCTTTTATATGGTGAATCGTTCACTAAAGATGGCAAAATAAAAGTTCCGGGCAGGTCCTTATTCTCCAAATCTATCAAAGTGGTGATTAAGTAATAGCATCTGTAGAATTCAGGTTTAGGAAAAGGGTCGCTGAAATACTCTGTAAACCCTGCTCTTGCCCAAACATGTGTTAATGTTGGAGATAGACGTCTGCGGAAGCACGCGAACAGCACAAGGAAGAAGAAGAAGCTTGGAGCACAAACACACAATACTGAATGTATTACTAGAGAATGTACAAAGATAAGTAGCCCATTAGGGCAATAGGCGTATATACAAGCTAGGGGAAAAAAACCTCCTAAAGAGGGAAAAAAGTGCCCCGGCGGTCCTAGAGTGTTCACACACATCACTACCTAAATATATCAACAAATCCCCCCAGGGAGTGATGCGGTGAACAAGGAGCTGGCACTCATGTATAAGGAAGTGCCAAGCTATGTGGAAATCGCTCCACAAAAGGAAGTAAGCCCAAAGCTTTGCGGAAAGCTTCAAACTTCTCCCTAGGCAGAGCCTTCGTGAAAAGGTCTGCAATGTTCTCCTGCGTGGGCACATATGCCAAGCTGATCTCCCCAGCAGAGAACCTCTCCCTGACATAGTGATAATGCACCTCAATGTGCTTAGTGCGAGCATGGAACACAGGGTTCCTCGCAACTGCCAATGCGCTCTGACTGTCAGTGAAGATGGTGGTGGCAGAAGACTGGCAACCACCCAAATCAGCCATAAGGCATCTGAGCCACACACACTCAACAGTCGCTGTGAAAGCTGCCCTATACTCAGCCTCACAACTGGAAGTGGCCACAGTAGGCTGCTTCTTGCTCAACCAAGATATACATGAGCTACCAAGCATGAAGCAAAAACCATTGGTGGACACACGAGTGTCATAGCAACCAGCCCAATCTGAGTCAGAAAAAGCATGCAAATCTGGTGGTAGTGATCCCCCCTTGGGATAAAACAACCCAAGTAGCCGAGTACCACTCAAGTAGCGAAAGATGCGCTTAACCGCTTTCCAATGCGTGACTCCTGGGCAATGCATAAACTTGCTCATCTGTGAGACAGCAAACTGAATATCTGGCCGAGTAATGCATAAGTAAATCAAGCATCCAACAGCTTGCTGATAGAGAACAGCATCAAATGCATCTCCAGCATCATGAAGACTCAATCGGAAACCTGTCTCCATAGGAGTGGCAAAAGGCTTACAGTCTTCAAGGCCAAAATGCTGCAATAATGTGTCAATATATTTTGTTTGACACAAATCCATTCCACCATCAACACGCATAAACTGAATGCCCAAATAGTGATGTAAATGCCCCAAATCAGACATCTCAAATGAGGCATGCAAATCAGCCTTAAAATCAGCAATATGTGTCTCAATAGGACCAGTGAGCAGCATGTCATCAACATAGACAACAATTATCAGAAGCACATCATTAGCACGTTTAACATATAAGGTGCTTTCAGTTGGACTGTTCTCAAAACCATGTGCAATCAGATAGGCATGTATCTTCTCATACCAAGCACGTGGTGCTTGCTTTAAACCATATAATGCCTTCTTTAACCTGCAAACCTGGTTTTCATGCCCTTTCTGCACAAAGCCACGGGGCTGAAAAACATACACTTCTTCATGCAAGTCACCATTCAGAAATGCTGTTTTAATGTCCAACTGATGTACATTCCAACCATGATGGGCTGCAAGTGCACAAATGCTCCGAACAGTAGTCATACGGCATGTAGGTGCAAAGGTCTCATCAAAATCAATGCCTCTTTCCTGTGCATAACCCTTTGCAACAAGCCTAGCCTTATACCTTTCAACTGTACCATCAGGTTTACGCTTCAGCTTGTATACCCACTTAGTGCCAACGGCCTTCTTGCCAGGAGGCAAGTCACATAAAGACCATGTACCATTCTTCATTATAGCATCATATTCAGATTGCATAGCAGCCATCCAATTTTCTGAATTTTATGCTTCATCAAAAGAAACAAGCTCATTCTCATCACAGAGACTAGATGCAGCCATAGCATAGCAATCTGATGCAAAGGAGGCACTATGAGAGCCTGAACGAGTACGATATGACAAAGTTGCATCTAATTTGCTGTCACGCAAAGTCTGCACCAGCCATTTTGGCATAGTTTTTGCCTGCTCAATATCAACTCTCTCATCAACAAGTGCATCATGTAAATCTGTATCAGAAATGGAATGATCTGCATCATCATATGAAACCTACAAAGGCTGAGAAGTTGCCTCATTAGGACCAGCACTAGCCTGTCCACCTGTAAAAAGAGGCATCAAAGTATCATACATGTCTTTGGAGCTAATAGATGTCTCCTTAGTACATGAAAGCAATGGTTGAATAGCATCTTCCATAAAGACAACATCACGGCTAACCAGAATGTGTTTAGTCTGTGGATGATACAGACGATAGCCTTTACTTTTAGAACTGTACCCAACAAAAATACATTTTACTGCCTTATCATCCAATTTTCTGCGATGTTGTTCAAGCACTAATGCATATGTCAAACAACCAAAAACACGCAGATGAGCAACAGATGGCTTGCGGTCATGCCAAGCCTCATATGGAGTGATAGACTGCAACGCTTTAGTGGGACACCTATTCAGTACATATGCTGCACACATGACAGCCTCAAGCCAGAAACTATGTGGTAAAGCCTGACTTTTGACCATGCACCTCGCCATCTCCATGAGTGACCTGTTCTTTTGTTCAGCAACTCCATTCTGTTGAGGTGTATACGGCACTGTACACTGGTGTTTTATCCCATGTTCAGCCAGGAATGCATTAAAATCTGAAGACATATATTCCCCCCCTCGATCAGAACGGAGGGTGCCCATTTTACATGCTGACAGATTTTCAGCCAAAACCAAAAACTTTTTGAAGCACATGAACACTTCGGACGTTGCTTTGAGTGGATATACCCATGCATGCCTGGAAAAATCATCAATGAAAGTCACGAAGTAAAGGTAATTTCCAAAAGAGGGTGTCTGCATCGGACCACAGACATCACTATGTACAAGCTACAATTTCTGTGTAGCCCGAACTGAACCATCTTTTGGAAAGGAAGAACGCTGCATTTTGCCCAAAATACAGCCTTCACAAACATGTTTTCCAGGTGCCTCAAGTTTGGGCAAAGAGGACACCATTTCAGATTTTTGCAGGCGTAACAAACTAGCGAAATTCAGATGACCAAAGCGTGCATGCCAAAGCTTTGCATCTAACATAGCCTGAGAATCATGAACTGCACATGCCGAATCATTCACAGATCTTTCATAGTCTATGAACCTATACAGCCCACGACATAAAATGCCAGAAGCAATAATCACATCGCCATTTGAGAGATCATGGATTGTACACCTGTCATCAACGAATTTCACAACCAAGCCAATCTTGGCTAATGCAGAAACTGATAACAGGTTCTTTTTGATCCCTGGCACAAATAAAGCATCTGACAAAGTGAAAGAACTACCATCAGCAGTAGTCAGAATGATCTTACCAACTCCCATAACAGGATAAGAGGAGTTATTGGCGCATGTGATAGTATTCCCTGTAGGGGCACGCTCGAGTGAAGAGAAGAAACTGCGCTGCGAGGTAATATGTTTGGTCGCCCCACTGTCAAAGTACCAAACATCTGAGTCTACTGCAGACATGCACTGATCATGAGAAGATGGGTCAAAACTGCAGACAGTAGTAAACGCCCATTCTTCTTCCTGCACAAGATTTGCAGACTCTGCTTTTGGTGTAGAGGCCTCTGCAACAACCATTCCAGCCTCTTTCTTCTTTGCCTCTTTAGCAGCCAGTTTTGGACAGTTCTTTATAATATGATCATTTCCTTTACAGTACTTGCAGAACAATTTCTGCTTTTCTGATTTCTTCTCATCTTTATCCTGGTTCTTCGATTGTGCAGCATTTGCAGATTTCTACTTACTAGTAGAAGAGCTCCATTTTCCTTTGCCCTTCTGACTAGCCAGGAAAGCTTGATCTGCAACACGCATAATGGACCTGTTCTGCCTGGACTGATCTTCCTGCAACAGAACAGAGACTAATTCCTCAAACGACAAGGCATTCGGATTGCCTTTCATCATCAACCGAAGAGTAGAGGCAAAACTCTTATATGAATCAGGAAGACCATTCAGAACGGTCTGCACAAGTGAGCTATCTGGTATAACCTCATCAGCAGAAATCAATTGTTCCTTCAGGTCTTTGATCTTTGTAAGAAAACTGTCCATAGAATCACCTTCATTCATGTGCTCACTCTCCAACTGTTTTCGGAGGTAAGCAACACGAGCCTCATTCCTAGCCTGGTACAAAGTGGTAAGTGTATCCCAAGCATCCTTTGTTGTTCTACAAGAGCGAATGTGAGGAATAATGGCACGTTTGACAGACAAAGCTATGAATGCATGTGCCTGGGCATCTCTGCCATCCCAACGAATCTGCTCTGCAGTAGGTGCAACAGAAACAGCAGCACGAACAGGAATCTACGGAATATCATCTTCGACACCATCTTCATCAACTCCAACACCTGTATTTGCAGTACCTATCGTTACAGGTGTAACAGGACGTCTTTCAACACCCTGCACAATGTTCCACAATCCTTTTGCAACCAGTACATGTCGCATCATATAAGCCCATAATGGGTAGTTGGTACCATCCAACTTATCCTCAACAGCCAACATACGGAATACATCATTGCGTTCAGCCATGGCCGGTGACTAGAATACCTTGATGTAGAAAATTGACTGTATCTCAAAAAGTTGAACAGAACTGCCCAGACAAGTTTTGCTAGACCTGTAGCAGACTTCGAGACGCTTAAACTGGCGAACAGAAACTGGTATATACCTTTGGCACAAAAGGATGAAATAGCCTGCACAAGCGCTGCGATAGTGCATTCGGAGGCCGAAACGAGCTCAGATCTCGATTTCGGCACCACACGGCGAAGCTGTTTTGATCTCGGAAACACCCTGAATATGCTCACCAAATTTCGTGCGAATCTGAGATTGCAAATGGAGGAGTGTCGACGGCGCCCTAGAAGAAGTGACGACCTGCTCTGATACCAATTGTTGGAGATAGACGTCTGCGGAAGCACACGAACAGCACAAGGAAGAAGAAGAAGCTTGGAGCACAAACACACAATACTGAATGTATTACTAGAGAATGTACAAAGATAAGTAGCCCATTAGGGCAATAGGCGTATATACAAGCCAGGGGAAAAAAACCTCTGAAAGAGGGAAAAAAGTGCCCCGACGGTCCTAGAGTGTTCACACACATCACTACCTAAATATATCAACAGTTAAGTCTTGTGTGTTCTGTAGCCCTTCGAACTCTCTTGAGAGAAACTGATATTTGCCCCAGGTACAATCATCAAAAGTTAAATTAGCCTCAAATATAAACTCAGCATCCGCCAAGGGTCCTGCTAGCCCTTGAAACTAGTGAGAATTGCAATGAATCTTCTCAGTATACCCTCTAGGAGGATCGTCAATAGGCATCGGTCTTGGGAAACCTTGAAATTCTGGCGGTGGAGCCGTCGGATGGGGCTCAGCAAGTAAATCACTAATAGTAGCCCTGGGTATACTGGCTCCAGCTTCAGATGGTCCTTCTTCGGTTTGCATGATGATTGACGTGCTAATGGAAAAGATCTACTACAAAAGATTAGCACATTAGTATGGAAATTAATTATGATCCCATTAAAGTGAGACCGCAATCCCTTTCCATAACCGATGTGTAACCCGTGTAGCCGAGTGTCGTGATGTGGTTTATTGAATGATTTCTTGCAAACTAATGCAGGTCTCTAGACACCTACATGCTTTCAGATGATACATACATTTCTTGATGAGGTGTTATTACAGATGACATTGGGTTATAGTGTGCGGGTTTATACAAGGTTCAGTCATGAATGAGTTATTACAAGGTTGTAGATTAGTCGGGGTGGGAGTTATGTTAGACAATGGGTTAGGAGAAGACTTCTGGATACGTTTCGGTACCCACTTCCTAAGAGTTTGTGATCGGGTGATAGGTTTCTGCTGAGGGACAAAAGGTGATATCGGATTTGGTGGTATGGAGGGTTGAAGAGATTTCTGAGGGGTATATATTACATGGCTTGAGGGTTGAGCTATAATACACTGTTTAGGTACCCAAATCTGCGTGGGTGTGGGTCGATTCATAAGGTACTTCTTGGCGATCCAAATTTTTCGAATATTCGTACTCGTAGAAAAATGTTCAGAAGACTTTGGATACTATCTCTGCTTCTGCTGAAACTTCTTCTTGTCATTGTCTGCATTGTTGAAATCTGTCGGTGGTTTCTGTCCTTTTAGCACCCATATTTGTCGCGTGCCGCTTGCTTTGTGATAGTGATACTGCTGCTTTCTTCCTTGTGTCGTCTGATGTTGTCTTCGGTCTGGGTTCCTTCGTCGTGGTTGACTCTTTTGTGGTTGAGGTTGAGAGGTCGGATGGACACTCTACTTTGGAAAAGAAGGGAGGTCCAACACTTGCAAAACCTGCCCATTAGGAAATGTTCCATTTTTTATCTTTAATCTAGGCCAGTCCGTAGTAAGTATGGAAGGATGGGCACCACAGGTTGTTTTGCCCATGTGGACGTTGATGAAGTCCACCTGACCGTTGATTGTGCCCATTTGGCCGTTGATGGTGTCCATTTGACCAAGCGATTGGGCGGTTGACCCTTCTAATTTGCAGGAAGCCCAAGGGAAAATCTCCTGACGTCCTTCTGATTGACAATTGTCTATAGCCAAGCCCGCGTGGGTTGGTGTAGACGTAACGTGACTGATCTGACCAAAGATCTTCCGGTCTTCCGTCGCATGCATTTCATAGGGTCTAGGGCCGTGTACTTGAGGCGAACAGCCGTTAGGGAAGTCAAGCGGTATCACTCGCTTCTGATCTAAGGTTCCAATCTGCAAGGAGCCTTGTCTAAGATTTAGGTCCACTGAGTGATCGTATAGCCAGATTTGGCTCCTTTGGTTGAAGTGATGGAAAATCTTCATCCAAGTCATAAGGCAGCTTCACTTTCCTGTCATCATCAAACCATGATTTGTTTTCATCAAAAATTACATCTCTACTCACAGAAAATCCTTCATTGGTTGGATTGTACAATCTATATCCTTTTTGCTTTTGGTCATAACCAATAAATACGCACTTCTCTGCCTTGGGCTCCAATTTCCCTCTTACTTGAGAAGGAATGTGAGCATAGGCTAAGCATCCAAAGATTTTACAATGCTCTAGACTAGGTCTTCTTCCATTCCATACTTCATATGGAGTGGTTCCATCTAGTGACTTAGATGGAAGTCTATTTATGAGATATGTGGCTGTAGACACAGCCTCTGCCCATAGGTAGTTTGGCAATCCCTTTTCGTTGAGCATGGACCTTGCTGCTTCGACAATAGCTTTGTTCCTCCTCTCTGCTACACCATTGAGTTCGAGTGTATACCTTGTAGTGACTTCCCTTTTAATGCCTCTTTCATGCAAGAAGGCATCAAATTCAGAAGAGAAGTATTCTCCTCCACCATCTGATCTGAGTCGTTTCAAAGTCCTACCAGTTTGGTTTTCAACAAGAGCAATATACTTCTTAAAGCAATTAAACACTTCATCCTTGTGCTTCATGAAAAACAGAATGGTCCACCTGCTACAATCATCTATGAAAGACACATAATATCTTGAGCCTGATATAGATGGCTCCTTACTTGGACCCCACACATCCGTGTGCACTAGATCCAAAGGATTTTGATACATATATCCTTTCTTATTGAAAGGTTGTCTATGAGCCTTGCCGAGTTGACAAGCTTCACACTTATAAATCATGTGTTGCCTTGTGATAATAGGCAAACCAAGTACACTTTGGTCCCTGCAAATTTGTTTGAGTGTCCTCTCACCAATGTGAGCAAGCCTTTTGTGCCATATCTCCAACTCTGTAAGAGTTTGAGATCCATAGCTAAACAAAGCTATGTTCTTTGTATCTTCCACTTCAAAAGTGAAAAGCCTTCCTGTCTTTTCTCCTTTGGCAATCCTTCGAAAGCCTTGCCTTGGGTCTTCAACATATGCTCCAAATCGATTGAATCTAACCTGCAATCCTTTTTCAACAATCTGTCCAACACTTGATAAATTTTTGGTAATTGTAGGGACATACAAGACTTTGCTTAAGAGGTTCATATTCCCATCTGATGACTTCACATTACCTATCTTATCCACTGAGTGCTTTGTGTCATCTCTTGTCTGCACTTCATGCTTGTTATGAGGATCTTCCAAATCAGAAAGTAAAGCCACATTTCCTGCTACATGGTTCGAGCATCCCGAATCAATGTAAAATATGTGATCATCATCCTTACCCTTCTTCGCTGATAGATTCATAATCAATAATGAATCTTCTTGACTTTGGTCCTCTGCATAGTTATTGTAATCTCTTCTTCCTCTATGGCCACTTTGATAGTTGTTGTTGTTGTTGTAATTGTTGTTGTAGTAGTTGTTGTTGTTGTAGCCTCCATTGTATCTACCTCTATTTGATCCATAGCCACCTCTATTGAATCCTCTTCCTCTTCAGTTCCTCGGGTTCCTGAAACATTCTTCAATAGTATGGTTAGATAAGCCACATATGTTGCAAGGTTGAGATGATTGGAATCTCCCTCTGCCTTGCTTTCCTCCTCTGCCTCTTCCTCTAGCTCTTCCTCTACCTGCAAGGTTTGCTTGGAAAGAGCTTCCTTCATCTTCATTCTTCCTATTCTTTGACTTGTCCTTGACCTTAGCTTTATCAGAATATAAGGCAGAAGTTTGATTACCTCTTGAGGACTCACCACCTTTGCTAATCTTTGCTTCATGAGTGAAGAGTTGGCCCATGAGTGTGTTGAGGTCGGGTACATGCATATCCATGTATAAATCCATGGCTGTTGTGAATGACTCCCACTTGTCGTCTGCTTTGATTCCATTCATGATTTGTCTTATGATTTGCTCCTCTTCAATTACCTCTCCAATGCTTCCAAGTTGATCGGAAATCTCCTTCATCTTTGTGACATAATCAGTCACATTTTGCTTCGGGCTTTTCTTCATTGTTGTGAACTCCATCCACAATTGGTTCTTCCTTGCTCGAGTGTTGGAAGAGAAGAACAAAGCAAGTGCATTCCAGGTCTCTCTTGATGTCTTGCATCCCTTGACATGAGGTAAAAGAAAATCAGAGATTGAGTTTAGAATATAGGACCTTGCAAGTGCATCCTTCGAACACCAATTCGAAAGTCCTTCTACTTCTTCATGTGATGGTTGCCCTTTGTTCCTCATGGTTGGCATTGCTTCATCTCTGGATATGAATCCATATAGATTCCTCCCTTGAAGGTAAGCCTCCATCCTTAGAGACCATGCCGGGTAGTTGTTTCGATCCAATTTGTCAATTGTTGATGGAAATCCATCTCCCATGTTGCTTGACTATGCTCTGATACCACTGTGAAGAGAGATGGTGGATGCAATCCAAAGATGAGTAGGTGTTGCTACAACCAGCTTCACACCAGCCAACTGAGACTTCAGAGTTGATTAGTAGACCCTTTAAGCTTCCTAAATCCACCAAAATATCAGCCAAGTACTTTGGAACATGTATCCCAAAAGTTTAAGTCAAGACAGACTAGTTGCAAAATGACTAGCTCCCAAAACTTGCTATTTTTGGACATACACTGCTGGAAAAAATGAATAGTGCTCTCAACCTGGAAGGAATTAGAAAACTTCCTTTTGGGCATAGCAAATAGACTTAGCAAGCTTCCCAATCCAAGTTAAAACACTTCAAATGATGGACTGAGCACTGAGAACAAGTATCATCAATTTCTGGAACATGCCCACCATTCTCGGGGCTCTGCAGAGATAGACCAGTGAGCAGTAAAATGCAGATATATCCAAAACTATAAATCCAATGACATTGAAAATTGACATGCAAAAACTAGACAGTAAGAGCTATCCAACGCACGTTAAGTCACTGAAAAAAAATCAGTGGAACTCGAGATATGACCTTCTGAAGGTACTGCTCTGAGTGAGTATAGCAGAGAACAAAACAGAAAAGTGAATGATGATAAATGTATAAATTCATATATGATTACAACCACATTGGCAATGAATCTTTGCACAATGGGAGTAGAATGATAGAGCTATGGAGTAAGCTCTTCAATCTCTACAAAATGACATGAAGTGGTCACGTACAAGGCTTGCTAATCGCCTCTTCCTTCTTGCTCCTTTTATAGCTATTCTTGGAGGGAGTTTTGAATTCGAATTTGAATGGCTCCACCTAAAAGTGATCCCCAAAGTTAGGAGATATTCCCTCAGCTCAATAAGTTGTGGGTTTTGGTAGTTGGAGCCACGAAATTGCTTTTACATCATGCATGAGGTAAGCCATCCTTTTCCTTTTTTCTTTTTTCAATTACAAGAGATAAAAATGAACTCTTTTACAAGAGGTGTTCACATGACTACTCATGTAACTTACAAATGAGGATGATATCAAATATATCAAGCATGTAGGCTTGGGTAAAATGCACCAACAGCTCCCCCTCAAGCCTAACATGCTTGGCCTTCAAATAAGTCTTCAATTGTCCTTGATTTCCTGCAAGCCAATCATCAACTTGAATCTACTTAATTTTGTACCATCAAGAGCTTTAGTCAACATGTCGGCGCATTGCATATCTGTAGAGACATAGGATAGTTGAATATCCTTGCTCATTAGCTTCTCCCTTACGTAATGGTAGTGGACTTCAATATGCTTGGTTCTAGCATGGTATACCGGATTAGCTGCTAGATGTAATGAGCTTGTGTTGTCACCAAAAATGTGAGGTGTTGAAGAATGAAGTCCAAGATCTGTGTACAAAGACTTTAACCACATGATTTCTTGAGTTGCATTAGCCAAACTTCTATATTCTGCTTCAGTAGAAGATAATGCCACGGTTGGTTGCTTCTTTGATGACCAAGAAATGATTTTGGAACTTGCAAATGATATATAACTTGATGTGCTTCTTCTATCATCTTTAGATCCGGCCCAATCTGCATCTGAGGAGACCTTTAGCTCAATATCTGAAGTATATGAATAGAACAAACCTTCATTCATGGTCCCCTTTAGGTACTTGAGGACTCTCTTGGCCGCTTCCATATGTGGTCTTCTCGGCTTATGCATAAACTGACTCAATATGCTAACACTATAGCATATATCCACCCTTGTGAGTGTTGCATAGTTCAAACTTCCAACCAAGCTTTGATAGCTTGTGATGTCTTCAATTGGCTCTCCTTCATAAGAACTAAGCTTATGATTTTGCTCCATAGGTGTACCTGCACACTTGGTATTTTCCATCTTGAACTTGACGAGCATGTCATGGACATACTTCCTTTGTGTGATGTATATACCTGAATCTGTGTAGATCAACTCCAATCCAAGAAAATAAGTGAGTGGTCCGAGGTCACTTATTTTGAACTCCTCCTTCATTTGACTCTTTACCTATTTGATTCCTTCAAGATCATTGCCTGTGATAATAATATCATCAACATACACACATAAATAGATCACTTCGGATCCATTCCTCTTTATGAACAAAGAGGTATCCGCCTTGCTATCTTTGAATCCTTGGTCCTGCAAATAAGTCACCAATCTGAAATTCCAAGCTCTTGGAGCTTGCTTCAATCCATACAAAGCTTTCTTTAGTTTGCATACATAGTTAGGATGATGTGCATCCTCATATCCATGAGGTTGTGCCATATACACTTCCTCAGAACTCCATCCATTCAAGAAAGCATTCTTTACATCAAGTTGATAGAGATTCCAATTTCTAGATGAAGCAAGACTTATGAGAACCCTAATTGTAGGCATTTTTGCAAGAGGAGATAAAGTCTCCTCATAATCAATACCATGGGTTTGAGCAAACCCTTTAGCAACTAACCTTGCTTTGTGTCTATTTGTACTTCCATCTGGATTCCTCTTGATTTTGTATATCCATCGAGATCCGATTATCTTCATAGATGGCTTGTTAGGTACAAGCTCCCAGGTGTCATTCTCCTTCAAGGCTTCCATTTCTTCATCCATTGCATCTCTCCAAGCTTTCTTGCTTTGTGCTTCTTCAAATGTGGTAGGTTCTTCATTGGTTGAATCCTTTGCAATGTAGATTGAGTGCTTCGTGACCAAAGAAGTATCATAACCAAATCCTCTGGTTTCTTCTTCTCCCTTGAAGACCTTCTAAGCGGTTGATGTGAGCTCTCGGGTCCATATGTAGCATCCTGCATCTTTGCTTTTCCTTTGTTCTTCCATAGCTTTAGTCTTTCCAAGTCTTCTAGGTCAATCTCCGAATCACTTTCTTCAATCTGCTTTGGCTCCTTTGGTTGAAGTGATGGAAAATCTTCATCCAAGTCATAAGGCAGCTTCACTTTCCTGTCATCATCAAATCATGATTTGTTTTCATCAAAAATTACATCTCTACTCACAGAAAATCCTTCATTGGTTGGATTGTACAATCTATATCCTTTTTGCTTTTGGTCATAACCAATAAATACGCACTTCTCTGCCTTGGGATCCAATTTCCCTCTTACTTGAGAAGGAATAAGAGCATAGGCTAAGCATCCAAAGATTTTACAATGCTCTAGACTAGGTCTTCTTCCATTCCATACTTCATATGGACTGGTTCCATCTAGTGACTTAGATGGAAGTCTATTTATGAGATATGTGGCTGTAGACACAGCCTCTGCCCATAGGTAGTTTGGCAATCCCTTTTCGTTGAGCATGGACCTTGCTTCTTCGACAATAGCTATGTTCCTCCTCTCTGCTACACCATTGAGTTCGGGTGTATACCTTGTAGTGACTTCCCTTTTAATGCCTCTTTCATGCAAGAAGGCATCAAATTCAGAAGAGAAGTATTCTCCTCCACCATCTGATCTGAGTCGTTTCAAAGTCCTACCTGTTTGGTTTTCAACAAAAGTAATATACTTCTTAAAGCAATTAAACACTTCATCCTTGTGCTTCATGAAAAACAGAATGGTCCACCTGCTACAATCATCTATGAAAGACACATAATATCTTGAGCCTGATATAGATGGCTCCTTACTTGGACCCCACACATCCGTGTGCACTAGATCCAAAGGATTTTGATACATATATCCTTTCTTATTGAAAGGTTGTCTATGAGCCTTGCCGAGTTGACAAGCTTCACACTTATAAATCATGTGTTGCCTTGTGATAATAGGCAAACCAAGTACACTTTGGTCCCTGCAAATTTGTTTGAGTGTCGTCTCACCAATGTGAGCAAGCCTTTTGTGCCATATCTCCAACTCTGTAAGAGTTTGAGATCCATAGCTAAACAAAGCTATGTTCTTTGTATCTTCCACTTCAAAAGTGAAAAGCCTTCTTGTCTTTTCTCCTTTGGCAATCCTTCGAAAGCCTTGCCTTGGGTCTTCAACATATGCTCCAAATCGATTGAATCTAACCTGCAATCCTTTTTCAATAATCTGTCCAACACTTATTAAATTTTTGGTAATTATAGGGACATACAAGACTTTGCTTAAGAGGTTCATATTCCCATCTGATGTCTTCACATTACCTATCTTCTCCACTGAGTGCTTTGTGTCATCTCCTGTCTGCACTTCATGCTTGTTATGAGGATCTTCCAAATCAGAAAGTAAAGCCACATTTCCTGCTACATGGTTCGAGCATCCCGAATCAATGTAAAATATGTGATCATCATCCTTACCCTTCTTCGTTGATAGATTCATAATCAATAATGAATCTTCTTGACTTTGGTCCTCTGCATAGTTATTGTAATCTCTTCTTCCTCTATGGCCACTTTGATAGTTGTTGTTGTTGTTGTAATTGTTGTTGTAGTAGTTGTTGTTGTTGTAGCCTCCATTGTATCTACCTCTATTTGATCCATAGCCACCTCTATTGAATCCTCTTCCTCTTGAGTTCCTCGGGTTCCTGAAACATTCTTCAATAGTATGGTTAGATAAGCCACATATGTTGCAAGCTTGAGATGATTGGAATCTCCCCCTGCCTTGCTTTCCACCTCTGCCTCTTCCTCTAGCTCTTCCTCTACCTGCAAGGTTTGCTTGGAAAGAGCTTCCTTCATTTTCATTCTTCCTATTCTTTGACTTGTCCTTGACCTTAGCTTTATCAGAATATAAGGCAGAAGTTTGATTACCTCTTGAGGACTCACCACCTTTGCTAATCTTTGCTTCATGAGTGAAGAGTTTGCCCATGAGTGTGTTGAGGTCGGGTACATGCATATCCATGTATAAATCCATGGCTGTTGTGAATGACTCCCACTTGTCGTCTTCTTTGATTCCATTCATGATTTGTCTTATGATTTGCTCCTCTTCAATTACCTCTCCAATGCTTCCAAGTTGGTCGGAAATCTCCTTCATCTTTGTGACATAATCAGTCACATTTTGCTTCGGGCTTTTCTTCATTGTTGTGAACTCCATCCACAATTGGTTCTTCCTTGCTTGAGTGTTGGAAGAGAAGAACGAAGTAACTGCATTCCAGGTCTCTCTTGATGTCTTGCATCCCTTGACATGAGGTAAAAGAAAATCAGAGATTGAGTTTAGAATATAGGACCTTGCAAGTGCATCCTTCGAACACCAATTCGAAAGTCCTTCCACTTCTTCATGTGATGGTTGCCCTTTGTTCCTCATGGTTGGCATTGCTTCATCTCCGGATATGAATCCATATAGATTCCTCCCTTGAAGGTAAGCCTCCATCCTTAGAGACCATGCCGGGTAGTTGTTTCGATCCAATTTGTCAATTGTTGATGGAAATCCATCTCCCATGTTGCTTGACTATGCTCTGATACCACTGTGAAGAGAGATGGTGGATGCAATCCAAAGATGAGTAGGTGTTGCTACAACCAGCTTCACACCAGCCAACTGAGACTTCAGAGTTGATTAGTAGACCCTTTAAGCTTCCTAAATCCACCAAAATATCAGCCAAGTACTTTGGAACATGTATCCCAAAAGTTTAAGTCAAGACAGACTAGTTGCAAAATGACTAGCTCCCAAAACTTGCTATTTTTGGACATACACCTGCTGGAAAAAATAAACAGTGCTCTCAACCTGGAAGGAATTAGAAAAATTCCTTTTGGGCATAGCAAATATACTTAGCAAGCTTCCCAATCCAAGTTAAAACACTTCAAATGATGGACTGAGCACTGAGAACAAGTTTCATCAATTTCTGGAACATGCCCACTATTCTCGGGGCTCTGCAGAGATAGACCAGTGAGCACTAAAATGCAGATATATCCAAAACTTGATATGCAGAAACTAGACAGTAAGAGCTATCAAACGCAAGTTAAATCACTGAAAAAAGATCAGTAGAACTCGAGATATGACCTTCTGAATGTACTGCTCTGAGTGAGTATAGCAGAGAACAAAACAGAGAAGTGAATGATGATAAATGTATAAATTCATATATGATTACAACCACATTGGCAATGAATCTTTGCACAATGGGAGTAGAATGATAGAGCTATGGAGTAAGCTCTTCAATCTCTACAAAATGACATGAAGTGGTCACGTACGATGCTTGCTAATCGCCTCTTCCTTCTTGCTCCTTTTATAGCTATTCTTGGAGGGAGTTTTGAATTCGAATTCGAATGGCTCCACCTAAAAATGATCCCCAAAGTTAGGAGATATTCCCTCAGCTCAAAAAGTCGTGGGTTTTGGTAGTTAGAGCCACGAAATTGCTTTTACATCATGCATGAGGTAAGCCATCCTTTTCCTTTTTTCTTTTTTCAATTACAAGAGATAAAAATGAACTCTTTTACAAGAGGTGTTCACATGACTACTCATGTGACTTACAAATGAGGATGATACCAAATATATCAAGCATGTAGGCTTGGGTAAAATGCACCAACAGTGAAATGGATGATCACGATGGTTTGAAAATGAACTGTCGCGATGGCTCGATCGGTGGACAATCGCGATGGTGTCAGTCAACGGTCAACGTGAACCGTCGCGATGGTCCGAAGTGAACCGTCGCGATGGTCACCGAGGCGATGGCGTGAGCCAATCGCGATGGTCCAAATTTTGAGTTGTCGCGATGGTGTAAGGGTCTCGTCGCGATGGCGTGGCTAGTGAGCAATCGTGATGGTCTAATTTGACACGTGGCACTATCGAGGCGATGGCATGGGCCAATCGCGATGGCGTGGGATCGACGGGATCGTCGCGATGGTCCAAGTGAACCGTCGTGATGGCTGAAGTGAGCCGTCGCGATGGTGCGAGACCGTCGCGATGGTACGGCCGAGCCATCGCGATGGCGTGAGCCAATCGCGATGGTGTGACACAATCGCGATGGTCTGAGCCAATCATGATGGTCCACCAAAATGCAAATTTTTGCAATGCAAGTATGGATTCCTACACATGCAAGGGTCGCCTACACGCTTATAAACTCGCTTGCCAAAAATACTGAAGTTTGCAGACCATTGCAATGGTCTGACACCTACGGCAGATCCCTGACAGAAAGTGAATTTTTACATTTTCCAAGCTTTCCTGATGCACTAGAGCTCTGTACCTGCAAGAAAACTCAAGAACAAACAAGTACACACAAGCACAAAAGCTCTCTCTCTCTCTTGCACATGCACAAATGAGGGGAAATGAGGAGAATGGGTGGATATGGTGAATTTTCTAATTTTTTTGGAGTTGGAGATGATGATGCAGTGATGAAGATGGAAACTCAAGAACACACAAGTACACACAAGCACAAAAGCTCTCTCTCTCTCTTGCACATGCACAAATGAGGGGAAATGAGGAGAATGGGTGGATATGGTGAATTTTCTAATTTTTTTGGAGTTGAAGATGATGATGCGGTGATGAAGATGGAGTGTGGGGGAGGTGAAAAACACTAAAAACTAACTAAAAACAACAAAAACTGAATTTTTTTACCTTCCAACGCCACTTCTTGCTATACTCTTACCATCACATTCGTCCTAGACTCGATCCCCGGCAACGGCGCCAAATTTGGTGTTGCTATAGCACAATGGTGAGAACCACGTTAAGAAGCTCCACCTCCTTAATGTCAATCCGCGAAGAGATAGGAGTGATATGAAGATCTTGAACATGAGATGAAGTGAGAGTGAAGGTGAGAAGCATAGAGATGCACACACACACACACACTACGAAGAGACAAGCAATACACAATGGAAGGTGAGAAATCAACTCTATTACTCAAGATCTCAATTACAAGCTCAAAGTAGCTCTAAGCTCACACTAACCAACACTAAGTAACCCCAAAAATGAGCTCTCTAGCTCTTTTTATAGATTCTAGATTAGTTTTGACCGGTTTCACATCTAGTGACCGGCATAGTTAAAAAATAGGTCCTAAATGCTATTTGAAGGGGTAAACGGTGTCTAAAAATAACCAAAATTGATATGCTCATTCTACTTAAGTTCCTCAAGCTCGAAGACTCCTTGGCTTGCACAAAATGGAGCTATGAATTACAAAAAGGGGCTTTTCTATGTTACATATGTTACAATAGTGATGAAAATCACTGTTGGAGGTTTTTTGAAGAATATTTATAAAACATAATCTTTGAAAAATTGATTCGACTGGCTCCCTGCTCTTATCTTTACATGCTTCCGCGTCTTCTATGCCTCTGGCTGCTGCCAACAAATAGTAACCAAGACCAAGGTCAACATCAGAATCGTGTAGGAGGTAGAGGATAGTTTCGAAGCAAGGGGAGCCAAAGAGATCGCAGAAATTTCCAAAGAAATGATTCAGGTAATGACAATAAAGGATGTTGGAATTGTGGTAAACATGGACACTTTGAATATGATTGCAGGTTGAAGAATCAAAATAATAGAAGGCAGCAAAACAACTATGCATCCACAAGTGCAGATGATTCTAAGAACTTGTTCATGGTTCAACATCATATAATGAATATGATGTTTGTTGATGTTTTGAAATCGAATGGTCATGTCTCATATGTTGATTCAGGTGCTTCAAATCACATGACTAGTCATGCAGAATGGTTTAGTAGTTTGCAAAAATTGACAATTCGTGAATATGTTGAAATAGGTGATGACACATCACATCCTATCGAGCATATAGGAAATATAGCATTATCTATGGAGGATGGGAAGGTAAAACATCTTGTTGATGTGTTGCATGTTCCAAATATAACAAAGAATTTGGTTTCTATTGGACAAATGATTGACCAAAGATTACAAGTTTGATCAATGTTGATGGGTTATATGTAGAAGAGTACATACGGGATGGACGATTGATTACCAAAGGAAAAAAAGTGAGTAGGATGTTCACCTTAAATGTGAAAATGCTTGAAATGAATGCAACCATAATTGCAAAAGGTGCAGGAGTCATTGTTGATATAAAGATCTGGCACAAACAAATTGGGCATGCAAACTTGTAGAGGCTAAAATTGATGCAGTCAAAGGAGATAATCAACAAACTACCAAATTTCAAAGTTGCAGAAATGCAAAAGGTATCTGCAGCAACCACATCATTTCCGCATGACAAGCATGTTAGTGAGAATGTGCTAGAGGTAGTATCTACGGACGTTTGGGGTACTTCAAAGATCACATCTATGGGTGGTTGTAGGATTTATGTTACTTCCATTGATGATCATACATGGAAAGTATGGGTATACTTCATGAAAGAGAAGAGTGAGGTGTTCACTCACTTCCAAAATTTTAAGGCTATGGTGGAAAAGCAGACAAAAAAGTATATTCAAATATTAAGGTCTGATGGAGGAGGTGAATACATGTCAAATGATTTCAACTTCTTCTTAAAAATCATGGAATTCAATGTCAGTTTTCATGCAGGTATACACCACAACAGGATGGTGTTCCTAACCACAAAAATAAAAACATTGCAGAAATAGCAAGAGCTTTGATGACAAAAGAATATGCCTTATTATTATTTGGCAAAAGCTATGCACACTAATATATACATCATGAACAGAATTTCAACTGCTGTTGTACATCAAGTTACACATGAAGAGAAGTTCAGAGATAAAAAGCCAAACTTATCACATATGAAAGTTTTTACTGTATTGCATATGTACATGTTCTAGATGAGTTGCGAATGAATCTATATGATATAAATGTTATAAAGAGAGAGAGAGAGAGAGAGAGAGAGAGACAGCAGAACTTGATCCTGGTACAGCAAGGATGAAAATATTCAACTCTCTGAGAACTGTCAAACACTCAAAATTTGCTGAAATTTTGCCTGCACTATGTCTATTTGATTGATTCTTTGACTTAAAAGTCCACTAGCTGCACGCGATGAAGCTATAACCAGACTTGAAGAGACAGTGATTATCTTTTCTCAATGATTGCAATTCAGGGATCGTATCGGCTGCGCCAAATAAGAACTCAGCTACAGCTTCTCCCTTATCTGATGCTATGCATTGCGATTGTTTTTTTCCACAATTTTCTTTTAAGTTTACGTTTAGAAGCCAGCATTTGTATCTTTCATTTGGATTCGACTTGGTTTATTAAAAATTGAGATAAGAAAGGCACATTCCAGCATGACTTGGCAATACCTAACATACGCATATCCATGCATGATGCATTTGCACATGTTTGTGTGCACACATGTTAGTCGATCATGGTGGATGTGGTTGGGTGAGTGGTTTTTAAGTGTGGGGTTACAGAGCTGCACACATGCCGTGGGTTACACAGATGCACATGCTTGTGCATGTCCTCTATTAATTTTTGTTTTGACCCCCTGGGGATAGGAATCCCTTTTTTTTTTTCTTTTTTTTTTTTTGTGGGGGGGGGGATGGATGGATAGCCTATGAGGCAAAAAACATTACATCAGAAAGGGGGAAATTTGTTTGGAATTAGATAAGAAAACAAAACACCCAATTGTAGGTTGCCCAACAGACAATGCAAATGTTCTTCATTAATTCAACATGTTGAATTGACAGAAATTCAGACACCATTTTTCAAAATTACAATGACTGCAGAATCTTGATCATTGTGTCTAACTAGAACAAGCTGCCAGGTTTCGCAATCAGTCTAATTATAAAGAGTTAAATTGTTATCACTTTGCCACCTCTTTCAAATTGTGCAGCTCTCTGAAGTCCTCAATTTGTAGATGCAGAAACCTGATACGCTGCTCAAGTGCAGCCATGAGACTGTTCCGAACCGTCTTATATTGGTTTGCATCTTTTACTCTGACTTTGCTTGCATTGTTATCACATGAAAATCTTAGAGCAGGATAAACCTTCAAAGTGATGGATCCAATGGACACTCTTCTTAGCCTGCATAGGTTCGGAATGAAGTGAGTCACATCACAAAGTACCCATAAGAAACTCAGAAATGATACTTCCACAACTCATTGTGAACAATGCAACAATTAGCCAAGGTTGAAAAACATAAATAACACAACATTTAAACTCATACATGATTCCTCTGCAAATATTTCTGCAATTCTGAACTGTAATTGTCATGAGCTCTGAAGTCCGAAATTTGATTTGTATGTCTTAGAATATATTTTGTGTGTGTGTGTGTGTGTGTGTGTGTGTGTGTGAGTGCGTGGACGTGCGCGCATGTGTGTGCACACACATGTGCGTGCACATGCTAAGTCACAAATGATGTGCAATGTGCATGAATGCAGGCACATGCACATATGTGAATGCAAGCAGACTCACCTGCACAGTATTTGACAGCAAAAATAGATATTGAAATAATGTAGCATGCACTTATAATGTACGTAATATGCATGTATTTATTATTTACGTAATTTGCATACCATGTATAGGGCATTCCATGTATAGGGCACTGCACATTTGGCCCTCATTGATCCCATCTCGCTCTTAATCAATGATTCAGTTGAAGAGAGATGTCTTAAACAACACATAAAAAAGCAAGAAATTACAAATCAATTGTCGCCACCTCTCCTTTTGCATGCCATCAATCAAATTGAGGCACAACAACTTGAATCTTTCTCATTGAGAGATTACTAAAGGTACATTCTCCTAGAGATGGGCGCAGAACTGAAATAAGAACCGATTCTTTAAAAGATCATCAATCCCATTGATTCGGTTTAAAGTTGACAGAACATTACAAACTATTTTGTTGAACATTCTGAAAACAAATTCTAATAGATGAGGAAAAAATCAAACCAGAACTGATTCTCTAAAAACAAGAATAACCCGTTACTTCAAATATTATGAATGCTTCATCCCAAAATGGTAAATGTATATAAAACCATCAAAACTACTACCTCATTCTTTACCACTTACTTCGTAGGTGTTTCCAATTTTCATACATGAAAGGGGATAGAACAAAACCAACCTTTCCAGTACACCTGGTATCTCTTTTAAATCTACATCAAATTGAATGTCTGCAATTCGTCCTCTGCGGAAACTCACTCCCTTGACCTTTGCAATAGACTCGCATATATCTCTAAGATGTGGAGGTGTGACATATGGTGGTAGGTTCACAATACGAAGAATCGTTGTTAAAGGGGGTTTATTCCCCGGGCCAAAATCACCATCAGAGAACATCTGTTTGCCAGCTTTGTCTCCCTGCACTACATTGATATGAGACCCTTTCAAAATACACCACTATTTATTAAAAAACTCTTCTCAAAATACATCATCATACCACTAATTGCCCGGAATCTCTAAAAGAACCTGTCACTTTCTGTGTCATCTCACTTCTTACATCCTCCTTGGGCTCAGTACCTCCCTTGATCATTTGTACACCTTCTCGTTTGACATTCTCCTCAATATCAACTACGGAATCAACCTTTGAAATATCTGATCTAGCTTTTGACTGCATATCTGATCTCCCTTTTGACTGCATAAGCGTTTGCAGAAGTCAGCTCACACAGACAATTAAAGCAAACATCAAATACTACGCAAACAATAAAGGCCTGCTTCAGTCAAAAATTATTGAAAACAAGAACATTTCATGAATGTGAAATGGAAACACATATGACCATAGACACATTATTAACTTGAAAATCAATGTGTACAGTAGTGAATATATAACATTGCCATCTCTTTGCATTCGCAAAAACCAATATCTACCTTAGAAATGGAAACAATTAACTTGAAAAACAATTTGGACAAGAGTGAATAAATAACACCTTCTCTTTGCATTCACAAAAACCAATACTTGCCTTAGAAAACAATAAAAAATAAATAACGGCATCTCATTTCTGTTGACGAAATATTCAATTCAAAACGGATAATAGAATGCAGTACTTGAATTAAACATGCATACTTTTGTATGTGCACAGATACATGAAAAAAGCAAACATAAATGCAACCAAGCGATACACACACACACACATATACACACACAGATATATATATATATATATATATATATATATATATATATATATATATATATATATATATATATATATATAATATATATATATATATATACATACATAGTTGTTTCTGACATGTTTCTGACTTTTGACGTTTACCCGACGTCTGATTGGTAAGGTAAAACGTTTTTGACGGTATTTGACGCCGCCTAAAATATTTACAAAGAATCAAAAAAGAATATAGTGGACAACACTAGCTCCTTTTCCATACCCTTAAAAGCTACATCTGCTTGATATATAGCACACTACTAATTTGATAATTTCTTGTGCTTCTAAGCTTTTTCTTTCTCGTGTTGTTTTGTGTGCATCCTTATTCCTCCAATTCAAGAGTCACAGACCCTTAGGATTCATGAAACATGATCCAATCAAAACCGAATATCATCTTACTTCCTTGTTGCCATAACATATATACATACATGCATGCACATTCATGCCTAGAAATTTGAAAATAAGGCTTGTCAGCATATTAAATGCTCTCTCTCTCTCTCTCTCTCTCTCTCTCTCTCTCTCTCTCTCTCTCTCTCTCTCTCTCTCTCTCTCTCTCTCTCTCTCTCTCTCTCTCTCTCTCTCTCTCTCTCTCTCTCTCTCTCTCTCTCTCTCTCTCTCTCTCTCTCTCTCTCTCTCTCTCTCTCTCTCTCTCTCTCTCTCTCTCTCTCTCTCTCTCTCTCTCTCTCTCTCTCTCTCTCTCTCTCTCTCTCCCCCCCCCCCCCCAATTCCTTCCCTCCCTCCATTGTTCCCTCCATCTTCCTCCCTCCAAACTCAAGAAGCTACAAAAAAAAGGACCTAACAAACATAGCATTTTCTAAATAATACTTAACATTTTACATGAGTGAAAAAATCACCTCAGAAACGCGTCAAAAACAGAGGTCAGAAACAAAACGTCAGGAAACGTTTCTGAAACGTTTCTGAAACAGCTATGTATGTGTGTGTGTGCATATATATATATATATATATATATATATATATATATATATATATATATATATATATATGTATGTATGTATGTATGTGTATATGTATATATATTTATATATATATATATATATATATATATATATATATATATATATATATATATATAGACACACACACACAATTGTTCCTGACATTTTTCTGACTTCTGACTTCTGACGTTTAGCCGACGTCTGAAGGGTACAGTAAAAGGTTTCTGACGTTAACTGACGTGACCTAAATTTTTTACAAGAGATTATGAATAAATATAGTGTATGTTATGTATAATAACTATAAACAGCAATATCATATTATATGTACATAGATACATTGTAGACATATATTATATATACATATGAATCATGATATATCATATATCACATGTCATTGGTCAAGATAAGAGAAGTCATAAAGTAAGTAAACATAATGATCCATTGAGTCAAAATCTCATGGTCTCATAGATGAATCATCAAACTAAATACATTATATAAAGCATTATGAAAGGAAAGCTGAAATGTGAAAGTCCAAAAATATGATTTATGAAAATCATATGAACAAAACATTGTGTCATGTCATTACTCATACAAAATCATACTTCAAAGTTCAAAATCAATATTTGCTACATCATCATCATCATCATCATCATCGTCATCATCATCAACTTCAACATCATCATCAATAGCATCCTCATTTGACTGGCTCTCTACAATAGTACAACTAGATGAAGAAGCATTTCACCATGATTTTCCATTTGCAAAGCAAGAAGCCTTTGATCATCATCTTCTTTTTCTATCATATCAAGAGTGATCTCCATTTTTTGAAAGCCTCTTTCTTTGATCCTACATATAAGCCGCAAGTTTGCGTGAATATACACTAACTTTTCAATGTTTTTGGGTTTCAATCTGTTTCTTCTTTTCGTATGAATCAATGAAAATGTGCTTTAATTTCTTTCACAAGGGGAAGCACAAGACCCTTGTGAAAGTATACAACGAGCTAATTTTTGTAAATTGGGAACACTTGGACCAAATTGTTCCCACCATCTAACAGCATAGTGCATTCTACTAGTGCACATGTAAATTCCCCTCACATAGATTTGAATGCATCTAGCTCATCACATAACACACCTTGCTTGACATCACCATGTGTGTAGCGCTCTATGACATCCATCCAACCACGATACACTTTTGTGTCCATATGTGGAGCCCTCTCCCTCCAAATAGGATGAAGAACAAATCCAGCAGCATGAAGGGGGGAATGTAACATGTCCCATCTCGCAATGCATAGATTTTTCACTTCTTCAAGTCTTGTAAAATCAATACTTTCTAAGGCTGAAATTTTCTCAATCATCCTATCTGTAAGCTCATAAATAAGGCCCATTGTGGCCCCTTCTCTATCTTCCAAGCGTAATATTTTCAAAATAGGACTGCATATATTAATTATCTCTCTTGCATTTCTCCAAAAAAATGCACTCAAGACAATGGAAGATATGTCTTCAGCCTTTTGGGTTTTAGACCTTTTTCCTTGTATACTCTACATTCACAATCATAGAGCGTAGTCCATTATACACACGCTCATCAAGAAGGTTTGCAAGCATAATGAACATGTAAGCAAACCGTGTTTGTGCAGGTTTTATCAAGTCCTTACTGCTGAATTTTCTAAATAGAGCCAAAACAATTGGCTTCATAGTCACAAAAGTGACAATCTTCACGGCATTATCAATTATTGGCTGACCCATGCAAGTTTTCCAATATCTTCAAGTAACAAATCTAAGCAATGGCACGTACATCTTGTGTAGAAAACATGTGGCCATTGTTGCTCTACTAAATACCCAGCTCTGACACAATTGGAAGCATTGTCCATGCAAACTTGCACTACATTATCCGGGCCAACATCCAAGATGGCATCTTTAAGTATCTCAAAGATATATTCTCCTTACTTCACCTCACATGAAGTATCCACAGATCTTAAGAACATGGTGCCATAGATGCAAGACACCATAACATTAATGATTGGTCTGTTTCGTGTATCAGACCAACCATCACACACAATGGTTCGGCCAAAAGTATTCCATTTTTCTCTAATCTTCAAGAGGTCATCTTCAATGCATCTACCTTCTGTGTGCAACTCCTTGTCTCTCAATCTTTGGTACGAGGGAGGCTTGAAAGAAGGCCCTACCCTCCCAATTGCTTGAAGCATTTGGATAAAGTAAGGGCTCCTTATTTTCCAAAAAGGGATATCCTCTGCAATGAAGAAACGACGAAGGGCTTTGTATGCATCATCTCTAACTTGAGCATCCAAAACTTTGTCCAATGTTCCCTTTGATTCTCTTGGCCTTTTAGAAACATGTCCACTAGAACTATCTCCAAGTTCCCCAATACTTTCCACATTTCCAAAAACATGAGAATCTCCTTGAGATGACTCTGACAATGGTACTTTCCCATGTATTCTTCTACATGTATCTTTCGCATCTTGAGGTACATTGTCACACTTTCCTACACCATAACCTCTTAGGCCAAGTATATGTGCCCTTATCCGGTTTGCTCCTATCCCAAGTATGAGCACAAAACTTGCACTTAACTGTCCAATTCCCCTTCGGTAAAGCCTTTACTTTGTCTACAAAGTCCCATTCTCCTCCTGCCTTGCAAGACATCTACAAAACAACCAAAAAACGAACCAATTAGAATGTATGCATATAATGTCATCATTCAAGTATCATGTACGATCATCAAGTGATCAATGCACATATGCATTGAATGATTTAATCATGTGCTGAAGCCTTATAGGCTTCAGCACATGATTCATAAAAATTGCCTGCAATGTAATCATTTGAGTCTTTGACAATGCAAAGGTGACACAGTACAGACTACAGTCTAATCAATGTGCTCTGTGAACTTATTATATTCTAGTCCTACAAACAATTTGCAATATCTGCTTGTCAAATCATTTTAATTCTTATACTAAACTGCTGTCAGCTGATGGTCAGTTCGGACAAATTTAGCTTATAACTGCTAGGCTGGCCATCTATAATCATTGCTCCATGTACACAGTTCAAACTTCAGTCTTCAGTGTTCACCTGATACAGTATACAGTATACAGTATACAGTATGCTTACTTTAAAACTTAAGTCTTCAATCTTCAGCCTCTGGGTGGCAGGACTGTATGCTGAACAAAGCAGAGCGCGCTGGCTGCTGGGGGAGTCTGGACTCTGCAGATGATCGAGGCTCAAAGCTAGACTCTGTGTGCCACTGCTGGCAGCTGCGCTCGAACCAGAAAACACGTACCAGAGAAGAAATGACTCATGAAATGGGCAGAGAATGAACAAAAACCCCAAAAAAAAATTTGTCTGCAACGGTCACATCAGATAAACGTTACTGACGTTTTTTTTCCAGATGCATTACCTGGCGTCAGGAATATCGTTCCTGACGCATCAGGTTACAACAGTGCATATATATATATATATATATATATATATATATATATATATATATATATATATATATATATATATGTATGTATGTATGTATGTATGTATGTATGTATGTATGTATGTATGTATGTATGTATGTATGTATGTATGTATGTATGTATGTATGTATGTATGTATGTATGTATGTATGTATGTATGTATGTATGTATGTATGTATGTATGTATGTATGTATGTATGTATGTATGTATGTATGTATGTATGTATGTATGTATGTATGTATGTATGTATGTATGTATGTATGTATGTATGTATGTATGTATGTACGTATGTGTGTGTGTGTGTGTGTGTGTGTGTGTATATATATACATACATACATACATACATACATACATACATACATACATACATACATACATACATATATATATATATATATATATATATATATATACACATACATATATTATTATTAATATATATATATATATATATATATATATATATACATATATATATATATATATATATATATATATATATATATATATATATATATATATACATATATATACATACACACATACATACACACATACATACATACATATATATATATATATATATATATATATATATATATATATATATATATATATATATATATATATATATATATATATATCAGTGTTGCATCGCAACGCGTTGCGATGCGTTCGCAACGTTCGCAACGCAACGTCGCAACGTTGCGACGTTCGCAACGCGTTGCGAACAAACACAAAAAAATTTGCCTCAAATGAGGCCGTTTCGCCGAAACGGCCTCATTGAGGCATTTTCATCTGTGCACCCGAGAGCGAATCCTGCAACTGTCGACTGTGGAAGAGAGCAAAACAAAGGCAAGAAGGTACTTTTATTACACACACATCCTCACACACCCCCCTATCTATTGCTTCTTATCCTCTCCATTGTCCAAGGCTCAAGCTTTAAGCCTCTCCCATCACCATGCCTAAAGCAAAACAAGCATGTTGGGAATATGTGACAAGCCAAGGAAAGATGGGCTCCGGGGGTAGTGAGAGATGGACTTGCAAGCTTTGTGGCTATAGTGGAGCCGGTGGAGCCGATAGGATCAAGGCGCATCTTGGAAGATTAAGTGGCATAGGAGTTGCACCTTGCAAAGAGCCAATGCCCGAAGCTATAAAAGGAGAGCTAATGGCATGGGTAGCTCAAAAAGCCCTTGGTAGATGGAATAGTGGAACCCAATCCCAAGCTAGATCACAAGCAAGCGGTTCACATGGTTCTTGTGATCCCCAAACTCAAGCATCTCAAGCTTCCATAGACATTGACATAGAGCATGAGCCACCAAGAAAGAGTACAAGAGTAGAGCATGATCCACAAGAGCACCCACTTGGCTCTCTTGGAGGAGCATCTATACGTGCTAGCTTGCAACAACAACGTAAACAAGAAGCCACACAAGCCATCATGAAAGCTTTTATACAATGTGGTTTGTCTTTTAATGTTGCACGGACATCGGCATGGAGAAATGCCATTGAGAAGGTTTCACTATTAGGGTTTCGTTGGCAAGGGCCTACCTATGAAGACTTGAGGACAACGGAGCTGAAAAAAACAAAGGAAGCATTAGAGAGAGAGCTTGAGCCTATGAAAGAGACATGGGCAAAGTATGGATGCACAATCATGTGTGACGGATGGACGGACATACGAAAGAGAAATGTGTACAACATTTTGGTGCATTGTTGCAAAGGGACCATGTTCCTTCGAGCCATAGATGCATCAGCTGCTGGTACTACAATC
>CM035433.1:91221409-91233909 GCA_020310875.1 Ceratopteris richardii | reverse complement strand
TCTTCTCGTGAAGAAGAAAGATGGACGTTGTAGGATGTGCGTTGACTACCGAGCACTCAATAAGATTACCATCAAGCACAAATATCCCAATAGATGATCTTTTAGATGCTCTAGGTGTTGCTATTGTATACAGTAAAATAGATTTGAAAAGTGGCTACCATCGATTAGAGTAAAAGATCAAGATGTATATAAAACAACTTTTAGAACCCGTTTCGGGCACTATGAGTATTTAGTTATGCCATTTGGTTTGACTAATGCACTTGCTACTTTCATGATGTTAATGAATAATATTTTACAACCATTCGTTGGAAAGTGAGGTGTGGATTTTATTGATGAGTTATTAGTGTATAGTAGGTCTGTACATGGGCATGAAAGTCATTTGAGACTTGTTAAATAAATTAAAAGAAGATCAGCTATTAGTAAATCCAAAAAAGACTCAATTGTTTCTTCTAGAGATAGAGTATTTTGGGCATGTGGTATCAATCAATGGGGTTCATATGGATCCCAAGAAAGTCTGAGTTATTCTAACTTGACCTACTCCTCAAGATGAGGGGCAACTACGATCAATTCTAGGACTTTCCAGTTTCTATCGGAAATTCATCTCTTCTTATTCGTCGATAGAAGCATCTACGATGAACTTGCTTCAAAGCAAAGTGTCATTTGCATGGAAGCAAGAGCAACAAGAAAGTTTTGATACTCTGAAACAAGCTGTTTCAGAGGGTCCTATACTCAAAGTGGCAAATCTGCAAAAACCATTTGAGTTGGAGACAGATGCTAGTGGCATAGCCATAGCGACAATCTTGAGCCAAGATGGCAAGCCAATAGCTTTTGAAAGCAAAAAGTTGAGTAGTGCACAATGTAATTGTGCCAATGCACGAACAAGAGTTGTATGCATTGGTGCATGCTCTTAAAGTCTGGAGATACTATCTTTATGGTGCAGACTTTTAAGGTATACATAGATCACCATTCACTCAAGTACTATGCCCTGTTGTGGCTATTTGTCTTGTTTCACACTTCCATGCCCCTGATTTAAGTACAGATGTTGCCACTTCATTTACACATGTCCTAGCCCAGACTGTACCAGTACATGTGTTCCAACAGATGCCCAGCATATATCAAGTAACAATGGCAAACAGATCTATGAGCTATCTATTTGCATGAATTTTATTAATCATCGAATGGTCTTGCTAGCTAGTCAGCAATAGAGCTCTCAAATGTACTGTCCATCCCTCAATACCATGAAACAGCAAAATTTTCAGTCTCTATACAGTACAAAGTAGAAAACTTTTGAATTCTTCTTGATATTTTACCTTGGGATTTCCTCAAATCTGCTTGGGAAGTCTTCAAACCTGCTGACAGAGGGTGTATGAAAGAGTAAGGCTGCTATGTGAAGGCCTCAGGGCCTCAAGACACAAGTACTAGCATATGAGCTCAAAGCTGTGTAGAGAGACAAGCATATGTGAAGAAAAACTTTTCTAAAATCTGAACTGTGGGTTTTCTACTGGGCAAAAAAAAAAAGCAAGGTCAGGAACATGTTCCTGACGTCAGATACAGGTACAAGTCAGAAACGTCAGCTAAGGGGGTTCCTGACGCGTCAGGAACCAACCTTGTGTAGACCCAAAGGAAGCGGGATACTATCCTAGTTGTGGTAGATAGATTGAACAAGATGCTCACTTCATACCCACGCAAGAGACGATAAAAGCTCCATAGGAAGCAGCCTTGTTTATCCAACATGTCTTCATATTGCATGGGTTATCGACATCCATAGTTTTAGATAGGGATGTCAAATTCACAGGACACTGCGGAGTTGTTTATCCAACATGTCTTCACATTGCATGGGTTACTGACGTCCATAGTTTCAAATAGGGATGTCAGATTCATAGGACACTTCTTGAAGTTTGTATTTGATAAACTAAAAGTGTCGTTGAAAATGAGTAGTGGTAATCATCCACAGACAAATGGTCAGACCCAGCGGGTCAATCAAATTCTAGAGGACATGTTTAGGGCATATGTGTCTACTAGGTAGATAGATTAGGATAGTTATTTACCATTAGTAGAGTTTGCTTATAACAATAGACCTCATAAAAAGACTGGAATGTCTCCTTTTGAGATGAATTATGGCATGAATCTCACTGCTCCGAGTACCATAGGAATGCCAAAGAAATGTCCTAGTGCTTCGGAGTTCTTAGCAAAGCTCAAAGCAAATCTAGAAATAGATAACGCCAAGATAAAGCAAGCGGCTGATAGGGCAAAAGAATATGTTGAAAGCCTACAGAAAGAGATCTCCTAGAGCCTTTGAGGAAAGAGAGAGAGTTTTTCTTCAAGTGCCAGCTACATCTACTTCACTATCCAGCTTTCCCTGAGGCTTTCCCTGAGGCTTTGTGGACCTTGGAAGATAGCAAGGTGGTTCACTATCCAGCTTTCCCTGAGGCTTTGTGGACCTTGGAAGATAGCAAGGTGGTTCAGTACGTTTGGTACGGTACATACGGTACGTGAACGGTTCGTGTACAATACGTGGCAAGGAGGTTTCGTACGGTACGGTACGTTATACATACATACATGCATGCACACACAGAGATGTATGTGTGTGTATGTAATATGTATGTATGTATGTATGTATGTATGTATGTATGTATACATACATACATACATACATACATACATATATATACATATATATGTGTGTATGTGCCTGTGTGTGTATGTATGTATGCATTCATGTAGATGTATGTGTGTATGTGTGTGTGTGTGTATGTATGTACGTACGTACGTACGTACGTACGTACGTACATACATACATACATACATACATACATACATACATACATACATACATACATATATATATACATACATATATACATATATATGTGTGTGTATGTGCCTGTGTGTGTATGTATGTATGCATTCATGTAGTTATGAATGATATAATATTTATTTCCGTATATTGACAATATTACGTATGTAGTTAGTTTACTACTACGTATGTATGTATGACATAATATGTACGTGTTTACAAGTAACTTGTATATGTAGATGTCTCTATGTATGTAATGTATATTTATCGATGTGTGTTATGTGCATATTGTATTTTATGTACTGTGTATGTATCTATGCAATTGTATGCATCAATGTACTATGGATCTTTGTATGTATGGCTTCAAATTATGCATGGGATGCTTCAAATAACAAACCAAAAAAAAAAAAAAAAAATCATGTGAACATGTACCATACGCGTACGGTACGGTACATTCGTATGTACCATTCCAAGGGGTTTGAGTCGAGACTTTTTCCAACTATGGAAGAGAGTAAAGAAGCTTAGTGATGTTGCATACCAATCAGAGCTTCCCCCAGATTGCAAAGTCCATCCAATGTTTCATGTCAATAAACTTAGAAAGTATATTTCAAGGGGAGGATAATCTAATAGAGAGTATTGTTTCTTTGCAGGAAAGTGATAGCACAAAACATTCTCGAAATAGGATACTAGATTGGAGACAGATGCAGTTGAGAAACTGTGTCATCAAGGAGTATTTAGTAGCATGGAGAGAATTACAGCTCAGAATTAGAAGCATCATTGAGGACAATGATTGTTATAAAGGGGGGAGATTGTCAAACATTGGTCTACAGAGACCACTCCATGTGTGTGTGTGTGTGGGACAAGGACCAACGATAGCCAAAGTCCAAAGCTCGAGGGATATCCTAAGGTATTCTATGGTAATGCGGATGAGTGTTGCATGATGACCACATATGAGTGTTGCATGATGACCACATGGCGACACTAGACCATTCCAAATCATTACTATTTTGGATGCAAGAGGATATATTGGATGGGAAGAGAGTGGCACACACATCATTCAGAAACCTTCATTTTCTAAGCTTCAAGAGAGTTGTTAGTTATCACACAACTCAACCAAATCCCAAGTATCATTTGCATGCAAGGCCTTTATCTCTTCGTGCATGGCTCACTCCCACTTGTTCTTGTGCTCACATAAATTTGCCTCTTTATAAGTGAGAGGCTCACCCTCATATGATAACATAATGTAATGTATAGATGGGTCATATCTGTTCACTAGCCTCCTAAGACATGTAGATCTTCTTACCCAATGATCCACATTATCCGGCAATGGATCTACATCAGGAGATACATCAATTTCTTCATTGTTAATGGGCTGGTGTACATCATTTCCAGCCCTGTTTTCAACATGAATAGGTGGCTGCAGATTCCCATCAAGAGCCTCATTTTGGTGTCCAACATCATCTGTCTCAATAACCACTAGCTCATTTTCATTTCCAGCCAAATGTGGTGATCCCGAGGGTTCATATCAGATTTAACATGAGGCTGTACATGCTGAAATTTGACCTTTTTATGGTCACTTTTAGAAGCACAATCATTTTCGACAGCCTCGCCTCATTAAATACAACATCCCGACTGTGTATTACCTTCTTGAGCTGAGGTTGCCAAATCCTGTAGCCCATTTCACCTTCATCTCCATAACCCATAAAGATTCCTTTCATGGACTTTGCATCTAACTTGCTTCTCAACTCAAGCCTTGTATGCACAAAAGCATCACAACCAGACATGCATAGGTGGTCATATGAAGCTGGTTTGCCAGCCCAAACCTCTTCCGAGATGCCACCTTTTAAGGACATTTGAGGGGATCGATTGCAAACATGAACTGCATTTTTCAAAGCCTCTTCCCAAAATCCATAAGGGAGATTAACTGTGGATAGCATGCATGTCACCCTCTCACATGAAGTCATGTTATACCTTTCAGCCACATCATTGGAAGAGAGGCTGTATAGGAATGTTAGCTCCCTCTTAATACCAAGATTTTCACAAAATCTATTGAATTCAGCACTTGTAAACTCACCCCCATAATCTGTACGTAAGCATTTCAGCTTTCTAACTGTTTGGGTGATCACAAATGCATGAAATTTCTTAAATGCAGCAAAGGCTTCATTTTAGATTTTAACAAATATACCCAAAGCTTCCTAGAGTAGTCATCAACAAAAGAAACAAAGTAAAGAGCACTCCCTATAGATTTGGTGGGCATGCTACAAGCATGAGAATGAACAAGATCAAGCACATTAGACTTACGAGAGACACCGGAGTAGTAGGAATTCTTTACTTGCTTACCATATTGGCATTCATTACAAAAATCAAGTTTTGAGCCTTTAGCATCCAACTTGTTCAATTTACATAGTTTATCATGGTCTTTAGGCTCATGTGGCCAAGCCTTTTACGCCATAATTCCACATGTGAATGAATTTCAGCCAAAGCAATAAACTTGCCCAAAAAAGCTTTACCATGCAAGCAATAAAGAGTCCCTTTCTTTGTACCTTTAACAATCAGCCTAGCGCCTTTGATAAGCTTCCATGACTCCTTCTCAAAGAGGGTACTAGATCCATGCATATCCATTTGCCCAACAGACAACAGGCTTTTCTTGATGCTTGCTACATACCTTACATCATGCAAGACAAGCTCATTAGTGCCATCTACAGTGAGGTGTAATGTGCCAATACTATCAATAGAACAAGCATAGTTATTTCCAAGATATACATGTCCATGGCTGCTTGCATGAAAGGTAGTAAAACACTCCTTAATAGGAGTAACATGGAACAATGCACATGAATCCACAATCCATGTTTGTGACAAAGCATCATTCAAAGTAAGCAAGGCATCAATCAAATCCTTCTTTGTGATTTGCATATCTTGTGCATGAATATTAATAGAAGCATCATTAACTTCGGCATGATATGCTACCATAGTAGCAAAAAGAATAGTTTATGCATCTGATAGCTCCTCAATGATGACACTAGAGGCCACATTGGCCTTCTCTTTGTCCTTGTCCTTTAAGTTGTCATGTGCTTCATTCTTGGTGTTCTTTTTCTTCTCGTCACATGTGTTCTTCTTTCTTTCTAGTTCAGCTTTGTAGTATATGCAATCAGGCTTTTTGTGACCTTTAATACCACATTGATAACAAGTCACTTCAGTCTTGCCTTTGCTTTTGCTCCTATTCCATTGTACATTTCCACTTTTCTTTTCTGTTTTCCTCTATCCACATTGGCCGAACCTCTACCCTCTCCACTCGCTTTCCTCGTGCTTTCCTCATTCAGAATAGAACCCCTTACACCATCAAAGATAAGGTTGGGGTTATTCGAAAGTGAAACAACCAATGTTTCCGATGAATCAGGTAAGGTCATAACAAGAAGATGCCCTTAAGCTCATCATCAAATGGAGCTAATATGGAGTCCTGCAATTGCGAGAGAGTACCTCTAAAGGAAGATAAGTGCTCAACTGCACTTTTTGACTCATCAAGCTACATACACACTAGCTTACGCATAAGATGCACTTGATTTATAGGTGTGGTATTTTCATATTCTACTCTCTTTTTTTTAACTTTTGTGTAAAACTTTTGGAAGCGTCGAATACCATTGGAAACATTTTTCCTTACCCGTCAGACATTGGTTAAAAACATCAAAAGTCCTATCAGAAACAGCTATGTGTGTGTGTGTGTATGTATGTATGTATGTATATGTATGTATGTATGTATGTATGTATGTATGTATATATATATATATATATATATATATATATATATATATATACATATATGCATGTGTGTGTGTTATATTGTATATATATATATATATATATATATATATATATATATATATATATGTGTGTGTGTGTGTGTGTGTATTTATGCATGTGTGTGTCATATTATATACATGTATTATATATAAATATTATATGTATGCATCACATATGATAAAAGCAGATTTTTTAAATAAGACCAAACGTTTTTTTTAATGAACACGTTCCAAACGTTTTTTGGAACGCACGTATCGTATTGTACGTGCCGTACGTTCCAATCGCGTTTGGAATGCGTTCCAAACCTACCTTGGTTCTGACAAGTGAGCACTGAGCATCTATGGCTTGAAGGAACATTCTCCCTTCGCAACAATGCACCAAAATATTGTACACATTCTCTTTCTTATGTCCGTCCATCCGTCACACATGATTGTGCATCCATACTTTGCCCATGTCTCATGGGCTCAAGCTCTCTCTTTAATGCTTCTTTTGTTTTTTTGAGCTCTGGTGTCCTCAATTCTTCATAGGTAGGCCCTTGCCATGGGTACCCTAACAAAGATACTTTCTCGGTGGAATTTCCCCATACCAATTTCCATGCAACATTAAAAGACACCCACATTGTATAAAAAGCTTTCATGATGCTTGTGTGGCTTCTTGTTTACCTTGCCACCTTGAGATTTATGAGCTACCCATTCCAATCGCTCTTCTTTAATAGCTTCAAGCATTGGCTCTTTGATGGAACCCCTATGGCACTAAACTTTGCAAGTGGACCTTAATTCTATCGGTTCCACCGGCTCCACTATAGCTACATAGCTTGCAAGTTCATCTCTCACTTCCCTTGGAGCCCAACTTACCTTGGCTTGTGACATCTTGCCAACAAGCTTGCTTTGCTTTTGGCATGGTGATAGGAGGGGATAGGAGGACAAGGAGGCTTGCAAATGACAAGGAGGGAGGTTGGAAGATGCTTTGGATGACTCTTGAGGTAGAGAGTAGCCTTGAAGAAAGCAAAAAGATGCTTTTACCTCTTTCTCCTCCTTGCACAATCGAAAATGCTCTCTGTGGCTCAACACTTGCATTTGTACACAACAACAACACATTGCTTGAGATGCTTGAGCATGGGGATCACATGAGCCATGTGAACCACTTGGATGTGATCTAACTTGAAATTGTGAAGGTGCATTCCTTCTACCTTGAGATTTCTGAGATACCCATTCCAATAGCTCTTCTTTGGTAGCTTCAGACGATGGCTCTTTGCAAGATGTAACCCCTATGCCACTAAATTTTGCACGATGGACCTTAATTCTATCGATTCCATCGGCTCCACTATAGCTACATAGCTTGCAAGTCCACCTCACTCTTCCCTTGGAGCCCAACTTACCTTGGCTTGTGACATATTGCCAACAAGCTTGCTTTGCTTTTGACATGGTGATAGGAGGGGATAGGAGGACAAGGAGGCTTGCAAATGACAAGGAGGGAGGCCCGAAGATCGTGTGGATGACTCTTCAGGTAGAGAGTAGCCTTGAAGAAAGCAAAAAGATGATTTTACCTCTTTCTCCTCCTTGCACACAGTTAAAAATTCTCTCTTCCCACCTGACTGGACATATAGCTACAAGCAACCATTTAAATGTGCAAAGTGGGGACATAACACAACCCTTCCATGGTAATTTGACGACCACCTTTCCCTTCTTATTTCATTTGATTAATTGAAGATCATTGTGGTTCCACTATCTAAGTACCCCACTCTTATCTTTGATAAAGAATGGGGTCCGATCATAAATGAAAGGACAAAAAAGAAGGGAAGTGAAGAAAAACAGCATCTTCTTGCATGGTTAGATGCACAATGAAGAAGAATGTTGTTGGTTAAATAAACAAAAGATAGAAGGAGCAAGAAAGAAGGGCAAGGAAGAAAGGGGCAAGAGAGTGGGAAAAAATGAAGGACACATAGTTCAAAAACAAGAAATCTTTGCAAACCTATTGGCCATTATAACACTCACTGACACTTAGAACATTCCTCCGAGCCATATGCATCAGCTTAGGCAAGGAGCTATGGCATCTCTCCTTGTGGCATACTCACACTAGAATAGCCACAAGTTCTAATGAAGTGACTAATGGAAAGAAAGCTACCAATCAAAAAAAGACCATTAATTCAATCTTGATCACTATATAGATGAATGACAAACTTTTACCAAAAGATAAACTATGTAAACAAATAAAAACACAAAATGGAGTAAAATGCTCTCTTCCAAAAGAATGAAGTGCAGGTACATAAAATCGATTTAAACCAACCAACTGAAAAGTGATGAATGAACTCATCATATAATAAGAGTTGTGCTAAGGAGTTGGTTGAATGAACTCAACCAACCACAGCATATCATGGAAGAAAAGAAAATAATTCAATCAAAGCAAGGCATTTGAACAATGCCCATGTTAGCATTTTCTAGCTCTGACCAGTCATCAAAGTCTCTGTTCCATACCCCAGAAAAACACACACACACACACTCTTTTAAGACCTGGAAATGCACAGAATATCCACATGAGACTAGATGATATTAACAGTGATCTGCAAAGAACATCTACAAGAGACTAAGCTATATTATAATAGATGTGTATGTCAAGTGAAGCGAATACCGACAAATCTTCAGATCTGCCTTCAGCCAATGTAGACACTTGTTCCTCAAGATGTTTTCTGGATTTCCCTTCTGTTTGTTCCGCTGGTTTAATATCTGCTATTCCCTTTGGTACTTTGAGGGATAAACTTTTATTTTCCACAAGCACCTCTTCTTTTTTAGATGAGGACTTCTTTTTTTGACCCTGTTTCAAACTGTCAGTGGGCTTTCTTGTCAATATATGCTCTTCTTCTTGATTGTAAAAGGTCAGAGCACTTTCCTCACTCGAGATTTCTATTTTTTTCAAGGATTTACGTTTTCTCTTTATTTTTTCTTCAGAAGTTCTTTGTGGTGCACTACTAGTTTGCTGGTCTGCTGTAGAGATATCCTGAATTGATGTTTCAACATTCATTGGCTTAGCAGCTTCCTCAGAAGCAGCTTTCTCAACTGTAACACCACCAAGTTCTTGCACAGCCTCTTTTAGAACTTCATATCTGCCACCAACTTCTTTCCTCATTAAAATCAATGTAGGCAACCTCCCATTATTTTCAGCTCTATACCTGCACATGCAACAAAGATTCTCAGAATACCATGTCAGAACTTTCATTTGCTTGACAAAAAATATATGCCAAATTCAGTTGATAGTGAAGAAGGCCATTGATACACCTTGCTTCTATTCAAGTGCTGTTTATCTGTGATATCTTTCACTATATTCTAAAGGTAATCCCAAGCACACCGTAAAGCTTCATGACATCTAAACATAGCTATTACATAGAAGGCTGTTGTAAAGCAGGATATCTGAAAGTATTAAGCACTAGAATGAACAAGAGGATTGAATTCAACAGGTATCATCAGATTATCTGAGATAATTTCAGATTAAAATGAGATATTTGTCCTAATTTAAATTTTCCTGGCTTATGTATGGTTCACGAAGTCACTAATATCTCAAAGTGTTGCATTTACAGTAAACCCTTGGCAAATCTTCAGCAATGCCTAGGTAATGATTGGGTTGGCAAGACTATGATATGAAACACAGTAGCAGAACAGAAAAGGAGTAAAGTTTCTTGCTATAGAAGTGCTAAAGTGAATCAATGATGATCTGACACATTCTATAAGATAGAACAATAAAAAAATCAAATATGGTTCTTATTCTGGCAAATTAAACCATAACATTGAGGCAAACGAACTTGAAAACTGCTTACTTTTCAATAAACTGTTTTGCTAGTTGTAATCTATCATTTTTTTTTAAGTGTACACGGCTTTGAGCTGCTGTTTCAGAACTGCACGCTCTTGCAGCTGTAACCAAAGGATCCCTTGTTAAGGCTGTAAATAAACATATGACACTTCAAAACCATCATAAAAGCTGGTGTTTTAGGTAATGGTCAATCTTTGCAATTATACCAGACATTATAAGACCGATACTTTCGACTGTAAACAAGAATGAAATTATCGAAGTCCATCTTTGCAATTATACCCGATATACATTATAAGATCAATACTTTCAAGTGTAAACCAGAATGAGATTAACAAAACAAATATTTCTACTAGAAACAAAGCATAGCTTTACAAAACTCCAGTCTCCATCGGGAGCCAAATCCTACATTACAGTGAAATGCATCTTGAAAAATTTAATGGTAACACTTTACAATCAGAATGAGATGCGAAAGAAATGGACATGCAAACAGTGCAAACATACACATACACATTTGTTTTGGAGATGAGTGCATGCTTTACTCTCAAGTTATGTGCGTGAAATCATAGTCCCTGCAGATGAAAGCGTAGGGGTTTCACTGCAGCCATCAAAATATAAAATCAATAAGCTAGAAAATTGATTCATTAGTTCTTTGAGTCAAGTGTTCCAACAGATTTAGTTCTTTGTGTCGAGAATCATTAGTTCTTGTGTCAAGAATCATTGTCTAAAATCTTCTGAAAAAGGGCTTCTAAGAAGATCCTTCTGTTCGAAAATTAGTGTGCTCCTGAACTGCCATAAAATACCATAGAATCCAGTGTCAACCGACAAAGGATCCATATGACTCTCATCATGGTGATTAAGTGTGTCTATCTGCACCAGAAGGATGAATTTATTTACTTTTTAATTTACTCACAAGTTACAACACAGCAAGGATATCCCTTATTTCCATCCTTTTACATACCTATATTCCAAAAACACGTGTATGAATTCTTTTGGAGAATTTACATGCGAGCAAGTATGGCGGATTATGTATTTCCATGAAACTTCCTGTTTTCCTGCAACAAAGAGCCACTCTCCAAAAACACTTTGCTATGAAAGGGTAAATGCTTCAGCCAGTTCCTTTTTGTTTGTGCAAGCACACCTGTAAACCAAGTACATTTGATAAGGAAGCTTATGTTCATATAACATGATGAATCAAGCAGTTCTAATGAGCACATCTTTGTTTTTACAAGATCTCTATCAGTTGCAAGATTCTAGTATGCAGGTTCTTAATGATGGGCAGAATGTCAAATAAAGAGGCTGAATTAGATGGTAACGCCAGCTCCAAAGACAAGGAGAAAGCCAATGTGACCTATAATGTTGTAGCTATCATATGCAAAAGAGATTTTAGATTGGAAAAGAATTCAATGTGCTGCATTCTCTTTTAAAGATGCATATACTCTACTTGCATAGAATATAAAAATCATCAATGATGATATAACCGATGCTTTGCTTCTCATGAATGATGATTTGTCGTGATCATCAACTGTAGACTTAGATGCATCTTTTCATGCGGCTCCTAAATAGTGCCATATGACTCTTAAGAGTGTTATTCCGTGTGTCATGCAACTATGGCATCATATGTGTCCAATGACCAAAAGTCATGAAAACAATGTAACAACCTATAACTCCCTAATTTGGGATCGAAAAACTATAACGAAAACATATATGGAGAGCCCTAGAAGAGAGTTATTAGTTGGAAGAGTCAAAATATACAACAGGAGGGTCCTTCATGTTGGAAAACAATGTCAGAATGTCCCAAAATGATCAAAAATCCAGCAACCCTAATTTTGGTACTTGGTCAAAATTCGGTCAACGGTCAAAAAAATTTATTGGCTCATTGGAGAGCTTTCTAATGATATGTAAATCGTCACCATCTGACATCAAAAAATAAACCAAAAGTCAAACTCTAATTTCTGCTTTTCACGCAAAAACTTGCTTTTCAAAAGTTTTTCGAAGCTTTTCATTCTTTTCATGCTGATTTTCGTGGGCACTCCAAACCCTATATAAAGAGGACCTAGGGAGAATCATAAACAATCAATCCTTGAACAACTCAAGGCATAAGCTC
>CM035433.1:91121409-91208909 GCA_020310875.1 Ceratopteris richardii | reverse complement strand
TCAATTTTTTTCATTGTTGTTCAGCCACTAATGCATATGGCAGACAACCAAAAACATGATGAGCAACGGATGGCTTGCAACCATGCCAAGCCTCATATGGAGAAATAGATTGCAATGCTTTGGTGGGACATGTTAAGTACATTGGTTGCATAAATAACAACCTCAAACCATTAGTTATGTGGTAAAGCATGACTTTTGACCATACACCTTGCCATTTCTATGTTTTATTCCACACTCGATCAGAAATGCATTAAACTCAAAACACATATACTCTCCCCCTCAATCAAAATGGAGAGTGATCATTTTACGTGTAGGAAAGTTTTCAATCATAACCAGGAATTGTTTAAAGCACATAAACACGTCATACTTTTGTTTCAATGGATAAACTCATGCATGCGTAGAAAAGCGTCAATGAAAGTCGCAAAGTATAGGTAACTCCCAAATGAAGATGTTTGATCACAAATACCACTATGAACAATCGACAATTAATGGGTTGCTCTAATTGAACCACCTTTAGGGAAGGAAGAATGTTGCATTTTACCCAAAATACATCCCTCAAGTGTAGAAGCTGCCTCAAGTTTAGGCAAAGAGGACATCATTTCTATAGGTGAAGCCAACTAGCAAAATCTTGATGATCAAAGCATGCATGCCAAAGTTTTGCATATCAAATAGTGTGAGAATCATGAACTACACATGTCAAATATTCTTAGATTTTGCATAATCTTTGAGCCCATGACATAAAATTCTAGAAGTAATGATATTATCATTGTTTCAGAGATCATGAACTATGCACCTGTCATCAAAAATTTAACAACCAAGCAAATTTCGGCCAGTGCTGAAATGGATAACATATTTTTCTTGATCCATGGCACATATAAGGCATCCTATAGTGTGAGATTACCACCATCACCAATAGCAAGAATGATCTTTCCAAGTCCCATGGCACAATAAGAGGATTTATTTGTACATGTGATAACATTCCTCATAGGGAAAGACTCAAGTGAAGATAAGAAACAAAGATGCAAGGTAACATGTTTGGTTGTACCACTATCAAAATACCAAACTTTTGAATATGCCACATACATATATTGCTGTTGAGAAGAGGTTTCATAGCTTCAATGAGTAATAAATGCCCATTCTTCATTTTGAATAGGTTAAGCATACTCAATTTTAGATGTAGAGGCCTCTGTAGCAACCATTCCAACCTCCTTGCTTCTTTTGCAACTGATTTAGGAAAACTCTTGATGACATGATCATTTGCCTTATAATACTTGCTAAATTATTATTATTATTTTATTTGTTTTATTATTATCTTTAACTTCCATGTTTAATTATACCAGATTAGTAGATTTTTGCTTACTAGTAGAGGAGCTCCATTTACCTTTGCCCTTATGGTTAGCTAAGAAAGCTTGATCTACAACATACATAATTGATCTGTTTTGTTTAGATAGATCTTCCTGCAACAAAACAAAGACTAACTCCTCAAATGTTAAGGCATTTGGATTGTCTTTCATCATATGACAAAAAGTAGAAGTGAAACTTTGATAAGAATATAAAAGATCATTTAGAACAATATGCATAAGTGAACTATCTAGTAGGATTTCATCAAGAAAAATCCATTGCTCTTTCAAATCCTTGATTTTTATCAAAAAAATGTCCATTGTATTTCCTTCATTCATATGTCCACTCTCCAAATGTTTTCAAAGTTAAGCAATACAAGCCTCATTTCTTGCCTAGTATAGTGTGGTAAGTGTTGAGATATTTTGGTAGTGATGTGTGATAACACACTTAGGACCATCGGGGCACTTTTTTCCCTCTTTAAGAGGTCTTTTTTCCCCTAGCTTGTATATACCCCTATAACCCTAACGGGTCACTTATCTTTATGCATTCACTTTAGTGTGTTGTGATCCAAGCTTCTTCTTCTTCCTTGTGTTGTTTGTATGCTTTCATAGACCTCAAAATCCAACAATTGGTATCATATTAGGTCATCATTGTTGGAGTTTGAAGTCTGCGGAAGCATGTGAACAACGCAAGGAAGAAGAAGAAGCTTGGAGCACAACACACAATACTAAATGTATTACCACTAGAATGTGCAAATATAAATGACCCCTTAGGGTTATAGGTGTATATACAAGCCAAGGGAAAAAACCTCCTAAAGAGGGAAAAAAAGTGCCCTAATAGTCCTAGTGTGTTCACACACATCACTACCTAAATATATCAACAAATCCCCTTGCAAGTGATGAGGTGAATAAGGAGTTGGCACACATGTATAAGGAAGTGCCAAGCTATGTGGAATAAATCCACAAAAGGAAGTAAGCCCAAAGCTTTGCAAAAAGCTTCAAACTTCTCCCTAGGCAGAGCCTTCGTGAAAAGGTCTACAATGTTCTCCTATGTGGGCACATATGCCAAGCTTATCTCTCCAACAAAGAACCTCTCCCTGAAATAATGATAGTGAACCACCTCAATGTGCTTAGTGTGAGCATGGAACACAGGGTTCCTCGCAACTGCCAATGCGCTCTGATTGTCAGTGAAGATGGTGGTGGTAGAAGAACCAACACCCAAATCAGCCATAAGGTGCTTGAGCCACACACACTCAATAGTCATTGTGAAAGCTTCCCTATACTCGGCCACGCAACTAGAAGTGGCCACAGTAGGCTTCTTCTTGCTCAACCAAGATATGCATGAACTACCAAGCATGAAGCAAAAACCACTGGTGAACACATAAGTGTCAAAGCAGCCCAATTAGAGTTAGAAAAAGCATGTAAATCTGGCGATAGTGATCCCCCTTGGGATAAAACAATCCAAGTAGCCGGGTACCACTCAAGTAGCGAAAGATGCGATTAACTGCCTACCAATGCTTAACACCTAGGAAATGCATAAACGTGCTCACCTGTGAGATAGCAAACTGAATATCTGGTCGAGTAATGCATAAGTAAATCAAGCATCCAACAATCTGCTGATAGAGAACAGCATCAAATGCATCTCTAGTATCATGAAGACTAAATCGAACCTGTCTCCATAGGAATGGCAATCAGTTTGCAATCTTCAAGACCAAAATTCTCCAATAATGTGTCAATATATCTGACCATCGGCATGATTGTTTGAAATTGATCGTCAGTATCTGTTGTTGTTGTTGGTATAGGCATCGGTATGAGTGTCAATAAATTATTGGAAATTACAGATGCGCATATCAATGCTTATACTGATGTCTATACTGATGGCGTGTTTTAAATGTATCGAAACCCGAGAGTAAAAATTTGACATTTTGCGTGTGTTTTGAACTGAGTAGTGCTTTTGTCAAACTTGCGTGTGTGACCTGAATTGTGACTTGCATTGTCTTGTGCACACACACACATGCACGCTCTCTCTCTAGATCTTGCATCTTGGTAAATGATGTGCATACTCTTATCCTTTCTCTTTCTCTACGTTTTTTGTTTTCTAATTTCTCTTCTCTTTGGTTTCGAAGGAGTTTTTTGGCATTGATTCTTTGGAATTTGATGAGAGATGACGTTCATTAGGCTTTGATGACAGTGATCCAAAAGATTACATCGATATAAGTGATTGTTTTATTCTCTACTGGTAGAGAGAGAGAGATGGAGAGAGAGAGAGATAGATATATATATATATATATATATATATATATGAGATGAAAGAGAGAGAGAGATGAAAGAGAGAGAGAGATGAAAGAGAGAGAGAGATGAAAGAGAGAGAGAGAGAGAGAGATTAAAGAGAGAGAGAGAAAGAGAGAGAGATAAAGAGAAAGATATAGAGATACATATACACACACATACTCATGTATATGCATGCATACATACACACACATATACACACATGCATACATACACACACATATACACATGCATACACATGCATATGCATACATACATTCACACACATACGTACACACACATACATACAAATATACATACAAAACATATGCATACATACAATTCACACACATATGTACACACATACATACACAAACATATGCATACATATATTCACACACATATGTACACACACATACATACACATATACATACACAAACATATGCATACATACATTCACACACATACATACACATCCATACACAAATATACGCATACATACACATATACATACACAAACATATGCATACATACATTCACACACATATGTACACACACATACATACACGTACAATATTCCATACACACATGCATATATTACATACACACATGCATATTACATACTCACATACATATTACATACAAAGATGCATATTCATGCATATGCATGCATGCATACACACATATAAATACACACTCACACACACTCACATATATACATACACACTCACACCTATATACACACACACTCACATACATATTACATACGCAGACATATGCATACACACATGCATATGCATACATACATACACACACATATGCATACACACATATATATACACATGCATTCACACATATACACACATAATACGTATACACATGCACATATATATACACATGCATACACACATATACATGTTTTAGGTCTAGGTCTCTAGGATTAAGGTTTAGGCTTTTTACACATGCATACACACATATACACATATACAAACATAATGCATATACACATACACATGTATATACATGTGCATACACACATATACATGTTTTAAGTTTAGGTCTTTAGGATTGGTTTTTAGGTTGTTTGCACATGCATACACACATATACACATATACACATATACACACATACACATATATATACACATGCATACACACACATACACGCTTTAGGTCTAGTTTGTTAGGATTAGGGTTTTAGGGTGTTTACACATGCATACACTTATACACATACACATGTATATACACATGCATACACACATATACATGTTTTAGGTCTAGGTCTTTAGGATTAGGCTTTTAGGTTTTTTTACATACATACAATAAAAATAAATATATATAACTAAATATATAGAAATAGATTTTTAGGATTTTTAGGTTTTTTACATATATATAATCAAATATATAAAAAATAGGGTTTTAGGGTTTTTAATTAAATTAAATATATATAGGAAAATAAATTAGGGGAAATAATAGAATATATAAATAAATATAAAAAAAATAGGATTTTAGTATAGATAAATAAATATGAAAAAAAGCTAGTGTTTTAAATATATAAGTTATATATAATTAAATATATAAAAATAGCATTTTAGGGTTTTTATCAAATTAAATATATAAAAAGTAGATTTTTAGGTTTAATATTAACATATATAATCATATATTTATAAAAATTAGGAAAAATTTACAATATATAATCAAATATATATAAAAAATAGGATTAGGGTTTTTAGATTGTTTACACATGCATAAACACATATACACACGTAATACATATACACATACACATATATATGTTGGAAGATTTTTCCTCCAAATGCACAACAAGAAGCTTGGACCATGCCCATGACCTATCTGCCCTCATACCAGTACTCACTAAAACTAGTATATCTCCCAATTCTCGAATCCAATCAAGAAACCCTTTTAGTTGGACAGACTAGACAGTAAGCGCTTTCCAATGAGCTAGCAATCACTGTATTTGGACACCTTTACACCTATCAACTGAGTCATACAAGATAGCCCAGTTTTCCTAGTAGGTTTTGAGACAGAACAATAGACAAAGAAATAGCAATATCTCACATTACAAGAAAAGTTTTGCCAAAATTCTATTTGGAATAGAATCCTTGCTTCATAAGCTTTCCAGCAAGTACAAGAAGTCTTAGAGTGGAGCATCATACAAGGAGAAAATGAATTCATAATGGGCTACTACAAAAATGAAGCACCCTTTGGAAAGGGTAGTAGAGATATACAAGAGAATATGAGCATCTATGAGAGACTATGGCTCAATGACACATATATGAGCAGCACCCCAAGTTGCTAGCATCCACACACACCTAGAATGAGCTTGGATGGTCTTTATATAGCCATGAGAGCCTTTTATGACTCTTCATATGTCCTCCATGTCTCTTTATGTGCCCTCCTTGTCTCTTCACTTGCCTTGTGACTTTGTCTCTTCATTGGAGTGGATTTTGGTGGTCCAGTGCCTCCTTTTGGACAAGGTTGTGCCTTCAAACTTGTTCTTTGAATTTCCTAAGGTTCAAATGCCATCAAATGAAGTTATTTAGTGAAAAACAAATGCTTGAGCTTGCCCTAGAAATGCATATCTTTTAACACTCCCCCTCAAGCTCAAGTTCCTTTTGCTTTTGAAGTTGGTTCCTTGAGTTTTATGGCTTGCTTCAGTTTAGCAAGCTTTACAACATCCAAGAACTTTGTTAGTAGATCAGCTACCTGGTCCTTTATACTTACATGATGAATATCCACTTCCTTTTCAAGCACCTTCTCCCTTATGAAGTGATAGTGAACTTTGATGTGTTTGCTCCTTGCATGAAACATAGGATTGTTTGCAAGATAGATGTTTGATATATTATCTCCAAACAAGGGAAGTGATCCAACCTGCACATTCAAGGCTTTCATTAGCTTTTTCATCCACATTATGTCACAAGTAGCTTGGGCCAAGGCTCTATATTCAACTTCGGTTGAAGATAAAGCAAATGTGGGTTGCTTCTTTGAACTCCATGATAGTACACAACTGTTTCCTAGCACGATCACATAACCTGTGGTGCTCCTTCTATCATCTTTGGAGCCGGCCCAATCAGAATCTGCATATCCCTTGAGATCTAATGATCCTCCATAAGCATAAAAAAGTCCTTGATTTATTGTACCTTTGATGTACCTGAGTATCCTCTTTGCTGCATTTAAATGATCATTAGTAGGAGCATGCATGTATTGAGAAAGTATTTCTACAATAAATGCCAAATCAGGTCTAGTTATGGTTCCATATATAAGTTAGCCTCTTAGGCTCCTATAGGTATGAATGCCTTCAAGTTCTTCTCCTTTGGTAGAGTGAAGTTTGATGTTTACATCCATTGGTTGCTTTGGTGGTTTGCATTCACTCATTCCAAACCTGTACAACACATCCAACAAATATTTTCTTTGTGTCAAGTAGAGACCATCATTTTTGTACATAACCTCAATGCCCAAGAAGGATTTGAGGATTCCAAGATTTGATATCTTGAATTCCTTCCCAAGCTTTGCTTTAATTTCTTTGATACCTGCATCATTACCACCTGTTATGGTAAGATCATCAACATATATGCATATGTATATAGATTTTCCATCAACCAGTTTGATCTAGAGTGAAAGATTTGAATCACCTGCAACATAACCACACTTCATTAGGTACTCAACCAATCTTTGATCCCATGCTCTAGGTGCTTGATTGAGTCCATACAAAGCCTTCTTTAGTCTACATACAAAATCATGCTTCTTTTCATCTTCATGACCTATGGGTTGATACATATAAACCACTTCTTCCAAATTTCCATTAAGAAAAACATTTTTAATGTCCAATTGATACATTGTCCATATTTTAGAAGCTTCCACTGAAATCAAAGTCCTAATTGTACTATTATTTGCAATAGGACTAAAATTTTCTTCATAATCAAGCCCATATATTTGTGTGTAGCCTTTAGCTACTAACCTTGCTTTGTACCTTTCTAAAGATCCATTTGAATTCATTTTGACTTTGTACACCCATTTGTTTGTGACCACCTTCATGCCTTCTTCTCTAGGTACCAATTCCCAAGTTTGGTTTTCCTTGAGAGCTTGAATCTCCTCATCCATAGCATCTCTCCATTCCTTGTGTTGACTATCTTCCTCATAGCTTGATGGTTCCTTATCTTTGATAACATGTGTCATATAAGCATAATGCTTTGCAATAAAGCTATCATAAGTGAGCTTTTGAATAGGATGTTTTACCCTTTTTGACCTCCTTTCACTACCTGTGATTGGAAATTTCCTCCATGTCCACTTCTTTTGCACTTCAACTTCTTCAAATTCACTTCATCTTCACTTGAATGAAAATCTCTTACCAAGTTACCTTAATTACCTCTATTGTGGCTACATTCTGATATATGCTCTAACTCCTTTTGCTTGCCCTTCCATGATGATGAGCTTTGTGAGGGACTTGGTATAATTGGTCCACTCAATGTAGTGTTAGCTTGCAAGTCTTGCTCTTCATGTACCTGATGTGCATGTACAAAGTCTTCTTCCTACAAATCATTCACACCTCCATACCAAGATTTTAACTCATCAAACACAACATCCCTTGACACTCTAATATTTTTAGTGACTAGATTATAACACTTGTACCCCTTTTGCTCATTTGAGTAGCCAACAAAAATGCATTTTTCAGCTCTAGCATCAAGTATCTTCTCTAACTTCTTGTGGGACATGAACATAGCATATGCAAACAAAAATCCTTAAATGAGACAAATCTAGTTTCCTTTGATAGTATACCTCATCTGAAGTAAGATCATAAACTCCTGAAGTTGGTATCCTATTCATAATATATGCTATTGTGGTTGTTGCATCAACCCAATATGAGAAAGGTACATTCATCTCATTCAACATACATCTAGCTACCTTTGCAATTTGTATATTCTTTCTTTTTGAAATACCATTTTGTTGAGGGGTATACCTACATGTGTATTGCCTCCTTATGCCTTCATCTTCTAAGAACCTTGTGAACTCATTGGAGAAATATTCTCCCCTCCATCTGACCCTAGGGTTTTAATCTTGTGATCTGTTTCATTCTCAACAAGTGCTTTGTAGTTTTTTAATACTTCAAACACATCTGATTTTTGGTTGATTATATACAACCAAATTTTCCTTGAACAATCATCAATAAAGGTAACAAAGTACCTATTACCTGCATGTGAAGGTTCTCTTGAAGGTCCCCATACATCTGTATGCACTAAATCCGAAACCCTTGGAGAAACATACTTGCTTGACATTACGTTCTTGGGGTTTTGCTTGATATTGAGAGTGAACATCCTTCCATGCTTCTCTCCTTTCACCACAAGCTGAAAACCATTCTTTGGATCTTGTATGAAGCAACCTTTGCTATTGAACTTCACTTGGTATCCTTTATCTACCATTTGACCAACATAAATGTGATTCTTTGTAATAGTAGGGACATATAATACCTCAGATAGTGTCTTGCTCTTCTTGCCATCCTGAAATTTGACATCACCAATGTGTTTGTTCTCATGCTCGGTGTTATCACTTGTCTCTACACATCCTTTTTGCTTTGGAGTTTGTAAATTGCAAAACATGTCCTCCCTACAAGACATATGACTGGTACAACCACTATCTATGTACCAAGTATCATCCTTCTCATGTTTACTATCTCCATATGCATGACTCATGGCAAGAACTTGATCACTAGAATCATTTGAAGCATAGTTACCTTGAGCATTGTTCCTCCTTTCGTAGCATTCATTTGACCAATGTCCTAGCTTCCCACAAATGAAGCATCCATTGCCTCTCGATCCTCTTCCTCTTCCTCTATTGTTCTTGCCTCTACCTCTTCCATTTGAAGATAAGCCTTCATTTTAGTCTTCTTGGTTGTCACTTTGCTTGCTTTGGCTTTGCCTTCCTCTGCCTCTACCTCTTGACGCTTTGCCTCTTCCTCTACCTATATATAGCATTTGACCTTGGGCATCTTTGCCCTTGCTTCCACCTTGCAATATTTCATCTTTAACCATTAAAGTGTTCAATTGATCAAAATCAGGCATGTTTTCCCTAGCATACAATGAGGATATGAAGTTCCTCCACTTATCATCATCTTTAAGACCATTAAGTACAAATGCAACCATGTCATCATCATCAATTGAATGTCATATGGCTACAAATGAGTCTCTTATACCTTTGGCTTTAATTATGTAGTCATGTATGGATTGGTTACCTACTTTCTTCAGGTTGTTGGCCTCATTTTTGAGTTGTACCTTCTTTGCCTTTGTGTTTGTGGTGAACATCTTGTCCAAATATCCCCACATCTCCTTGGCCGTTTCCATGCTTTGAATGTGACCTATCATTGTGTCGCTTACATGTTGAGATATCATAAACATAACCCTTCTATTTCTTACCTCCCATTATTGGATTGCTCTCCTTTCTTGGTCGGTAGAGTTAGTTGGATCCGTTGCAATTGGCTTGACATCTCCTCCATTGATTATGCCTCCTAAGTTCTTGCTCATGATGAAGTTTGTCATCCTAAACTTCCAAGGTTGGAAGTTGTCTTTATCCAACTTCTCAATCTGGTTGGATACCTCTCCCATCTTCTTGAATCACCTAAAACTGAAATATGGTGTGGGATTACCTCCTTTGTTGACAGTGAAGTCCCTTTGTGTGATGAAGCACTTTGTCAATGCAGCTCCCCCTTGGTACCAAGTTTGCAACCTCCTCCAAGCTTTGTAAAGGCTTCAAAGGTTGATTCCTTAGCTTGGCCTCCTTCTTTGTACCCTCCTTGATGTCTAGAAGGAGATCTGATACTCTGATTGGAAGATTTCTCCTCCAAATGCACAACAAGAAGCTTGGACCTTGGCCAAGACCTATCTACCCTCAGACCAATACTCATTAAAACTAGTATATCTCCTAATTCCCGAATCCAATCAAGAAACCTTTTTCGCCACACAAACTAGATAGTAAGAATTTTCCAATGAGCTATCAATCTTAGACCTGTCAACTGAGTCACACAAGACAGCCCAGTTTTCCTATCAGATTTTGGGACAGAACAACAGACAAAGAATTAGCAATATCTCACAACACAAGAAGATTTTGTCAAAATTCTTTTTGTAATAGAATTCTTGCTTCAAAAGCTTTCCAAGAAGTAGAAGAACTCTCAGAATGGAGCTTCCTACAAGGAGAAAATGAAGTCCTCACAGGTTGCTACAGAAATGAAGCACCCTGTGGAAAGGATAGGAGAGATATAGAAGAGAATATGAGCATCTATGAGAGCCTATGGCTCAATGGCACATATATAAGCAGCACCCCGACTTCTTAGCATACACACACACACCTAGAATGATCTTGGATGGTCTTTATATACCCATGAGATCCTTCTATGACTCTTCATATGTCCTCCATGTCTCTTCACATGTCCTCCTTGTCTCTTCACTTGCCTTGTGACTTTGTCTCTTCATTGGAGTGGCTTTTGGTGGTCGAATGCCTCCTTTTGGATAAGGTTGCACCTTCAAACTTGTTCTTTGACTTTCCTAAGGTTCAAGAGTCTTAAAATGAAGTTATTTAGTGAAAAACAAATGCTTGAGCTTGCCCTATAAATGCATATCTTTTAACAATATATACACATGCATACACCCATATACATGTTTTAGGTTTAGGTCTATAGGATTAGGGTTTTAGGCTTTTTACACATGCATACACACATATACACATACACATGTATATACACATACACATGTATATACACATGCATACACACATATACATATTTTAGATCTAGGTCTTTAGGATTAGGGTTTTTAGGATTTTTACACATGCATACATACATATACATGTTTTAGGTCTAGGTCATTAGGATTAGGGTTTTAGGAGTTTTACACATGCATACACATATATACACATATACAAATATACACACATAATACATATAGACATACACATGTATATACACATGCGTAAACACATATAGATGTTTTAGGTCTAGGTCTTTAGGATTAGGCTTTTAGGTTTTTTACATACATAGAATAAAAATAAATATATATAATTAAATATACAAATAATAGGTCTTTAGGATTTTTAGGTTGTTTACATATATATAATCAAATATACAAAAATAGGGTTTTAGGGTTTTTAAATTAAATTAAATATATATAAGAAAAAAAATAAGAAAACAATTCGGAATATATAAATAAATATATATAAAAAATAGGATTTTAGTATAGATAAATAAATATGAAAAGAGCTACTGTTTTAAATATATAAGAATAGGATTTTAGGGGTTTTTATCAAATTAAATATATATAATTAAATATATAAAAAATAGAGGTTTAAGTTTAATATTAACATATATAATCATATTTATAAAAAATAGGGAAAAAAGTACAATATATAATAAAATGTATTTAAAAAATAGGATTAGGGTTTTTAGGTTGTTCACACATGCATACACACATATACACACACATAATACATATACACATACACATATATATACACATGCATACATAATTAAATATATAATTAACTATATGTAATTAAATATATATACTTAAATATATAAAAAATAGGTCTTTATGATTTTTAGGTTTTCTAAATATATATAATCAAATATATTAAAAATAGGGTTTTAGGGTTTTTTAGTTAAATTAAATATATATAAGAAAAAATTTAAGAAAAAAAGAAAGGATCTAGTATTTTAAATATATAAATTAAATATATATAATTAAATATATAGAAATAAGATTTTAGGATTTTTTTAATAAATTAAATATATAAAAAATAGAGTTTGAGGTTTAATATTAACATATATATAATCATTTATATACATATGCATACACATATAAACATGTTTTGTTGATATATTTAGGTAGTGATGTGTGTGAACACACTAGGACCGCGGGGACACTTATTTCCCTCTTTAGAATGTTTTTTTCCCTCGGCTTGTATATATGCCTATTGCCCTAATGGGCTACTTATCTTTGTACATTCTCTAGTAATACATTCAGTATTGTGTGTTTGTGCTCCAAGCTTCTTCTTCTTCCTTGTGCTGTTTGCGTGCTTGCACAGACGTCTATCTCCAACAATTGGTATTAGAGCAGGTCGTCGCTTCATCTAGGGTGCGTCGACACTCCTCCATTTGCAGTCTCAAATTTGCACGAATTTCGGTGAGCATACTCAGCGTGTTTCCGAGATCAAAACATTTTCGCTTTGTTGTGCCGAAATCGCGATCTGAGCTCGTTTCAGCCTTCGAACGCACTATCATAGCGCTTGTGCAGGCTATTTCATCTTTTTGTGCCAAATCTATATACCAGTTTCTATTCGCCAGTTTAAGCGTCTCAAAGTTTTCTACAGGTCTAACAGAACTCGTCTGGGCAGTTTTGTTCAACTTTTTGAGATACAATCAATTTTTTGCATCAAGGTATTTTAGTCACCGGCCATGGCTAAAAGCAGTGATGTATTCCATATGTTGGCTGTTGAGGATAAGTTGGATGGTTCCAACTACCCCTTATGGGCTTATATGATGCGACATGTATTGGTTGCAAAAGGATTGTGGAACATTGTGCAGGGTGTTGAAAGACGTCTTGTTACACCTGTAACAACAAGTACTACAAATACAGGTGCTGGAGCTGATGACGATGGTGTCGAAGATGATATTTCGCAGATTCCTGTTCGTGTTGCACCTACTGCAGAGCAGATTCGTTGGGATGGCAGAGATGCCCAGGCACATGCATTGATAGCTTTGTCTGTCAAACATGCCATTATTCCTCATATTCGCTCTTGCAGAACAGCTAAGAATGCTTGGGAAACACTTACCACATTGTACCAAGCTAGGAATGAGGCTCGTGTTGCTTACCTCCGAAAACAGTTGGAGAGTGAGCACATGAATGAAGGTGATTCTATGGACAATTTCCTAACAAAGATCAAAGACTTGAAGGAACAATTGATTTCTGCTGATGAGGTTATACCAGATAGTTCACTTGTGCAGACCGTTCTGAATGGTCTTCCTGATTCATATCAGAGTTTTGCTTCTACTCTTCGGTTGATGATGAAAGGCAATCCAAATGCCTTATCATTTGAGGAGTCAGTCTCTGTTCTGTTGCAGGAAGATCAGTCCAGGCAAAACAGGTCCATTATGCGAGTTGCAGATCAAGCTTTCCTGGCTAGTCAGAAGGGCAAAGGAAAACGGAGCTCTTCAACTAGTAAGCAGAAATCTACTAATGCTGCATATTCAAAGAAGGAAGATAAAGATGAGAAGAAATTAGAAAAGCAGAAATTGTTTTGTAAGTACTGTAAAGGGAATGATCATATCATAAAGAACCGTCCAAACCTGGCTGCAAAAGAGGCAAAGAAGAAAGAGGCTGGAATGGTTGTTGCAGAGGCCTCTACACCAAAAACAGAGTCTACAAATCTTGTGCAGGAAGAAGAATGGGTGTTTACTACTGTCTGCAGTTTTGACCCATCTTCTCATGAGCAGTGCATGTCTGCAGTAGACTCAGATGTTTGGTATTTTGACAGTGGGGCGACCAAACATATTACCTCGCAGCGTAGTTTCTTCTCTTCACTTGAGCCTGCCCCTATAGGGAATACTGTTACATGCACCAACAACTCCTCTTATCCTGTTATGGGAGTTGGTAAGATCATTTTGACTACTGCTGATGGTAGTTCTTTCACTTTGTTAGATGCTTTATTTGTGCCAGGGATCAAAAAGAACCTGTTATCAGTTTCTGCATTAGCCAAGATTGGCTTGGTTGTGAAATTTGTTGATGATAGGTGTACAGTTCATGATCTGTCAAATGGCGATGTGATTATTGCTTCTGGCATTTTATGTCGTGGGCTGTATAAGCTCATAGACTATGAAAGATCTGAAAATGATTTGGCATGTGCAGTAAATGATTCTCAGGCTATGTTAGATGCAAAGCTTTGGCATGCACGCTTTGGTCATCTGAATTTTGCTAGTTTGCTACGCCTACAGAAATCTGAAATGGTGTCCTCTTTGCCCAAACTTGAGGCACCTGGAAAACATGTTTGTGAAGGTTGTATTTTGGGCAAAATGCAGCATTCCTCCTTTCCAAAAGATGGTTCAGTTTGGGCTACACAGAAATTGAAGCTTGCACATAGTGATGTCTGTGGTCCTATGCAGACCCCCTCTTTTGGAAATTACCTTTACTTCGTGACTTTCATTGATGATTTTTCCAGGCATGCATGGGTATATCCACTCAAGGCAAAGTCCGAAGTGTTCATGTGCTTCAAACAGTTTTTGGTTTTGGCTGAAAATCTGTCAGCATGTAAAATGGGCACCCTCCGTTCTGATCGAGGGGGGGAATATATGTCTTCTGATTTTAATGCATTTCTGGCTGACCGTGGGATAAAACACCAGTGTACAGTGCCGTATACACCTCAATAGAATGGAGTTTCTGAACGAAAGAACAGGTCTCTCATGGAGATGGCGAGGTGTATGGTCAAGAGTCAGGCTTTACCTCATAGTTTATGGCTTGAGGTTGTCATGTGTGCAACATATGTACTGAACAGGTGTCCCATTAAAGCACTGCAGTCTATCACTCCATATGAGGCTTGGCATGACCGCAAGCCATCTGTTGCACATCTACGTGTTTTTGGTTGTTTGGCATATGCACTAGTGCCTGAACAACATCACAGAAAATTGGATGATAAGGCAGTAAAATGTATTTTTGTTGGGTACAGTTCTGAAAGTAAAGGGTATCATCTGTATCATCCACAGACTTAACACATTCTGGTTAGCCGTGATGTTGTCTTTGTGGAAGATGCTATTCAGCCATTGCTTTCATGTACTAAGGAGACATTTGTTAGCTCTAAAGACATGTATGATACTTTGATGCCTCTTTTTACAGGTGGAGTGCTGGTCCTAATGAGGCAACTTCTCAGCCTTTGCAGGTTTAATATGATGATGCAGATCATTCCATTTCTGATGCAGATTTACATGATGCACTTGTTGATGAGAGAGCTGATATTGAGCAGGAAAAAACTATGCCAAAATGGTTGGTGCAGAATTTACGTGATAGCAAATTAGATGCACCTTTGTCATATCGTACTCATTCAGGATCTCATAGTGCCTCCTTTGCATCAGATTGCTATGCTATGGCTACGTCTAGTCTCTGTGATGAGAATGAGCCTGTTTGTTTTGATGAAGCACAAAATTCAGAAAATTGGATGGCTACTATGCAATCCGAATATGATGCTATAATGAAGAATGGTACATGGTCTTTATGTGACTTGCCTGCTGGCAAGAGGCCATTGGCACTAAGTGGGTATACAAGCTGAAGCGTAAACCTGATGGTACAATTGATAGGTATAAGGCTAGGCTTGTTGCAAAGGGTTATGCACAGGAAAGAGGCATTGATTTTTATGAGACCTTTGCACCTACATGCCGTATGACTACTATTTGGAGCATTTGTGCACTTACAGCCCATCATGGTTGGAATGTATATCAGTTGGATGATGTGCTTCTGATCATTGTTGTCTATGTTGACAACATGCTGATCACTGGTCCTATTGAGAAGCATATTGCTGATTTTAAGGCTGATTTGCATGCCTCATTTGAGATGTCTGATTTGGGGCATTTGCATCACTATTTGGGCATTCAATTTATGCAAGTTGATGGTGGAATGGCTTTGTGTCAAACGAAATATATTGACACATTATTGCAGCGTTTTGGCCTTGAAGACTGTAAGCCTATTGCCACTCCTATGGAGACATGTTTACGATTGAGTCTTCATGATGCTGGAGATGCATTTGATGATGTTCTCTATCAGTAGGCTGTCGGATGCTTGATTTACTTATGCATTACTCGGCCAGATATTCAGTTTGTTGTCTCACAGATGAGCAGATTTATGCATTGCCCAGGAGTCAAGCATTGGCAGGCGGTTAAGCGCATCTTTCACTACTTGAGTGGTACTCGGCTACTTGGGTTATTTTATCCCAAGTGGGGATCACTACCGCTAGATTTGCATGCTTTTTCTCACTCAGATTGGGTTGGTTGCTATGACACTCGTGTGTCCACCAATGGTTTTTGCTTCATGCATGGTAGCTCATGTATATCTTGGTTGAGCAAGAAGCAGCCTACTGTGGCCACTTCCAGTTGTGAGGTTGAGTATAGGGCAACTTTCATAGCGACTGTTGAGTGTGTGTGGCTCAGATGCCTTATGGCTGATTTGGGTGTTGGCCAGTCTTCTGCCACCACCATCTTCACTGACAGTCAGAGCGCATTGGCAGTTGTGAGGAACCCTGTATTCCATGCTCGCACTAAGCACATTGAGGTACATTATCACTATGTCAGGGAGAGGTTCTCTGCTGGGGAGATCAGCTTGGCATATGTGCCCACGTAGGACAACATTGCAGACCTTTTCACGAAGGCTCTACCTAGGGAGAAGTTTGAAGCTTTCCGCAAAGCTTTGGGCTTACTTCCTTTTGTGGAGTGACTTCCACATAGCTTGGCACTTCCTTATACATGAGTGCCAGCTACTTGTTCACCGCATCACTCCCAGGGGGGATTTGTTGATATATTTAGGTAGTGATGTGTGTGAACACACTAGGATTGCCGGGGCACTTTTTTCCCTCTTTAGGAGGTTTTTTTCCCTCGGCTTGTATATACGCCTATTGCCCTAATGGGCTACTTATCTTTGTACATTCTCTAGTAATACATTCAATATTGTGTGTTTGTGCTCCAAGCTTCTTCTTCTTCCTTGTGCTGCTCGCGTGCTTCCACAGACGTCTATCTCCAACATGTTTTTAGGTCTAGGTGTTTAGGGTTAGGGTTTTTAGGTTTAATAAGAAAATTAGGTTTTTAGAATTAAATGTTCTAACATGTCCACATGGTATCAGATGGCATCTTTGGATCCGAAGGATAGAATGGCATGTCCTTGCACTCAGTGCAAGTATCAAATTTATAAAAAACGATAGATTTGTATTGCACATGTTAGAGAATATGGATCCTTTGATAAAAACCGACTACAAAACCTACGCTACCATTCGCATGGTCCCCTTAGTGAGTAGGTGGACCCAAACAACATTGCACCAGTAACCTCTCATGGACAGAAGAGATCAAAGAGGGAGGTAGAAATACAAGGTACTGGTAGCATTACACAAAATGAACACATGGAAGAAATGCTCGAAGCGTTTTATGAGATGGACGAAGATCATGATGGTGGAGAAGATATCATGGTTTCCATGGAGACGATATAATTTCCATGATCAGAAGCCGATGAAGAATATGAGAAAATGCAAAGATTAGCCCATTTACCATTGTACACTCGAGCAAAAATATCTATACTACGTGCATCACTCGTGATGCTCAATCTTCAATCCATTTATGAATGGTGAGATAGTGGTTTCTTTGAATTGTTTAGGTAAGTGGATTTGAAATAAACTTTCAATGTTGTATCAAAATAACTTTATTTACTAATATTGTTCTAATTGCTTATTGCAGGCTTTTTAAAGATCAATTTTTGCCATATGGCAATGACATGGCTCCAACACGTGGAGATGCAAAAAAACTTTTATAATCCATTGGAATGGACTACACCAAGATTCATGCTTGTCTGAATGATTGCATTCTCTTTCGGAATGAGTATGAGCATCTTCACATATATCCAAAGTGTGGAGCAAAAAAGTTTAGAGAAGACCTTATGGGCGAAGCAGTTCCCGCAAAGGTTCTTCGCCACTTTCCTATCATTCCAAGAATTAAGAGCATGTTCAGATGCAAATCCATAGCTCAGTTAATGTCATGGCATGTAAAGAGGAGGTCTAGAGACGGTGTAATGCGAGTGCCTGCTCACTCTGATGCTTGGAAACACATAGATAGTAAGTGGCTAGAGTTTGCTAGTGAGCCTCTGAACTGCCGTTTAGGCCTAGTTATGGATGGAGTAAATCTATTTGGTTTACGTAGCTTTTCATGGAGCACATGGCCTATATGTTTGGTCAATTATAACATCCTACCATGGCTAGCCACAAAAAAGGGTCATTTAGTATTAGCTCTTATTGTTCCAGGTAAGTATAAGGTTAAAAACATGGATGTATACCTTGCACCACTTGTGGAAGAGCTGCACACTTTATGGGATGGGATTTCTGTGTGCAACATGTCTCAACCTATAAGAACGCGAGACATGCAAGTGCAAGGCATACTTATGTGGACGATGTATTATTGGCACGGTTATGGTGAATGTTTAGGCTTATCAATTTTGGGTTACCATGCGTTTCCCCTAGGTGGATCACGACTCGAAGCACGCTACTCCAAAGCACATCGAAAAACTATCTATGAAGGACATCATAGATATTTTCCTGATTGACATGTTTTATGTGAAGGGCAAATTGGCCAACAAGCGCAACACCAAATGAAAGTAAGTGATTGGAAGCAGCTATGGGATTCAGAAACACTAGTCACTGGCATGAAACGGTTGTCGATTTTTCACGGACTCCCTTATTGGAGTGAGTTATTGATCAATCATTTGGTAGACCTGATGCATATTTTCAAGAATATGGGAGAGATTCTCTAGAAGACTTTGATCGGAAAGAAAGAAAGCAAAGCACAAAGGGAGGACTTGGAAGAGCGAGGTCGTATGCAAGATTTGTGGGCAATTACTAAGCCCAACGGAACATTGTTGCTACCAAGAGCTCCTTGGGTGCTTTGCAAGATGGAAGAACAAGTGAACAAGATGATTTTAGAGTTTCGGACACCTATTGGGTGCATGAGGTGTCTAAAGGCTACCTTCACATGAAACGACAATCTCAGAGGGCTCAAGTCTTATGATTGGCATAATTTTTTACATTTTGTGCTCCCTACAACTTTAAAAGATTGTCTTTTGGAGGATGTGCAAACAACCATTTATAAAATCAGTTCCTTGGTACGGGGGATCTCTTCTAAAGAGATAAAGAGAGATAGCATAGAGAGTGTGAAACTCAATGCTATAGAGATTTTCTATATGGTAGAGAAATACTTTCCCACAAGTATTCACACAATTCAACTTCATTTATTGGTTCATGTGGTTGATGAAGTTGCAATAGCAGGAACTATCCATAGTTGATGAATGTTCTTCTTAGAGCACTTCATGAAGACATCAAAAGGGTTTGTTCGGAAAAGAGCACATTTAGAGGGTAGCATCACATAGGGATGGCTCATAGAAGAGTCTCGTGTATTCATAACAGAGTTTCTATGCATGTTGGACCCAGAAATGCCTCGCTTATGGAGCGATGATGAAGATGTTCGTCTCGTAGGCGATGAACCTCAAGGTAAAGGGATGGAAAGAAAAATGGATGCAGCTTTTAGAGAGACGCCAATGAAGTTTTGCATCATTAACTCTGAGCCTATGCAAAAGTGGTAGAGAGGTATGAGCTTGCCAAGGAGACAAACGCAAAGGAAAGAGCTCAGTTTTGAAAGAATTGTTCCACTCGATTTTTGCCTCTTCCAAAAAGTCTTCGACCTCTTCCACCCTTTCCAATGAGCAGATGGCTAGATACAACAGTTTCACAAGCAAAGGTAGCAGGTGAAGATACCTTTGAAGAATAGGAAGAACTCACAAAGGGGTGTGATTGGGAGTATTCAAAATACGGGGCACTATGGTCTCATGGATGACACTTTTAGATTGTACGAATCGACGAAAATAGGTCTATTTTTTATAGTGGGGTGATGATGAACTTTTTCCAAAAAAGTAGAGCTAGTGCAAGAGACAAAAATGCTCAAGAAGGCCAGCTAGATTATTGTGGGATGATTCAAGATATCTTGGGCTATCCTTTAGGAAGTTTGATTACTTTCTTTTTTATGTGAAATGGTTCAAATTAGTCACCTCTGGAAGAAACACAACAGTGAGGCGGGATAAGAGTGGTTTGCTTCAAGTAAACTCCACGAAGCTATGGACAGATGAAAGAGATACATTTGTACTTCTCAAAAACTATGAGGAAGTTGTTTTTATGCCAGATTCCTAAGAACCAGAGTGGCTATTTGTTTTATAATTCTTCCTATGTAGCAGACAAATTTTGTGAGAACATACATGTAGAAGAAATTCCATCTGTAGTGGACTCTAAGATTCAGTAGTTGAGGAGGAAGAGATCATTGTCAAAGATGAAGAGGTCTTTGAAGAAGATGATATACAGGATGAAATAACAAATAATATGTTGTACGAGAACGATGATCAAGAAGGAGCTAGCATACCAAGAGTTCTAAAAGTTATCAATATAGAGATAGATATCCTCTATGCATCAGATCTTCAATAGGATGCTAGAATAGAGGATTTCTGAAGCAAACACTTGTGCATACTAATTTGTGTTTATTTTTTTTGCTATGTTCTTTTGTACACTACTATTTCTCTATATTACCATTATTATCGTATGTTAATTATTTGATTTTTTTTTTTTGTTGTAGAGCACGATGGGAGACAATCCTCCGATCACTCCGCATTCCATGACAGAGGAGTAGTTATTGGAGTTTATATCTTAGGTACCTCCTATGTTATGGCCATCGTGGCACAATACTGGATCACTCATGGTAGCGCTCTGTCACTCTAGCACAATGGCAAGTACCAACATGAGGAGCTTCACCTCCTAAATGTCAATTTGCGGAGACGTGAGGACCGGTATGAAGACCAAGAGCAAGTGAAGTGCACAAGTGCGTGAGTGAAAGCGTACAAACATGCACACACATACACACACATGCACACAAGGTAAGAGTAAAGAGTGGAACAATGGAAGGACTTGAATTACAAAAGAACTCTATTACAAAAGCAAACACTTGTGCATACTAAGTTATTGGAAGTGAGGTAGGCCCTTAGGCTCATGTCACAGGTCCATGGTTCCATAGTTCCAGTCATGTACAACATTAATTCCAGCAATCTTCCATATTGACAAAACATGAACATACCACAACTTAATCATACAGATGATGAGATAAAGATAGAGAAAGAATAGACAACATGTGTAAGGTGTTACGTAAGCCAGCGCTTACTCATAGTATCATATATACCAATGTTCAATGTACAATGTGGGAGCAAAACTCTCAACCACTCTATGTGATGAGAAATAGATGTATGAGTGAATGTACAATGTAACAAACATATTCAGATGTATGGGCAGTAATCTGAATATACATGAGATGTGTGACCTTATAGGTTATAGAAGAGTGAATATGAGTGACTGAATGAGGAAGGATCAGTGTGAAACTGATGGTCAACAAACCTACATCTAAACTTAGGCTATGGAAGACCCTAAGTCAGATACGTGTGTGAAAAGATCACATACTTATAAAGTAGCATGGAATGCTAACAAGATTGTTGCTGGAAATCCTCAAACTCATGTGAACACATCTTCTCAAACACCTCATAAAAATATGCATAAAGCATATATGTACTGATTCTCTTGTACCTATGCCGAATAGGACTCCTTCTGATATGAACGCTACAGCCTCCATAAACTTCAAGTAGTACCTGTGTGCATAAAGAGAATATGTACCTGAATACTTAACATAAGATGTGAACCTTATGTTAATCACCATCTAATGTCTTTGAAGTAGCCCGACATCTTCTTGTAGAAGATAATCTTCAACCTAATATCTTCCTGTAGAAGATAATCTTCAAAATCATGTAGATGGCCGATCCTCACCTTCAAGCTGCTAATGACCAAGTCTTCTTGCCATGAACAAGAGATAACCTCCTCTCCATGAGGTAGAGTGTGAGCACACCCTTCATCTTCTCCAAGAAGAATCACCAAGAAGAACTCCATAGCTGCTCCTCAACATGCTTCAAGTTAGCACCATGGCTGCCCCATGTGCTAGAAGAAACACCACCTCTACTGAGGTCCAAGCTCTAGAAAGCTTGTGTTGATCCTAGGTGAAGGATGAATACAAGTGAGCCAAGCACTTGTTTATATAGTATTCTTGTTCCCTTGAAAAGCACCAATAAAGCACTATTCTTAAAGCACTTGCGATCGCTATGCGATAGTCTAAAAAAAATATATATCTCCGTCGTCTTCGTAATCCGAAAAACATCCGAAAAAATGCCGTCCGCTATTGAGTTTAAGTAAAGCAAAAGTATAAAAGTTCTTTCGCGTTTTCGCGTTGCCTGCGACGGGACTCGAACCGTGGTGGTTTACATGGGAGGATGTTTGCATATCCACGATGGCTGGCGCCTTTGCTTGTACATAAGAATAAAACTGAAGGCTATTCATCCTATATCCTGAAAGTAAGATGGACCAATAGACATTGTTTTCCAACATAAGTTGTGTTTATTTTTTTTTGCTATGTTCTTTTGTACACTACTATTTCTCTATATTACCATTATTATCGTATGTTAATTATTTGATTTTTTTTTTGGTGCAGAGCACGATGGGAGACAATCCTTTGATCACTCCGCATTCCATGACAGAGGAGTAGTTATTGGAGTTTATATCTTAGGTACCTCCTATGTTATGGCCATCGTGGCACAATACTGGATCACTCATGGTAGCGCTCTGTCACTCTAGCACAATGGCAAGTACCAACATGAGGAGCTTCACCTCATAAATGTCAATTTGCAAAGACGTGAGGACCGGTATGAAGACCAAGAGCAAGTGAAGTGCACAAGTGCGCGAGTGAAAGCGTACAAACATGCACACACATACACACACGCGTACAAGGTAAGAGTAAAGAGTGGAACAATGGAAGGACTTGAATTTCAAAAGAACTCTTTTACAAAAGCTGAAATCTACAACAAACTAACCTCAAAAATGAGCTCTCCAACCCTTTTTATAGTTTTTTGAGTAGTTTTGGTCCTGTCCAAACCTAGTGTCTGGCCTAGTTAAAAATTAGGTTCCAAGGCTTATTTGGGGGCTCAAACGGAGTGTCTAAATTATGAAAACTGGTAGGAGGATACTTCTGATACTCCTCAAGCTCAAGGACTCCTTGTCTTGAACAAAATGGAGTTGGTATTTAGTAATAAAAATCACTATTTTTATAGGGATTTCTTCTGAAAATTTGACATGTGCTTCTTGGAGCTCCCTACATGCTCCTTCTTCTTGTGTGTCCACTTCATTGATGCACTTCCATACTTGTGCATGACCTTGACTGTCAACACTCACCCCCCTCTAGAGTCTGTCGATTGACAGACCCTTGTTGTAGTGGTTGTTCCATGTAGTACTTTGAGAGGTAGGGTTTCTACTGCCTTCACTAGAGTGTTCTGTCTTCCACCTGTAGCAGGGTCCATGGTCCTTTTCATCATTTTGCAATGTCTAGCCCATGGAAGGGTTTTTTCCTTTGCATGTAGCTCTTCCTTGGATGCCAGCATAAATATGTTGTTGTGAGCTTCCAAAAAATGCTAGTTGCTCAAAGGAGGTTTGCAATGTTGATTTTGAGCAACTGTTGACTATGAATTACTTCGTAGGTATCGATGTTGTGGCGTGGATATCCTTTGGATCTTCCAATCATACATTGATAATTTTTATGCCCAGTACTTGTAACCCATAATTAATGATGGGTAAGTGCCTTAGTGCATGTTGGAGTTAGACGTCTGCGGAAGCACGCGAACAACACAAGGAAGAAGAAGAAGCTTGGAGCACAACACACACGACTGAATGTATTACTAGAGAATGTACAAAGATAAGTAGCCCATTAGGGCAATAGGCGTATATACAAGCCGGGGGAAAAAAACCTTCTAAAGAGGGAAAAAAGTGCCCCGGCAGTCCTAGAGTGTTCACACACATCACTACCTAAATATATCAACAAATCCCCCCTGGGAGTGATGCGGTGAACAAGGAGCTGGCACTCATGTATAAGGAAGTGCCAAGCTATGTGGAAATCACTCCACAAAAGGAAGTAAGCCCAAAGCTTTGCGGAAAGCTTCAAACTTCTCCCTAGGCAGAGCCTTCGTGAAAAGGTCTGCAATGTTCTCCTGCGTGGGCACATATGCCAAGCTGATCTCCCCAGCAGAGAACCTCTTCCTGACATAGTGATAATGCACCTCAATGTGCTTAGTGCGAGCATGGAACACAGGGTTCCTCGCAACTGCCAATGCGCTCTGACTGTCAGTGAAGATGGTGGTGGCAGAAGACTGGCCAACACCCAAATCAGCCATAAGGCGTCTGAGCCACACACACTCAACAGTCGCTATGAAAGCTACCCTATACTCAGCCTCACAACTGGAAGTGGCCACAGTAGGCTGCTTCTTGCTCAACCAAGATATACATGAGCTACCAAGCATGAAGCAAAAACCACTGGTGGACACACGAGTGTCATAGCAACCAGCCCAATCTGAGTCAGAAAAAGCATGCAAATCTGGCGGTAGTGATCCCCCCTTGGGATAAAACAACCCAAGTAGCCGAGTACCACTCAAGTAGCGAAAGATGCGCTTAACCGCTTTCCAATGCGTGACTCCTGGGCAATGCATAAACCTGCTCAGCTGTGAGACAACAAACTGAATATCTGGCCGAGTAATGCATAAGTAAATCAAGCATCCAACAGCCTGCTGATAGAGAACAACATCAAATGCATCTCCAGCATCATGAAGACTCAATCGTAAACCTGTCTCCATAGGAGTGGCAATAGGCTTACAGTCTTCAAGGCCAAAACGCTGCAATAATGTGTCAATATATTTCGTTTGACACAAAGCCATTCCACCATCAACGTGCATAAACTGAATGCCCAAATAGTGATGCAAATGCCCCAAATCAGACATCTCAAATGAGGCATGCAAATCAGCCTTAAAATCAGCAATATGTGTCTCAATAGGACCAGTGAGCAACATGTCATCAACATAGACAACAATGATCAGAAGCACATCATTAGCACGCTTAACATATAAGGTGCTTTCAGTTGGACTGTTCTCAAAACCATGTGCAATCAGATAGGCATGTATCTTCTCATACCAAGCACGTGGTGCTTGCTTTAAACCATATAACGCCTTCTTTAACCTGCACACCTGGTTTTCATGCCCTTTCTGCACAAAGCCACGGGGCTGAAAAACATACACTTCTTCATGCAAGTCACCATTCAGAAATGCTGTTTTAATGTCCAACTGATGTACATTCCAACCATGATGGGCTGCAAGTGCACAAATGCTCCGAACAGTAGTCATACGGCATGTAGGTGCAAAGGTCTCATCAAAATCAATGCCTCTTTCCTGCGCATAACCCTTTGCAACAAGCCTAGCCTTATACCTGTCAACTGTACCATTAGGTTTACGCTTCAGCTTGTATACCCACTTAGTGCCAATGGCCTTCTTGCCAGGAGGCAAGTCACATAAAGACCATGTACGATTCTTCATTATAGCAACATATTCAGATTGCATAACAGCCATCCAATTTTCTGAATTTTGTGCTTCATCAAAAGAAACAGGCTCATTCTCATCACAGAGACTAGATGCAGCCATAGCATAGCAATCTGATGCAAAGGAGGCACTATGAGAGCCTGAATGAGTACAATATGACAAAGGTGCATCTAATTTGCTGTCACGCAAAGTCTGCACCAGCCATTTTGGCATAGTTTTTGCCTGCTCAATATCAGCTCTCTCATCAACAAGTGCATCATGTGAATCTGCATCAGAAATGGAATGATCTGCATCATCATATGAAACCTGCAAAGGCTGAGAAGTTGCCTCATTAGGACAAGCACTAGCCTGTCCACCTGTAAAAAGAGGCATCAAAGTATCATACATGTCTTTGGAGCTAACAGATGTCTCCTTAGTACATGAAAGCAATGGCTGAATAGCATCTTCCACAAAGACAACATCACGGCTAACCAGAATGTGTTTAGTCTGTGGATGATACAGACGATAGCCTTTACTTTCAGAACTGTACCCAACAAAAATACATTTTACTACCTTATCATCCAATTTTCTGCGATGTTGTTCAGGCACTAATGCATATGCCAAACAACCAAAAACACGCAGATGAGCAACAGATGGCTTGCGGTCATGCCAAGCCTCATATGGAGTGATAGACTGCAACGCTTTAGTGGGACACCTGTTCAGTACATATGCTGCACACATGACAACCTCAAGCCAGAAACTATGTGGTAAAGCCTGACTTTTGACCATGCACCTCGCCATCTCCATGAGTGACCTGTTCTTTCGTTCAGCAACTCCATTCTGTTGAGGTATATACGGCACTGTACACTGGTGTTTTATCCCACGTTCAGCCAGAAATGCATTAAAATCTGAAGACATATATTCCCCCCCTCGATCAGAACGGAGGGTTCCCATTTTACATGCTGACAGATTTTCAGCTAAAACCAAAAACTGTTTGAAGCACATGAACACTTCGGACTTTGCTTTGAGTGGATATACCCATGCATGCCTGGAAAAATCATCAATGAAAGTCACGAAGTAAAGGTAATTTCCAAAAGAGGGTGTCTGCATAGGACCACAGACATCACTATGTACAAGCTGCAATTTCTGCGTAGCCCGAACTGAACCATCTTTTGGAAAGGAAGAACGCTGCATTTTGCCCAAAATACAGCCTTCACAAACATGTTTTCCAGGTGCCTCAAGTTTGGGCAAAGAGGACACCATTTCAGATTTCTGCAGGCGTAACAAACTAGCAAAATTCAGATGACCAAAGCGTGCATGCCAAAGCTTTGCATCTGACATAGCCTGAGAATCATGAACTGCACATGCCGAATCATTCACAGATCTTTCATAGTCTATGAGCTTATACAGCCCACGACATAAAATGCCAGAAGCAATAATCACATCGCCATTTGAGAGATCATGGACTGTACACCTGTCATCAACAAATTTCACAACCAAGCCAATCTTGGCTAATGCAGAAACTGATAACAGATTCTTTTTTATCCCTGGCACAAATAAAGCATCTGACAAAGTGAAAGAACTACCATCAGCAGTAGTCAGAATGATCTTACCAACTCCCATAACAGGATAAGAGGAGTTATTGGCGCATGTGATAGTATTCCTTGTAGGAGCAGGCTCAAGTGAAGAGAAGAAACTGCGCTGCGAGGTAATATGTTTGGTCGCCCCACTGTCAAAGTACCAAACATCTGAGTCTACTGCAGACATGCACTGATCAGGAGAAGATGGGTCAAAACTGCAGACAGTAGTAAACGCCCATTCTTCTTCCTGCACAAGATTTGCAGACTCTATTTTTGGTGTAGAGGCCTCTGCAACAACCATTCCAGCCTCTTTCTTCTTTGCCTCTTTAGCAGCCAGTTTTGCACAGTTCTTTATGATATGATCATTGCCTTTACAGTACTTACAAAACAATTTCTGCTTTTCTGATTTTTTCTCATCTTTGTCTTGGTTCTTTGAATGTGCAGCATTTGCAGATTTCTGCTTACTAGTAGAAGAGCTCCATTTTCCTTTGCCCTTCTGACTAGCCAGGAAAGCTTGATCTGCAACACGCATAATGGACCTGTTCTGCCTGGACTGATCTTCCTGCAATAGAACAGAGACTAATTCCTCAAATGACAAGGCATTCGGATTGCCTTTCATCATCAACCGAAGAGTAGAGGCAAAACTCTGATATGAATCAGGAAGACCATTCAGAACGGTCTGCACAAGTGAGCTATCTGGTATAACCTCATCAGCAGAAATCAATTGTTCCTTCAGGTCTTTGATCTTTGTAAGAAAACTGTCCATAGAATCACCTTCATTCATGTGCTCACTCTCCAACTGTTTTCGGAGGTAAGCAACACGAGCCTCATTCCTAGCCTGGTACAAAGTGGTAAGTGTATCCCAAGCATCCTTTGCTGTTCTGCAAGAGTGAATGTGAGGAATAATGGCACGTTTGACAGACAAAGCTATCAATGCATGTGCCTTGGCATCTCTGCCATCCCAACGAATCTGCTCTGCAGTAGGTGCAACAGAAACAGCAGCACGAACAGGAATCTGCGGAATATCATCTTCGACACCATCTTCATCAGCTCCAACACCTGTATTTGCAGTACCTGTCGTTACAGGTGTAACAGGACGTCTTTCAACACCCTGCACAATGTTCCACAATCCTTTTGCAACCAGTACATGTCGCATCATATAAGCCCATAATGGGTAGTTGGTACCATCCAACTTATCCTCAACAGCCAACATACGGAATACATCACCGCTTTCAGCCATGGCCGGTGACTAAAATACCTTGATGCAAAAAATTGACTGTATCTAAAAAAGTTGAACGGAACTGCCCAAACGAGTTCTGCTAGACCTGTAGCAGACTTCGAGACGCTTAAACTGGCAAACAGAAACTGGTATATACCTTTGGCACAAAAGGAAGAAATAGCCTGCACAAGCGCTGCAATAGTGCGTTCAGAGGCCGAAACGAGCTCAGATCGCGATTTTGGCACCACATAGCAAAGCTGTTTTGATCTCGGAAACACCCTGAGTATGCTCACCAAATTTCGTGCGAATCTGAGACTGCAAACGGAGGAGTGTCGACGGCGCCCTAGAAGAAGCGACGACCTGCTCTGATACCAATTGTTGGAGTTAGACGTCTGCGGAAGCACGCGAACAGCACAAGGAAGAAGAAGAAGCTTGGAGCACAACACACACGACTGAATGTATTACTAGAGAATGTACAAAGATAAGTAGCCCATTAGGGCAATAGGTGTATATACAAGCCGGGGGAAAAAAACCTCCTAAAGAGGGAAAAAAGTGCCCCGGCAGTCCTAGAGTGTTCACACACATCACTACCTAAATATATCAACAGTGCATGGGTTGAAGAAAATATGTTCCTTGTGCATGGCCTTGTAATGTGGCCCTATGCATGCATACTTGGGGAATGCATTGGAAAAATTATGGTGCAAGAAATTGGGTCGTGAGCAAAGTGCTCAAGGGTATGCCGACGAAGAGGTTTCCTAATTGACCATGGTTATGTTGTTGTTGAAGCATATAATTCTTACCATGGTGAAGGGTCCGTCAATCTTCAACTCTTCATGTGGTGCTTCGATGATGGTGATTGACCATCAGCTTGTCTTCCGTTGTTGATGGCGGTCCTTGTTAATGGTTCACTTGGCGAATTCTTCAAATGCACAATCCCATTCTTCCTCTCATCTTCTTCCTCTTCTTCTTTGTCTTTTTTTTTGGACAATGGAGTAAAACAAGAAAAAAGGTGTTAGCATCAATAAAATATTTTATACATGTCAGATGTGTTGCATGTGCCTGGGATCCTCAATTGTGTCTATGCACGACCGTGTAATGTGGCCCTATATTGGTGCATACTTTGGAAATGCATGACCTCAATGGTGCAAAAGACAAGGTTATGCCAAAGGCACATGGTTGTTGTATGTCGAGGCTTTCAATGTTGCTGGTGGATGTTGATGCAGTCTTTGTTGGAAGTAGCCAGTGGATCTTGAAATGATGTAACCCTTCTTATGGGGATCCATTTCGGGATAGTATTTGGCCCTATAGACATAAGCTCTGTCCTCTTTATCTTTGGGTGGTTTCTGAATTTTGGTATCCAACGTGGTTGGCACTTTGGCTTTGTGGAAACTATTGGTACTTTTGCCTTCCACACCCATACCCTTTTTGGTAGTCTTCTTATTATCAGTGAGGAGATGAATATATCTTCTTTTGGTCTCGGTCCATGGTTTCGACTCTTGCTTCTCTTTGGTTTCTTTGCTGACATTTTTCTCGTGAAGGAGATCATATTGTTTTGTGCATGTAAGAGTGCCTTGGGTACCCACATTCGCAATCGCCCTTGTTGAGCTGCAGCTAATTTCCTTGGCACCCAAACTTGTATGTTATTATGGTCGGCCTTCATCGATTGCTTTGGTACCCAAATCTGTTGAAGACCTTGGGATTGAGCTTGTCCTCGTTTCTTGGTGCTTCTTTTAGCATCTTTAGCTTGCTTGAATGAGAATGGTTGTGGCAAAGCTGGTGGTTGTTCTTGTTGGAGATAGACGTCTGCGGAAGCACGCGAATAGCACAAGAAGGAGAAGAAGCTTGGAGCACAACATACAATACTGAATGTATTACTAGAGAATGTACAAAGATAAGTATCCCATTAGGGCAATAGGCGTATATACAAGCTGGGGGAAAAAAACCTCCTGAAGAGGGAAAAAAGTGCCTCGACAGTCCTAGAGTGTTCACACACATCACTACCTACATATATCAACAAATCCCCCTTGGGAGTGATGCGGTGAACAAGTAGCTAGCACTCATGTATAAGGAAGTGCCAAGCTATGTGGAAATCACTCGACAAAAGGAAGTAAGCCCAAAGCTTTGCGAAAAGCTTCAAATTTCTCCCTAGGCAGAGCCTTCGTGAAAAGGTCTACAATGTTCTCCTGCGTGGGCACATATGCCAAGCTGATCTCCCCAGCAGAGAACCTCTCCCTGACATAATGATAATGCACCTCAATGTGCTTAGTGCGAGCATGGAACACAGGGTTCCTCGCAACTCCCAATGTGCTCTGACTGTCAGTGAAGATGGTGGTGGCAGAAGACTGACCAACACCCAAATCAGCCATAAGGTGTCTGAGCCACACACACTCAACAGTCGCTGTGAAAGCTGCCCTATACTCAGCCTCACAATTGGAAGTGGCCACAGTAGGCTGCTTCTTGCTCAACCAAGATATACATGAGCTACCAAGCATGAAGCAAAAGCCACTAGTGGACACACGAGTGTCATAGCAACCAGCCCAATCAGAGTCAGAAAAAACATGCAAATCTGGCGGTAGTGATCCCCCCTTGGGATAAAACAACCCAAGTAGCCGAGTACCACTCAAGTAGCGAAAGATGCGCTTAACTGCCTGCCAATGCTTGACTCCTGGGCAATGCATAAACCTGCTCATTTGTGAGACAGCAAACTGAATATCTGGCTGAGTAATGCATAAGTAAATCAAGCATCCAACAGCTTGCTGATAGAGAATAGCATCAAATGCATCTCTAGCATCATGAAGACTCAATCGTAAACCTGTCTCCATAGGAGTGGCAATAGGCTTACAATCTTCAAGGCCAAAATGTTGCAATAATGTGTCAATATATTTCGTTTGACACAAAGCCATTCCACCTTCAACGTGCATAAACTGAATGCCCAAATAATGATGCCAATGCCCCAAATCAGACATCTCAAATGAGGCATGCAAATCGGCCTTAAAATTAGTAATATGCCTCTCATGAGGACCAGTGAGCAGCAGCATGTCATCAACATAAACCACAATGATCAGAAGTACATCATTAGCACACTTAACATATAAGGTGCTTTCAGTTGGACTATTCTCAAAACCATGTGCAATCAGATAGGCATGTATCTTTTCATACCAAGCACGTGGTGCTTGCTTTAAACCATATAATGCCTTCTTTAACCTACACACCTCGTTCTCATGCCCTTTCTGCACAAAACCCCAGGGCTGAAAAACATACACTTCTTCATGCAAGTCACCATTCAGAAATGCAGTTTTAATGTCCAACTAATGTACATTCCAACCATGATTGGCTGCAAGTGCACAGATGCTCCGAACAGTAGTCATACGGCATGTAGGTGCAAAGGTCTCATCAAAATCAATGCCTCTTTCCTGTGCATAACCCTTTGCAACAAGCCTGGCCTTATACCTGTCAACTGTACCATCAGGTTTACGCTTCAGCTTGTATACCCACTTAGTGGCAATGGCCTTCTTGCCAGGAGGCAAGTCACATAAAGACCAAGTACCATTCTTCATTATTGCATCATATTGAGATTGCATAGCAGCCATCCAACTTTCTGAATTTTGTGCTTCATCAAACGAAACACGCTCAGTCTCATCACAAAGACTAGCAATCTGATGCAAAAGAGGCACTATGAGATCCTGATCGAGTACGATATGACAGAGGTGCATCTAATTTGCTGTCACGCAAGGTCCAAACCAGCCATTTTGGCATAGTTCTTGCCTACTCAATATCAGCTCTCTCATCAATAAGTGCATCATGTAAATCTGCATCAGAAATGGAATGATCTGCATCATCACATGAAACGTGCAAAGGCTGAGAAGTTGCCTCATTAGGACCAGCACTAGACTGTCCACTTGTAAAAAGAGGCAGCAAAGTATCATACATGTCTTTAGAGCTAATAGATGTATCCTTAGTACATGAAAGCAATGACTGAATAGCATCTTCCACAAAAACAACATCACGGCTAACCAGAATGCATTTAGTCTGTGGATGATATAGGCAATAGCCTTTACTTTCAGAACTGTACCCAACAAAAATACATTTTATTGCTTTGTCATCCAATTTTCTACGATGTTGTTCAGGCACTAATGCATATGCCAAACAACCAAAAACACGCAGATGAGCAACAGATGGCTTGCGATCATGCCAAGCCTCATATGGAGTGATAGACTACAGTGCTTTAGAGGGACACGTGTTCAGTACATATGCTACACACATGACAGCCTCAAGCCAGAAACTATGTGGTAATGCCTGACTCTTGACCATACACCTCGCCATCTCTATGAGAAACCTGTTCTTCCGTTCAGCAACTCCATTCTATTGAGGTGTATACGGCACTGTATACTGGTGTTTTATCCCACGTTCAACCAGAAATGCATTAAAACCAGAAGACATATATTCCCCCCCTCGATCTAAACGGAGGGTGCCCATTTTACATGCTGACAGATTTTCAGCCAAAACCAAAAACTATTTGAAGCACATGAACACTTTGGACTTTGCCTTCAATGGATATACCCATGCATGTCTGGAAAAATCATCAATGAAAGTCACAAAGTAAAGATAATTTCCAAAAGAGGGTGTTTGCATAGGACCACAGACATCACTATGTACAAGCTACAATTTCTGAGTAGCCCGAATTGAACCATCTTTTGGAAATGAGGAACGCTGCATTTTGCCCAAAATACAGCCTTCACAAACATGTTTTCCAGGTGCCTCAAGCTTGGGCAAAGAGGGCACCATTTCAGATTTCTACAGGCGTAGCAAACTAGCAAAATTCAGATGACCAAAGTGTGCATGCCAAAGCTTTGCATCTGACATAGCATGAGAATCATTTAGTGCACATGCCGAATCACTTACAGATCTTTCATAGTCTATGAGCTTATACAACTCACGACATAAAATGCCAGAAGCAATAATCACGTCGCCATTTGATAGATCATGAACTGTACACCTGTCATCAACAAATTTCACAACCAAGCCAATCTTGGCTAATGCAGAAACTGATAACATGTTCTTCTTCATCCCTGGCACAAATAAAGCATCTAACAAAGTGAAAGAACTACCATCAGCAGTAGTCAAAATGATCTTACCAACTCCCATAACAGGATAAGAGGAGTTGTTGGCGCATGTAACAGTATTCCCTGTAGGGGCAGGCTCGAGTGAAGAGAAGAAACTGCACTGTGAGGTAATATGTTTGGTCGCCCCACTGTCAAAGTACCAAACATCTGAGTCTACTACAGAGATGCACTTCTCATGAGAAGATGGATCAAAACTGCAAACAATAGTAAACACCCATTCTTCTTCCTGCACAAGATTAGCAGACTCCGTTTTTGGTGTAGAGGCTTCTCAAACAACCATTCCAACCTCTTTCTTCTTTGCCTCTTTTGCAACCAGTTTTGGACAGTTCTTTATGATGTGATCATTCCCTTTATAGTACTTACAAAACAATTTCTCCTTTTTTGATTTTTTCTCATCTTTGTCTTGGTTCTTCGAATGTGTAGCATTTGCAGATTTCTGCTTACTAGTAGAAGAGCTCCATTTTCCTTTGCCCTTCTGACTAGCCAGGAAAGCTTGATCTGCAACACACATAATGGACCTGTTCTGCCTGGACTGATCTTCCTGCAACAGAACAGAGACTAACTCCTCAAATGACAAGGTATTTGGATTGCCTTTCATCATCAACCGAAGAGTAGAAGCAAAACTCTGATATGAATCAGGAAGACCATTCAGAATGGTCTGCACAAGTGAGTTATCTGGTATAACCTCATCAACAGAAATCAACCGTTCCTTCAAGTCTTTGATCTTTGTTAGGAAACTGTCCATAGAATCACCTTCATTCATGTGCTCACTCTCCAACTGTTTTCAGAGGTAAGCAACACGGGCCTCATTCCTAGCTTGGTACAATGTGGTAAGCGTATCCCAAGCATCCTTAGTTGTTTTGCAAGAGCGAATGTGAGGAATAATGGCACGTTTGACAGACAAGACTATCACAGAATGTGCCTGGGCATCTTTGCCATCCCAACGAATCTGCTCTAGAGTAGGTGCAGCAGAAACCGCAGCACAAACAGGAATATGCAGAATATCATCATCTTCGACACCTTCTACATCAGCTTCAGTACCTGCAGTTGTAACAGTTGCAGGTGTGATAGGACGTTTTTCGACACCCTGCACAATGTTCCACGGCACCACATAGCGAAGCTGTTTTGATCTCGAAAACACGCTGAGTATGCTCACCAAAATTCATGTGATTCTAAGACTGCAAACGGGGAAGTGCCGATGGCGCCCTAGATGAAGCGACGACCTGCTCTGATACCAATTGTTGGAGATAGACGTCTGCGGAAGCACGCGAACAACGCAAGGAAGGAGAAGAAGCTTGGAGCACAACGCACAATACTGAATGTATTACTAGAGAATGTACAAAGATAAGTAGCCCATTAGGTTATAAGCGTATATACAAGCCAGGGGAAAAAAACCTCCTAAAGAGGGAAAACAGTGCCCCGACGGCCCTAGAGTGTTCACACACATCACTACCTAAATATATCAACAGTTCTCCTTTTCGTACCCACATCTGCTTCATGCCCTGAGCTTCTTTCTTCTTGAATGCTGTCTGTCTAGTTGATATAGCAGATGTCTTTTTTGCTTGCCTCTTTGGTCGAGTTACACTTGCATTAGTTTGCGAAGAAGAAGAGACATTTGTTGGCCTTTGAGCTTGTGCTTCCATGATTGAGTCCTTTTGCTTCGTAGGGTTATTGACACACACACGATTTTTTCTTTGCAAATATTAGTTTTGGAAAAACTAAGAGAATGTGTGACCTCTTGATTTGTGAGCATGCACTTGTCTAATTCTAATGTAATACATTGTTCATGTGCCCAAACTTGAAGGATTTGACTTCTTAGGTTCAAGTTGACTGCATGGTTGTAAATCCAATCTTGACCCAGGACAAGGGGCTCTATAATGTCCTCATCGTGACATACTAGCATTTTGAGTTTCATTGGAACATCTTGAAGGTAGATGGGAAGTTCCACCTCGCCCAAACAAGGGGTTTCCACACCTCCCAAACCTATGAGATAGGCTTCTATAGGCTTTATGTTCAATTGCAAGTCTTGGCAGTAGGATAGTCTCACTGCACTAGCTGCTGCACCTGAGTCAATCAATGCTCTCACAGTCCTTGCATTCTTCCCTTGTCCTACCGCTATGGTCACAAATGGACGTCAATCAATGTTTTGAGAAGCAACTGCACTTGATGTTTGACACATGGCCATGTGGTATCTTGGGGCCTCAAAATTGATATCTAGACTGAGGTGTCTTAACTTATTTCTCCTAATGTGTTCTCTCGCCTCTGCCTGTGCTTCTTCTCTAACCCTTAATTCTTCTTCTTTTTGCTTCGTAGCAGTGTTGAGTCTCTTTAGCATATCCTCTGTAAGAGGTTCTTGATATAGCTTGACTCGACAACCACTGATATAGTTTGGAAGGATATCACCTTCTAGTGTGGCCAATTGAACTACACCACTAGTGGAAATTCTATTAATGATCATGGGCCCATATCCTCTTTTTTCCAATTTACGGGCATGTTGCTTTAGTGTATAAACCAACACTAGGTCTCCCTCTTTCAAGCCTTTATCTTTGATGTGTGCATTGAAGTATGCCTTTTGCCATTTCTTTGCAGCATAGATGCCTGTCGCTGCTCGTAGCCTTGTCTCACCTAAGCGTTCTAGATCAAAGATCCTAGAGGATAACTTGTGTCCGTTCCACTCATGCACTTGTGCTACTTTTAAAGTTGGGATTAGGATGTCCAATGGTAGCACAACGTTTTGTCTGAAGACCATCTGAAATGGGGAAGCATTGAGTACTGTTTTATAGGCAACTCGATAAGCCCAAACAACATGATGAAGTTGTTTGTCCCAATCAGAGCGTTTGTTATTACTAGTTTTGTCAGTACATTACATAGGATCTTGTTTGTGCTCTCGGCTTGTCCGTTAGCTTGTGGATGATAGGGGGAAGTCTTCTTATGCATTACCAAGAATTCTTGGAGAAGGTTTTCAATGACTTCATTCAAGAAGTGCGTACCTCTATCACTTACTAACTCTATTGGTAACCCATATCTAGTGAACACGTTCTCAAATAAGAACTTAGCCGTCGTTTGAGCATCATTCTTTGTTGTGGCTTTGACTTCTACCCACTTTGTAAGGTAGTTAGTGGCTACAATAATGTATTCGGCATGGGAGTTTCTAGCTGGGGGGTTAATATGACCTACAAAGTCTATGCCCCACTTTGAGAATGCACGTCGTCCCATCATTGGCCTTAGAGGCATCTCATCTTTTCGAATTGAGTACTGGACACGTTGGCATGTGTCACATTTCTTCACATAGGTATGTGCATCCATGTGAAGAGCGGGCCACCAAAGTCCTCAGAATAGAATAGTCTTAATTACTCAGTCAGGACCAAAATGTCCACTTGCAACACTGCTATGGGCAATTTCTAAGATTTTCAAAGTCTGATTCATGAACACACAATCTTAAATAACCATCCTTCCCTCTTCGGTATAGGTTATCTCCTAATAAGGCATAGTCTAGAGCCTCTTGTTCCATGCTTCGTTTTCTTGCAAGACTAGCCTCCCTAGGTAGTGTTCTCAATATCATAAATTCTACTAGTGGAGCACTCCAATATGGAATTACTGACATGTGATAAAGGGTGGCATGCTCCACTGGAGGTCTCTCTTTGCACGTTGGACAATTCTTAATCCACTCATGAATTTCTTTGTCCATACTAGGCCAATACACTCCTAAATGCTTTAGATTTTGCAATGTTCATTGTTTAGAATAATGATTCCCTAGAAATCCTTCATGGGCTTGTTGCAACCAACTACTATGTTCATCGTCCTCAACACAACAAGTTAATACACCTTCTGTATCTTGTTTGTACATGCTTTCTGCCAATATTTGATATTTTTGTGATTGTATAATTTCATCTTTGTTTGTTTTTACATTCTTATTTGCGGGTCCAAAGGTTAGGACTGGTACCAACTTATTTGCCCATTTAGGAACAACTTCTAGATTGAACAAATAAGGGTCGGGCAATTCATCAGACACTCCCTGCGGTGACTCGCCTGAGGTGATGCGAGAAAGGTGATCCGCTCTGAGGTGGGTCTTACCTTTCCGAACAACCACTTCAAAATCATATTCCATTAGTAAGAGGAACCATCTTACTAAGCGTCCTATATTGCAAGGTTTATTGACCAAGTATAGTAAAGCTTGATGATCAATGAAAAATTTGAACTTTTGGCCAATAGGTAGTGTCTAAACTTCTTTACAGCATACACCATGCCTAAGCCTTCTCTCTCAGTTGTTGTATAATTTCATTATGCAGCATTTAGTTGTCTGCTCGCATATGCTATAGGCAAATCTAGATTGCCTTCACCTGTGGGTTGTGACAACACACATCCTATTGCATAATTGGATGCATCCACATGTACATGGAATGGCTTATTCCAATCAGGAGTGGTCAGTATTGGTGCTCTGCACAAGCGTCTCTTTAGCTCATTGAAGGAATTTTTGCATTCGTCATTCCACTCAAATTTTGTCAACAAGGCATAAAGAGGTTTAGCTATGATGTAGCTCAGTGATGAGTAGCACCTCCTTTAATGTCAATCTGGGAAGACGTGAGGGTATGAAGACCTCGAACAAGTGATGGCACAAGTGCGTGAGTGAGAAGCATACTAACATGCACACACATACACGCACACGCGTACACAAGGTAAGACAAAGAGAGAGAAGCGATGGAGTTCCTTTGCTTACTCAAAGATGCTCTTACAAGTTCAATTCTACAACAAGCTAACCTCCAAAATGAGCTCTCTAGCTCTATTTATAGTTTTTGACTAGCTTTGGCCGTGTCTAGACCTAGTGTCCAGCCTAGTTAAAAATTAGGTTCTAGGGCCTATTTGAGGGCTCAAACGGAGTCTAAAAAATATGAAAATTGATAGGTAGATACTTCTAATGCTCCTCAAGCTCAAGGACTCTTTGGCTTGCACAAAATGGAGCTACAAAAAGGTGAAATGGTATTTACAATGATGTAGAGTGACTAAATTCACTATTTAGGAAGTATTACTTCATGGAAAAATTTGGACGGCCTACTTGCCAGATCTTCGTTGACTACTTTGTCTGCTTGTGCTTTCTCTTCGCTCTAAATCCCTTCTTTGACTTCCTTGTCTTGTGAGTCCTTGGGTACCTTGACTGCTGCCAACACCCCCCTCTCTCGCGTTTGTCATCTCTGACAGACCCTTGTTGAGTGGATCGTTGGATATAGTAATTCACGACATCGGTCGCCAAGTGATGTTCTGATAATCTCAGTCCTTTTGCCAAATCGGTGAGTAGGGCATCCCAGTCTACTGGCCCAGGAATTTTCGGATGTGGCATACGTAACTTTTCTGAATGTAGAGCCTGTTCCACAGCAAATAACTATAATAAATGAGATGGTCTGGGAATGAATATCTCTGAATGATATTCCCAGAACCCAGTGATAAACATTTCCTCAAACGTTTGCTTGAAGCAGGCTGGTAGATACTTGATACGAGCATGCCATGCATAGACAACATTGATAGATGGTGTGGTGCTCATATCATAAACAAGGTCTTGATTTCCTTCATTAAATCCGAGAGCCGAAAGATGAGGTTCCTTGACATTCTTAAAGGTCCTGAATGTAACCAGCATTAGCTCAAAGATTTTGAGGCACATCTGTGCCATGACATCTGGTATATTCTTGAATCTGACTGCCCAGTGTCGGATGGTTGAAATCATGTAGTTGACCGTGGGTTGGCCATGAGGGGGTGCTAAGTACACATAGTTTAGCCACTTTTCACATCCTTTAACTGTTAAAACTATTTTGGTGTACTCTGGCCAAGACCTTCTTCGAAAGACAGAGCAGTAACATGGGTTATACTTGATGTATAATGGCATGTTATTCCAAGTGCGTACCATCTCAGGGCATGTTTCAAGCAGACGGATCCTCCAGGTAGGTTGAAATATATTCTCATGCGTGGCACTTGCAAGGATGTCTTCTGGTGCAAACTGTGTCACCGAGGTTGGTTCTTTTGTTGTGCGCTGCTTTATTATAACATTATAATCTGCCATTAAGACACAGAATGGAACATACAAATCATCGGACGTGCCAATCCACCTATGATGGGAGAGGTTTATGAAGTAATCGGATTTGATGATGATTTCTTCCAATCGGGACATCGACAATATTTGTACTACCACCCTCTCATCGTGGGTTGTAGCCACCTTCTCTAACCTCTGCATCCATTCAGGAGCTTCGATCTCAATTGTGTCCATCCCTTCTTTTGTTTGCTTACCCCCGGGTGCTGGCATCGGTACGTATGGGTCTTCAAAGATCTCCTCAACTTCAATTGGAACTAAGTCTTCAGGTTCCGGTTCCATGAGGGGAGAGGGTTGATGATCATATTGAAGAACTTTATTTTGTACTTCTGCCAGTTGTGCTCTGAGTTCTGTGACTTCTTCGGATGTGTCTGCTGCGGCTGTAACTTCTTTTGGTGAATCTTGCTAAGCTGCCAGTTGCTTTAGTAGGTCATTCCGCTCTCTTTCTAAGTCAGCATGTGCTTCCAAGAGATCGGCGTGTGTTTCCAATACGATTTGCATATTTGCCGATGGGATGGCCTTGAAATTCTCTGGGTCGATTTCTTGCGGTGAACCCTCCATTGCTGCTTCCAGGTTCTCTTCGTTCTGTTTCTGTAGTCGTTTATTTTCTTCGAGTGCTGCAGACATGTGCTTTTGTAGTAAGGCAAGGTTACGTCAAAGCTTGAGATTGTCCGATATCTGAGCGTGTAACAGATCATCAAGTTGTTGTTTTTCTTCAGTATCTATCTGGGGTGGATTGGCGATTAACTGATCATGTTGTGCTTGCAATGTACTATACTGCTCTTGTAACTGCCTCTTCTCCTTCTCTAAATTAATGAATCTCTCTTGTAGCGTTTCATGATTTCTGAACAAGCTTGTATGCTGGGCATCTAGATGCTGGTAATGCTATTGTAGTTGAGACATACACTGTACATATTATTAAATACATTATTAACAGGAGTGGATGCGGGAAAGGTGTTGAATGCAGGGGGGTAGGGAAAAGGGAATGGGAGTGTGTATGCTGTGCTTGAAAAAGGTGAAGTGGGTGGTGGGGGAATGGGAGATTGTGGAAATATGGGGGGAGGGAGAGGTGCAGAAGTAGGTGATATGTCCATGACATCATATGTGGATGCAGTCGTGGGAGTGATTGTGAACATGGGAATTGTCAGTGTAGTGATGGTTGTGAAGGTGTAAAGTGGTGTGTGTAGTTGTGAATATGGACCGCCAGGGAGCATGATTGGGGGAATGGGATTTACAGCGGCGACAGTTAGAAGTACCGTGTCAGTGGTAGTATTTACAATAGGGGTGGTGATAGGTTGTGCAGATTGTGAGGGTTGACTCACAGTCTGTGCTTTGGTATGGGAAGTGGACTCTGGGGCGGTGACGATGGTGGTGACACTGGTAATTGGAGGTGAAGGTGGTGGAGTTGGAGGTAGGGGTGGTAAAGGGGGTGACGGGGGTGCACTTGAGGTATGGGCTTCCTCAGTGTCATGAATGGTTTGAGCCATGCCCGTGGTCGTGGATGTGGTGCCCTGTGGTTCTGATACCAATACATTCATTTGTTTCCCTGATCGAGGGGGACGTCTGCCGTATCTTCTCTCTGATCTTCGCGAGTGTGCAAGAGCGGTATGCATCATCTCAGGTACCCCTAATGCGTCAGCGATCATGTCAAGGGTTGCTCTGTATTGATCATCCACCCCTTCCTCTTCAAGGATTTGGTTCATGAGGGCTTTTCCTGCTGCCAGGGATAGTGTGTGTTGTTCTTGAACTCGGTTGATGGTATCATACAACTTTTTCAGTTGCTTCGTATAAGCAGGGGCTCCTTCAAGTTCGTGTACAACTTCTTGCTCATATTCATGCTCTTCTTCATCGGATAGTCCTTCTTGTTCATCCTCTTGCTCCTCTTCTGCAATCTCCTCTTCATCATCATCCACTTCGACTACTTCTGGTTGGATTGGATGGGGTTGGTCTGTGACTGTCTGCTGCCCGCTTGCCTGCTCTGCCTCAACTTCTAAATTAGTAGCATTAATTATTCTGGCTACCTCCTCATCAGTTAGATCTTCCAGTGTGAAGCCATGAGGGAACTCTAGGTCAATGGGTATAGGTGGAAACACCAGATTCGGTCCTTCTGTGCTATGCCTTGGTAATCTGACAGTGAAGGGTTGCACTTGCCTTGGGAGTTGGGGAGTTTTCTCTGGTGTTAATGTAGCACCGCGGGCCTGTGCACAGGGCATCTGAACCGCTCCCCTCATTTTCTTGGATGGAGGCCCAACGGTTGATAGTCTACGTTGGAATTCTTGCACCCTGGTCCAAACAAGTGCCCTTTGAATTGGCACATCATATGCCAAGCATCTGTAAACAATCCTTGTGAGAGCACAACATCCATAAAGTACTGACTTTTGCTTCTTATACCACCGTTGATGTGCCAAGTGTATTTGGTCAATAATCCAATGAGGCATGTTCATTGTCAAATCGAAGGTGTCTGCTAAATATAGACTGAACCAGATCTTCTTGGGTGGCATCGTGAACCTCTCTTGAGCAGGGAACGCGAAATGTTGCATGCACATGCGGAGATGAATGGCAATAGTTGGTGTCATTGCCACCATATCCTTGAGTTTAGTCAGGTTCCTGTTTTTCATGTTGTCTAGGACCATTGACTCCTTCTCTGTGGGGATATGCATGCCTTTAATGTCGAGAGTTTCCCTTACCAAATTGTTCGTCAATTTGAAGCGCTTCAGTTCATTACCTCTTGTAAGCGATGGTAGGACAAAGGTGCTATACCCCTTTTTCTCTACTAGGAGTGAGGGTGCTAATCAAATATGAACACCTTAGAAAGTCTAGCTTAGGTAACTGGGCTTTGAAGTAATCATATAGTCCCGCCTTCTTCCATATCGGTTTCAACCCTTCATTATTTTGAAGCCTCTCAAACTCTCTTGTAAAGAAATGATACCGACCCCAGCGTCCGTTGAACTCTATTTCGACCTCCCACAAATAAGTGCCGTGTCCAAGAGGTCCTGCCACATCACTGAACCAATGTGAGTTTTTGCTTACTGGTGATGTGTGCCCTTGGGGAGGATTCTGAAAAGGTAGGGCATGTAAAGCTCTTAATGCCAGTGGTCTTTCCTTCAACTCTTCCTCAATGGGGAGGCTTTCAATGTCCACAATCTGAGGGATGGTGCTTGCCTGTGAGCTAGTTCCTGTAGCCTCGACCATTTTACTTCTTGTTTGTTGGCTCTGTGAGAATATAGAAGCATGTGTTAACATTGTAAAGGACAAGATAGAACAATTTTTGTCCCCGTTACAACATTAACATGAGGTTAGTGAGAGGTTAGTAGGCCACTAAGTGCTCGGTGATCGTGTGTGTAGTTAGTGACTGGATAGTCCTAGGAGCTAAATGGAAAGATGTAGTGTAAGAATGATGCAGTGTGAATTTACAGGTGGGGTTCGGGGGGTTTATTACAAGCTTTCGGCAGCCAAACACAGTGGATGGTTTTTGGTTTTTGTTTGATGGAGACTCTCGAGGGCTTTGTGAGAGTGTCTGCTTGGAAATGAGGCTTTTTAGGGACCCATTTACAAGTGATTCTACTCGTGCTCATGGGTGAATATGTGTTCGTGAGTGATGTATAAGAATGGGTGTACAGGGTGTGGTCTCTGTGTAGCTATTTGAGCCTGCAAGCAAGCCTTAGGCACCCAAATTTGTCTTAATTGTGGGCTAGCCTTCATCGACTTCTTGGGTACCCAGATAGACTTCACTTTCACAGGAGAATTTTTGGAAGACTTCTTATTAGTGTCCTGCTGTTGATCACTAATAGGAAGTTGAGCCAATTGTTGTGGCTTGATCGCAATAGGATGCTCACCTTTCTGCACCCACACTTGTTTTGATGGTTGAGACACCGTGCTTTGTATTTTCTTTTGGCTGCGAGCATAAGTCCTTTGCTTCCTCTGCGTTTGATCCACCTTTGGTTGCTGCGTCCTTATGGTTTTTGGAAAAGAAGGGAGTTCTGTCGCATCCTTGACTTCTCTGTTGAGATAATCATCCCTCTGCATCACATAGTTTCGGACAAGAATAACATGGTCATCTTCATGTGTACTCCTGGAAGGACCAGGAGTGTGTGCCTTTCCTAGTTCCTTGAGTGCTCCATTGTCTAACTCAACTGTAATTCGACTCTGATTTACCCATACCTGAAGAAGTCCACTTCTTAGGTTTAGGTTGATTGCATGATCATAGATCCAGTCTTGACCCAAGACAAGGGGTTTAGTGAGATATTCATCTTGACACACTAGTACTTTAACTGTCATTAAAACATCTTGAATATAGAGGGGAAGTTCCACCTCACCCATGCAAGGGGTCTCCACGCCTCCCAATCCTATGAGATATGCTTCAATGGGATTGATACTTAAGTTCAACTTTTGACAGTAAGAAAATTTAACCGCACTAGTGGCTGTACCTGAGTCAATCAATGCCCTTACAGTCCTTGCACTCTTTCCTTGTCCTATCTCTAAGGTTACAAAAGGACGTCGATCAATTATTCTATGAGAGCTAATGCATGAAACTTCACACATAGCCATATGATATCCTGGGTGTGCATAGTCATCTGTCCTAGGCTGATCTCTACCTTGTCTTCTCAACTTCATTCTTCGGATGCATTCCAAAGCTTCTGCTTGTGCTTATTCTCGAATTCGTTTTTCTTCTTCCTTGCGTTTCTTGGCAGTGTTGAGTCTATTTAGCATCTCTTCAGTCAGGGGTTCTTGATATAACTTGACTCTGCATCCGCTTATGTAATTAGGGAGAACATCGCCTTCTAAAGTGGCTAGTTGTACTGCTCCACTAGTTGAAATCCTATTGATGATCATAGGTCCATAGCCACACTTTTCTAGCTTTCTCGCATGTTGTGTCAGGGTATACACCAAAACTAAGTCTCCGGCCTTCAAGCCTTTATCCTTAACATGGGCATCAAAGTACGCCTTGTGTCTTTTCTTAGCAGCATATATACCTGCTGCAGCTCTTAGTCTTGTCTCACCTAGTCGTTCAAGATAAAAAATCCTCGAAGATAGTTCATGACCCGTCCACTCATGCTCCTGTGCTACCTTAGTGTAGGTATCAAGAAGTCCAATGGTAGCACTGCATTTTGACCGAATACCATCTGAAAGGGTGTGGCTTGGAGTACCGTTTTATAGGCAACTTGGTATGCCCAAACAGCATGGGGTAGCTGTTTGTCCCAATCAGAGCGTTTATTATTCACCAATTTAGTCAGCACATTGCATAGAATCTTATTTGTGCTTTCGGCTTGCCCATTAGCTTGTGGGTGATAGGGGGCAGACTTCTTGTGTACTACCAAGAAATCTTGGAGCAGATTTTCAATAACTTCATTCAAGAAGTGAGTCCCTCTATCACTAACTAGTCCCTCTTGGTTAGATAGTCTGTGGCCACAATGATATATTCAGCATGTGAACCCTTAGCTGGGGGATTAATCGGACCAACAAAGTCTATTCCCCACTTAGAGAATGCACATCCACCCATCATAGGTTTCAAAGGCATCTCATCTTTGCGTATAGGATACTGAGTTCGCTGACAGACATCACACCGCTTCACATAGGTATGTGCATCCATGTGAAGCGTCGGCCACCAAAGACCTGCAAATAGTATAGCCTTGATCACTCGATTTGGTCCAAAATGTCCTCCTGCTACACCTTGGTGAGCAGTTTCCAAGATCTTAAGATACTCGCTCTCATGGACACATAGCTGCAGGTAACCATCTTTGCCACGCTTGTATAAATTATCACCAATAAGTGAGTAGTCTAGGGCTTCTTGTTCTAAACTTATTTGCCTCATTAGGGTCATATCTTGAGGGAATTTTTTCGTCCTCAAGAAGGCTACTAGTGGTTCACTCCAATCTGGCACTAGAGACACTTGATAAAGGGTAGTGTGCTCCACAGACGGTCTAACACTACAGACTAGGCATTCCTTACACATCTTATGGACATCTGCTTCCATAGTCGGCCAATGCACTCCGAGACTCCTTAGTGTCTGTAGGGTTTGTTGCTTTGAGTAATGTTGCTCTAATGCACCTTGTGCTAATTGCAACCATTTTACGTACTCCTCCTTTTCCACACAACAAGCTAGGATCCCTTGATCTGTATGCTTGTACATACTTCCTGCCATGATTTGGTATTTTTGGGCTTTTACTATCTCTCTATCTTGAGTGTTTATTACTGGATGTTTAGGACCGTATGTCAATACTGGCACTAATGTCTTAGCCCAATGAGGTACAACTTCCAAATTAAACAAGTAAGCATCAGGAAGGTCATCTGATACTCCTTGCGGTGCTTCTCCGGATGTGAGCCTTGAGAGGTGGTCTGCTCTCAAATGAGTCTTCCCTTTCCTCACCACAACCTCAAAGTCATATTCCATCGGTAAGAGGAACCATCTTACTAATTTGCCTGTATTGCATGGCTTGTTTACCAAGTATAACAGTGCTTGATGATCAGTGAAAAATTTAAACTTGTTTGCAAGCAAATAGTGCCTAAACTTTTTAACTGCATATACCATGCCTAATCCTTCTCGTTCAGTGGTGGTATAATTTTGTTCAGCTGCATTCAACTGTCTACTAGCATAGGCAATTGGAAGATCCATATTACCTTCACCAGTAGGTTGTGCGAGTACACATCCAATAGCATAATTGGATGCATCTACATCATCGAACATGAAAGGGCTTATTCCAATCTGGTGTGGTCAAGATTGGGGCTGAACACAATCTTCTTTTGAGCTCGTTGAAAGAGTTTTCACATTCATCAGTCCACTCAAAGTTAGTCAAAAGTCCGTACAGAGGCTTGGCAATGATGGTGTACATGTGTATAAAGCGTTGATAATAACCACAATGCCCCATGAAAGCTTGTACTTCCTTGACATTCTTTGGCCTAGGTAGCTCTGCTATAGCATTTCACTTTTTCTTCGTCCGTAGATATGCCATTCTTTGACACTATGTGTCCTAGAATCTTGCCTTGCCTGACCATGAAAACACACTTTTTGGGGTTTAGGTAGACTTGATATTCTCTACATTAATCAAAGATTTGCTTGAGTTCGGGTATATGTGTTTGTCTAATGTTGGAATGAGCACATAGATCATCAACATAGACTTCCAAATTCTTCCTCAAGAACTCTTTAAATACATGACACATCAGTCTCTGGAAGGTGGCAGGTGCATTGGTGAGCCCAAAGGGCATTACCTGAAAAGCAAATATGCCCCACTCTGTGGCAATATCCGTCTTATGCTGGTCTTCTGGGGCAATGGCTACCTGATTGTAACCAGAAAATCCATCAAGGAAGCTGAATCTTTCTAGTAGATGTTCAGTGATAGGAAGCGGATAGTTATCCCGAATAGTGGCTGCATTGACCTTCTTCAAGTTAATGCATACACGTAGCTTTCCATTCTTGGGCACCACTACGATGGGGGATACCCACTTAGTGTGCTCAATTTCATAAATAAATCCAGCTTCCACCAGACGATCTATCTCTTCTTTGATCTTGGAAGCATAATTATCATTGTATGTGTATGGCTTTTGCTTAGAGGGTTTGGCATCTGAGCATATGTCAGGGTCAACACCTTTTAAATCCTTGTATGGGGATAGTGTGTGAGCATATGTCAGGGTCGACACCTTTTAAATCCTTGTAACTCCAAGCGAATACATCTCTATATTCTCTCAACAAGGCTATTAGCTCATGCTCTTCTTCCTCTGTCAGGTCATGGCCTATGTACATGCATCTTTCTTCTCCTTCTTCTATGGCTACAACTACTTTCTTGGTGGTTTCTTTGTTATCATAGGCCTCTCCTGCTTGTGCATCGCGTTTAGGCATTCTTACCATGACTCTCCTATCGTCTATCTCATACTTTTTGAAATTCTCGGGGACCTCAAACAAGGATTCTTCCTCTTCTCGTGTGACTTCCCTCTTCTTCCTCTTGTTGCCTTCACTCTTGGCACTCACTTGTGTGGTTAATCTCACATCATTTGTAAGCTTTCCATGTCTCTGAGGATGAGCTTCTACTTCATAGAAGTATGCTTCATCTGATGCAAATGGTGGGTCCATAATGATAGACTCTAGATCGGAGTCACTTGCATCCTCAAATGCATCAGGGCTAGGTTCGCATTCTTCTAAAACTGAATCTCCCATGATTGGCTCTATGGAGAAAACTGAAATATCATAGCCGTCCTCATCACAGTGGGGTATCCATTGTTCTTCATTGATGGCTACATCCATTGTTGCTAAAATTTTAGCCCAACCATGAGGCTTGAATTCTTCGTTAGGAAATACTATAGGTGCATAGGCTGGGTCTTGAATTGATCTATGGGTTTCTTTCGCACCTACCTCTCTGGCTTTTTCTCTCTTCTCTTCTTCCATTGCTACTTTACACATCCATAGGTGGGTGTCTTCATGCATCCATGAGGATCCTGATCCTATGGAATGCACTGAATCGGTATCATCTTTAGCTCTATGGATGGGATTCCATTGGATAGGAGGGACATCTCTATGGGAGTAATCTTTGAGATTCACTTTGGTCATAACACCTAAGTGTTGCAAATACAAGGAATTGGTTCCCCAATCCTGTACCACTTGCAACTGTCGCATAAATGGTCTTCCCAAAATCATCTCATAGGCATGGTTCTTGCTAAAATCACATATGGCCAAAGTATGCTCAAACTCAACACCGCATGTAGTGAGAGTTATTCCTTCTAGCAAGCCTAAGGGTCTTTCTATGTGACCATCAGCCATCTGCAATTTCATCCTCGTTGGCCTAAGTGCTGGCTTGCCCCAACGCTTCCACAGGGAAGTGGTAGCAATTGCAACTCCTTTACCTGAGTCCAGAATTGCCTTGGTTGTGTATCCTTGATGGGTGATGGGAAGATAGGTGTTTCCTTCTTCTCCTTCACTCATATCTCCTATCTTGTCTAGAGGAATTTCTGGCACTGTTCTATCAGAACCTACCTTGGAACGCGGTTTAGCTACCTCTGGCATTTGTTCGGCTACATGTTTCCACAGTTCTGGCTTAACCTGGAGTAGCTCTTCTAAAGTGAGATTGCACTGCAATTTAGTATTCTTCACTATCTTCGTGTTCCTAGGTATGACTAAGTCTTCATTTCGTACCATAACCGTGAGTGCTCTCATACAAGTAGACTTAGCTTCCCATGGGCCTGTGAAGTGAGGTAATTCCTGTAAAGAATTAGACTCAAAGTCTAATATCTCTTGAGATTGTGCACTCTCCTGCTCTCCATAAATGGAAGGAATATCTTGTGGGAATTGGTCATGTGCATCATCCACAAGTTCAATGGGAGGAGGGACCTCATCTCTTTAGCCCATTTCTCTTCGTTAATCTCTTGCAAGAACTCTGGTGTGTACCTATTCATAGAAGAGGATGTGTCTGGCTCTGTGGAGTTGGGTACATAGGCTTCCTGGGTAGGAAGGCTTACTCTTTTACTTGCCTTGCCCTTACTTGGAGGGGTGGGTTCCTTTTTTGATTGTGCAATCAGCCTCTCCAATTTTTCTAGCAATCCATCAAAGTTCAACTGCGTCTTAGCTGAACTAGAGATGTTAAAGAGGCGACTGGCATCAAACATGGTTTGAGCCAATTCCACCATCTTAGCACAAATTTTAGTTCGTTCAAGCTCTAGTTCAGCTCTAGGGCAACCTTTTTCATGATCCGTTATGTTTGGCCCTTCTTGGATCCTGGCCTGATATGCTTTAAGCATCATGTTAAGCTCCTCGAGAGTGGGATCTGCTAGGACTGATCCTACTCTAGGGGGTGGTGGGATTGTATGAGGCGGGTTGGAAGGTGGTGGGTCGAATGGAGATGGGAATGGTGGTGGTGGGGTAGTGTGATAGTGAGTTTGAGATGTAAGTTCAATTATCCTGGCTCTCATTTCTCTTAGGCTTTCCTCGAGCTCACTCATCTTCTTTGCCCATTGTCTTTTCATTCTCTCGCGGCTATCTCTCTAGGCTCTAATTCTCTTCTTGGTTATGCTTTCAGTTTCACTAACTTCGGCATTCTTTTCTTGGCCTACTCCTGGGTTCTGCTGCAAAGCCTGGGCTCTAGTGACCACTTGCACTGGTGCAGTGGAAGTGACACTTCTTGTTGAGTCTACAATTAACCCAATAACGTTAATAGGAGTGATTTTTGGCATATTATTGGGATTCTTTGGGCAATCTCGTAAGAGATGCTCTTTTCTGCAATCTTGACAAAAGCCCTGTATTATTACTGATTGGGTTTGTGTAGGTGCAGGCATTGGGCAATCATGAATGAGGTGATCACCTTGACATCTGTAGCATGGTCCTCTAGGGAATGGGGGTCTTACTTGCCTAGGTTGAGGTCTAGAGTTAGGATTTGCGTACATGACATTTGCATACTCTGGGTCCCAACTAGGTTCACTCGGTTTCTCACTATAGTAGGGCTCACCATGTTCAGGAGACTGCATGTAGTAAGCTTGGGGGCTATCAATATGTGTGGAATCAAAGCTATGGTCACTTTCTGAAAGCAATGGTGTCATTGGCACTATGGCTCTAGTCAGGTTCTCTTCTGCAGCTGCATACTTTACTGGGATCACATTGGCTGGAGAAGGAGGTTGTTGGGCTAGCACTGGTTGAGGTCTCTGTTGGGCCTGATATTGTGGTTGGTAAGTCAGTTGAGGAGCATACTGTTGTGGTGGGTATTAGTTCTGGTATCTGCCCTGTTGTGGATATGGTTGAGGGTAAGTTTGCCTAACCGCTTGCTTATTGTATGGGCATTCTTGTGCTGTGTGATTAGTGTATCTCTGTTCTATGGTGCAGTATTGGCTACTAGGATTCACTTGGGGTTGAGCCATGATGGGACATACGTTTGCCATATGGTCACCTCCACAAGTATAACACCGTTTAAGTGGGGCAAATCTTGGGATTTGTTTGCTAGAGACACCTAGTTTTTGAGCTACTTTCTCAGCAAGTTCCTCAATAGATGTGGATTGCGAGGAAGAGATGCTAGTAGAACTATCTGAATCTTTGTAGATTTTGGAAAGTTCTAATTCCTCCCCTAGGTTATCCTCGATGTCGATGCACATGCGTACACACTCTTCTATTGTCCTCGGGTCCTTTAAGTACACGTATGATCTCAACTTTGTACTTAGCAGTCCATCTAGGAATAAAGCCACTTGTTTGGCTGGTGTGGGTAACTCAGAAACATGACATCTCTTTAGATATTGCCTAAACCTTCTATTCTTGCAAGTCTAACCGTCTCCTAGGGGGTCTGCTTGAAGCTGTGAATCAGTGAGGAAGTGTTATGCCTTATGCCACTCTTAGAGAATTCAGTAATGAATGCCTCTAGAAGTTGGTCTATGTTCCTGAAGTGTCTCTCATTTAGTGGTTGAAACCACGTAAGGGCGGTGTTCCTAAGGGTTAGACCAAAGGCATTGTATTGTGTGAATATGTCCTCGACTTGTTCAGCTCTCAAAACTTGCCTTAACTCGGCCACATGATCGTATGGATCTCCAGTGCCATCAAAGTAATTCTTCATGGACTTAACGAGCTGTGTAGGTCTCAAGGTTCTGGTGTGTTCCTTCGGCCTTGGCAAAGGAAAATCATCAGCATTTCTTAGGTTCCTTGGAACTCTAGTTCTCTCTATTTCTTCTCTATCTGTCTCTGCTAGTGTTCGTTCTCTTCCTATTGGGTTGGCAAAGCTTACCTCAGGTCTATCTCTACTTCTGTCCCTTTGAGCTCCATGAGCTTGGGATGTTCTCACTCCTAGGTGGCCAAAAGAGACATTAGATCTTGGTTGGGGAAAAATAAATTCTCCCTTCCAAGTGTAGGCATGCCTACCGTGCTTTGTGACCACAAATATTCTTTCCGAAGTGTTGTCTAAATAGGTCACTTTGCCTGGGCTATCAGGATCTTTGAATTCATAGATCGTGATCGTTCCTATCTCATTAGGCTGAACAGGCTTATACCTCCAAAAGGCTTCATCGGTCTCTCGGTTCAAGAGTAGGTCTATGCTCTTATTGTCCTAGGGGATCCATTCTGGTGTGAGAATTCTAGTGAGAACTGATTTGCCTCGAGGAGTTTTAGGTTCTACACCCATGTTTCCTTGCTCTAGGTCACCTAAGTCCGTTTCTGGGATCACATTTCTGAATTCGTCTGTCCTGTCTGGGTGACTGGTGACTACATATATGGTTCCTTCTTTGTCCAAGTATGCTCCATTTTCAAATTTGATTGCTAGACGTTTGAGTCCAATGGGTTGGTCAGGATTTTTAATTTGGACCACGGACCTTCCTAGGCGGTCCTCATAGATGCAAGCACCTAATCAGTTGGTCCTAAGGTATTCCAGTTGACTCTTGCAAGGGCCTTCTACCCTATGTAAGTATGGCACACCTGAACTTCTTGTAGGTCTCTCCATACCATGGGACATCTCAGGATCGCTAGTCTCAGAGCTAGGGTAGTGAGAATGATGGCTTAACTGCTGGGCCCAAGACCTAGCAGTATGATTGACACTAGCCTCTGAAGACCTAAGACTCTGTCTATCTCTCCCTAGGTGTCGTCCTGATCTAAGGTTCATATGCCTAACTGAGCAATCCCAATTTTTACCCAAGGTACAGCCTCGTTGTTGATCAATTTGTATCAGTCACTAGGTTCTTTTTTAGTTGATTACCGTGTTTATGATTTTGTCTGATATCACGTCGTCAGGAATACTTAAGTTAATTTCCACTATTTTCGTTGATCGTTCCACGTTAAGTTCCTTTCCTTTAAAGTTATCGATCACACAGAGATTATGTTTTAGTTTGAACTTGAGTATTTAGGTAGTCTTCAACTTGATAGATGCCTATCGTCGCCCTAACTTACTTATAGCACTATTCGCACTTAGCTTAAGCTAGGAATTGACAGAGGGAGTTGAGAGTATTCCAACCTCACTTGCTGATCCTTTGATCTTTAGTGCTCAAGAACCCCGTTCTCAAGCTTGCGGAATGCCCTTGCTTTAGATGCCTTCTAGTGCTCTCAGTGGACCTGTAAAAGTCCCAAAGTTAGCTCAAGACTTAGATTCAAATGACACAAAAAATCACTTCCATTCATGTAATTCACATGTCAATTTGCACCATGTCTCTATGGAACACAATTCTAGAGATCCCTAAATTTTCCTCCCCCTGGATATGGTCCACTTAAAAATACTATGTCTAATAATCATGACATTAATTTTACTGTAACTAGTGGAGCTTTTGGTTGTACTCCCCACGAGCTTTCCAACAAAACAAAAACCACAGCAAACGGATTTCGTATGAGAAAGTTATGCCAGTTCAGGGTTCTAGGGTTAAAACAGGGTTCAAACAGGCTGACAATTCACAGGATTTTTCTCAAAACACACGTGTGGGGTCTTCACAAAATGCAAATTGATAGACAAATATGCCCAAAATTATCCCCAAATCTTGGAATAACAAAACCCTAAAATTTTAGCCGAAAAAGCCTATCAATCACGATCGACAGGTCTGTCGATCGCGATTGACAGAGGTGTCCATCGTGGATGTCAGTCACGATCGACACGTCAGTCACGAATGATAGTGTCAATCACGATCGACACTTTTTGCGCAAATTTCGGTGAGATTTTAGTCGATCGTGGGTCTGTCCATCGTGATGGACACGTGGGCACGCGAATATATGTGTAAATCATGAAGTTTCTGTCGATGGCGATCGACTGTGTCGATCGCGATTGACTGAATCTGTCGGGGTCTGTCAGTCGCGATTGACAGGGTCTGTCGGTCGCGATTGACAGAGGCTGTCGATCGCGATTGATGGTGTCAATCGCAATTGATAGAGAAACATGGAATTTTTTTACTATGATTTATGATTTAGAATGTGCTCCTCTTGTGTGTCATTATGGTGTACTTTGTTTTACCAAAAGGTCAAATTTTCTGTCGATCGCGATCGACAGAGGTCTGCGACATAGAGACAGGGTCGAGCTTTTCTGTACCTGCGCAGTCTGTTGGAGATGGTGGGATAACAGCTTCTCCTGTTGTGCCCTGTCTCTTAGGCATTCATAGCAAAATTTATCGGTCCTCAACTTCATATTTCTTCAAAATTTCTAGTACTTCGAACAATGATTCCTCCTCTTCTTTTTTTTCTTTTGTCCTCCTTCACTTCCATCCTTTGAATTGACAGTTTTAATGCTTGTGAAAGGTTCTTCTTCCTTTTGGGTAAATACTCCTATATCTTCTAGATAGTGCTTCTCTGAGTCAAAGCAACTATCCATTACAATGGACTCTAGATCGTCTTCATTCTCTTCTTCTTCTTCTATGAAGTCACTAGGGTCACATTCTTCTAGCAAGGGCTGACACATGAACACTGAAATATCATAACCCTCCTCATCACAATGAGGTGTCCATTGTTCTTCATTAACTGCAATGTCCATGGTAGCTAAGATTTCTGCCCAACCATGAGGCTCAAATTCCTCATCTGGAAAGATCATCGGTGTATAGGCTGGGTCTTTAACTAGTCGATCTCCTGGAGAAGTTCCTTTTTCTCTGGCCTTTAAGCATTTTTCCTCTTCCCTTTCGACCTTGCACATCCACAAATGAGTGTCTTCATGCATCCAGGATGTATCAGATGAACTTTTAGAATGCACAGAGATTGAGTCTTCTTGCTCCTTGTGGATAGAATTCCACTGTAGGGGTGGTACATCTTTGAAGGTGTAATCCTTCAAATTGACCTTGGTTGTGACCCCTAAGCGCTGCAAGTACAAGGAATTGGTTCCCCAATCTTGTACAACTTGCAGTTGTCGTAGGAAGGGTCGTCCTAGGATCATTTCGTAGGTACTAGTTTTACCAAAGTCACATATAGCAAAGGTGTGCTCAAACTCTACACCACAAGTGGTTAGAGTTATCCCTTCTAGTGATCCTAGAGGTCTTTCCACATGGCCGTCAGCCATCTAAAGCTTCATTCTAGTTGGTCTTAATGCGGGTTTACCCCATTGCTTCCTCAAGGAAGCATGTTGTTGATCTTCATAATAATTGATTTGGTCTCTTTTAATATGACCTCTATTGTTATTGTTGAAGTTATGTCCAGCTCTACCTCTATTGCTATCATATCCACCTCTTCCACTTCCTTTCTAGGTCTTCCCATTGAACCAACAATTTTGAGTGGTGTCCTGAGTGGTGTGGTTGGTCGTATCACATATTTCACAAGATTGAACATTTTGGCCTTTGGTCTTGTCATGCTTTGGTCCTTTCTTCTTCCCTTTCCACTTGCTCTTGCTTGCAAAGTTGTCTTGGGAAGTCTCCTCTTCATCTTCTTTGTTCTTCTTGCCTTCCAGCTTCTTGTCCTTCCTATCTGCATATAGAGCACTAGTTGAGTTACCATGATAAGAGTTACCTTCCTTTATGCTATTGTTGGCCTCTTTATTAAAGAGTTGTCCAAGAAAGATGTTGAAGTCTGGAGTTTGCACATTCATGATGAGATCATAGGCTGTGGTGAAAGACTGTCATTGCTTGTCACCTCTAATCCCATTGAGAATTTGCCTCATGATGGCTTCTTCTTCAATCAGCTCTCCAATGGATGCCAAATGATCAACAACCTCCCTGACCTTTGTAACAAGCTCAATGATGGTTGTTTTGGAGTCTTCTTCATCTAATTGAACTCATTCCAAAGATGGTTCTTCCTTGCTTTTATACTAGAAGAAAAGAAAGTCTCTAGGGCATCCCAAGTCTCCTAAGATGTCTTGCATTTTCTAATATGTGGTAATAAAAAATCAGAGATAGATTTTAGTATGTATGACCTGGCTTGAGCATCCCTTGCACACTAAAGTGTGAGCTTATCTGTTTCCTCTTGAGTAGGTCCTCCATCCCTTGCACACCAAAGTGTGAGCTTATCTGTTTCTTCTTGAGTAGGTCCTCCTTTGGATCTTGGAATAGGCATTGCTTCATCACCTGATACAATCCCATATAGATTTCTTCCTTGCAAATAAGCCTCCATTCTGATTTTCCAAGTAGCATAATTGTTTCTATCAAGCTTCTCAATCATTGATGGAAAGCCATCTCCCATCTTGAAGTTGCTCTAATACCATTGAAAGAAGTTGGAGAGGCTTGGAAACTTGAGTTGTCAAGTGGTGAAGTTGGTCCAGCAAACCAACATAGGACCATCCTTAGCTCTTCGGATATGTAATAAAACCCAATAAGTAATGTGGAACATCAATAAGAACAAGTTGATGCAAAATAGATAACTTGCACCTTGACTAGCTCACAAAAACCTTCTAAAAATGGATGGAAGTTATAACTTCAAACACTGAGAGCAGCTGACACACTTACAATTGGAAAAATTCCTCTTAAGGAAGTCTCATACATAGGGTTGTCTTGCCAAAATGCATAAAATCCCTAATTTATATCAATCAATCAAGGAGAAATCACCTTAACATTAACACTGATTGGATGTCATCTCGATTTTTTAGGGATGTGTAGACAATGATCCTGACATTGTATAGCTCAGATTCCTTTAAAATTATTGCACCAAATGACTTGAAAATTTGTACACATAAACTAGACAGTTATATATTTCCAATGAATTCTTAAACACATGATTTGGAGCTCTGTAGATAGACCAAAGACCTGTGCAAGTTGATTGAGTTTGAGGAAGAAGAGCAGAGAATAGAAGTGGCACCAAGCAAGGATCAAAGAGTATATGTATTGCTTCAAATCAACACTCTTCTTAATGTACAAATGTTTTGGATTCTATCGATTGAAATCTTTTCCTACAATATAGGAAAAGAGAAATTTGAAGTCATATCTACTTCTTGAATGATTGATTTAGAATAAATCTCAACCACTTGTAACTTGTGGATTTTAGGCCTTTTACTCTTTCCTTTTACGAAGGTAAATACCTTGAACTTTACAAGAAACGATCATAAGTGATCAACCAATAAATTCAAAGAAATAATGTGCACATAATTTTTATCCTTCAAGGTACATATTGTTGGTGCATTTTCATCCAAGCCTAGTGCTTGATTAATCATTAGTATAAAGACATTGTTTGTACTCTCAATGAGAGGAGCCATAGAAACTATCTCTTGTAATAGTTGAAATGTAACTACAAAAGTAAAAGTTCTTTGAGAATCTCATGGCTTAGTTTGGCATGAACCATGAGCCTAAATGGGAGAGGTTGATTAGCCGAAGATTCCCCTAACTTGAAGGAACTTTTTGGTAGCATCACTCCAAAGTTTTGAATTCAAAATCTTCTATATATACACACAAGAATAGTCACGGGTAGAGTCGATCATTTTTTAGCTACACTCTGATGAGATTCTAATCAAGCATCATATCATTTGTGAAGCACACATTGTGCTCCTCTTTCCCAAGCTTTGTGCCTATTCACTTCATGTATCATATGTGCAATACAGATTGACATTTCAAGTTACAACTTGGAGTTCTCTTCATCTACTGCTATAGGTCTATGTTCATTTTTCAGTCAACTTCAATTGCTGATTTCTCTGTGTATAGTAGGTCTTTTGATGATATTTAAATTGGTATAGGTAAATTTCTTAATTCTATTTGCATCCCTATGAAGTTTCATCATTTTTTGTTCATTACTTTATGAGCTACATCTATTTGGAGTTGCCTATGTATTCTAACAGATGATTCCTAAAAAGTCGGGATGACACCCTTATCTTGATAAACTTATTTCTCTAAGTATGGTTCATCAAAACTCATCAAACTTGTTGCTTTAGATTCATTATATATGTAATTAGAGATGTGCAAAATATCTCTGGTCAATTCTCAGTAGGCTATGAGCTCTATGTGAAATTCTAGAGTGCATCTCATCCAAAAATAGCAAGTTTTGTTACATTTGTTTTGTGCCAAGTAGTCTGTTTTGATGAATCTATTTAATAAGATGCTCTAAAGCATTAGGGTGGTTTATATGCATCCTTAGCCAGCACAAGGTGTCTACTTATCATCCGTGAAGCTATCTTGGTAGGTGTAGAGCAAGCTTTTGCAACACTAGGTGCATCCTTGGAAGTGTATCCACCATCTCTTCTCTTCAGTGGTACCAAGGCAAAGCCAAATCAACATGGGAGATGGTTTTCCTTCCATCATTGACAAATCATATAGAAACAAATACTCAGCCTAGTCTTTGAGGATGGAGGCCTACCTTCAAGGAAGAAATCTATTTGGATACGTATCTGAGGATGAAGTCATGCCAACAATTAGACGCAAAGGACAACCTTCACATGAAGAGCAAGAAACGCTTACAACTTGGTGTTCAAAGGATGCACTAGCTAGGTCCTACATCTTAAATGCAATCTTTGATTTTCTTTTACCTCATTTGAATGGATACAGGACCTTAAGAGAGACCTAGAATGCACTTATTGCCTTCTCTCTTCAAACACTAAAGCAAGGAAGAATCAACTATGGATGGAGTTCACTACCTTGAAGAAAATTCCCAAGCAAAATGTGACTGATTATGTCACCAAAATGAGGAAGATTTTTTATTATTTAGGAAGCATTGGAGAAGTAAGTGAACCTGTTTAATTATTGAAACACATTCCTTGTGAATGCGTGGAAGAAGTAGGATGCAAAATTTATTGGTTCTCTAGCAGCTAAATCAATGGCAGAGTAGAATGGACGCGATATTCCATAAGTACATTTCTGTAGGTTCAGGATAGCTACTAAGAACTGAAGGGCAGATCTCTCAGGTTCCGGTCGACATAGGATCGCATATTTGTTGGATGAATGCCGAGGGAATAACTGATTCATGGTGGCTAATGGCAGATTTGGGCCATTCTCTCGACCTTGCGAAGGGAGTCGAAACGACTCAACGAAAGTTTGGAAGGTGATTACGGTTCGGGAGGGTAGGGATGTGATAGCCCAACTTTGCTCGTTGGCAGGTGTTTTAGTGATAGCGGCGATGATCTGAGCAAAAAACGGGTGGGATTCCACTGAATGCCACGATAGTTCAGCGAAATTGGATAACCCACGGGTGCGCAGAAACTCTCCTACTTCGGTAGGGAGTCTGTCACGGAAAGCGGCATAGTTTGCCAGAGCTTCCATGGCGCAAACGATGACAGCAAGCACAAAACGCAAACGCACAGGGTATACACAGTCACACAAAATCACGCAAGCACAATAGCGATTTTTGGCGAAACGGAGAAGGTTAAGTAGATGTTCGGCAGTGGGGAGCAATCAAAATCACTAATAATCGTTCGTCGTTGAGATGATAACTTCTTAACTTCGGTGTGCATGCATGAGTAGCTGGAAAGGGCAGGGCGGCTGTTGACATAATTAGGTATCAAAACGCGGATATTTACAGACTTATTTTATTAAGCACGCAAAAAATAAAAAAAAAGAAAAGAAGAGAAAAGGAAAGAAAAGAGAACGCCAAAAGACGCGGCCAACCGCGAAACGTTTCATTGCAGGTTAGATGTTTGTTGATATGGCCACAGCTTCGAACCGTTGATGACTTTCGAAAGAGGAATTCCGATCAAAGTAGTCAACCAAAAAGTTGCTGGGCCCACTTGTTCAAAAATCCGGTAGGGGCCAAACCATCGTAACTTGAATTTGCCAGCAGAGCGATTTGATTTTGCATTGTAAAATAGTACAAGTTGTCCCACCGTAAAAACTGGGGTCTTTAGATAGCGATCATGTGTTCGAGCTTGTCTTAGCTGTACTTCCTGCATAGTTAGAAAACTTTGCCATCGGTGCTCATCTAGTTTTCTGAGTGTATCTAGCCGAAATGATAAAGAATCTTCTGGTATTAATTTCTGAGTGAGAGCCACACGTAAGCTTGGCACAATAATTTCCATGGGTGCTATGGCTTCCAATCCATAAGCTAGTTTGAAGGGTGTTAGACCTGTTGCTACCTTATAGGTAGTTCGGTATGCCCACAGGACTGCAGGTAACAGTTGGTCCCATCTTTCCGGTGCTTCCAAAATGAGTTTTCGAAGCATATTCAGCAGGGTCTTGTTTGTACTCTCAGCCAAACCATTTGCACGAGGATAATATGGTGAACTGAATTTATGCGTGATCTGAAAAGAATGTGTGAGTACTTTCATTAGATTGTTAACAAAATGAGTGCCCTGATCTGTAACAAGCTCCAGAGGTAATCCAAAGCGCAGAAAGATATCTTTCATTAGGCAGTTTGCCACCGAAATAGCTATGGCAGATTTTAGAGCCCATGCTTCTGCCCATCTGGTTGCATACTCTGTACATGTTAGAATATAACGATTATTGCTGAGTATTGCTGGCGGTGTAATAGGTCCGATAAAGTCTAGACCCCACTTCTGAAAAGGCTCTAATGGCAAGACAGGTTGTAGAGGGAAAAGATGACGTTGCAGGGGTTGTCCAGATCTCTGACAACTATCACATTGTTTGACAAACTGTGATACATCCTTGTATATAGTAGGCCACCAAAGTCCGCTTTGCAGAATTTTTCGGTGCGTTAAATCTGTTGCAAAATGGCGCCATCGGAAGGAATTGAGTGAGCCAAAGTAATGACTGAGTTAACTTCATGTGGTGGAATACAACGAAGTAAAACTCCAGTGTAATCCATATAGTATAATTCCCCAACAATCAATCGAAATTGGCGGCTGAAAACTGCAATTTTCCTGCGTATTGCAATAGAAGTCTGAGAAGGGAGGCATCCATCAGTAAGAAAGGTCAATATCTGATCATAGTATGTAGATGGCATAGGTGGGTGTGCAATTTCATCATTAGTCGGTTCAGAAACATAAATTTCCGGTGTTGTGTCATCTACACCAACCGGAGCTTCATCGGAATCTAAGCGAGAAAGGAAATCTGCTAAGGCATGTGAACTACCAGGGCGATGAATAACTTTGTAATCAAATTCTTGTAAAAGCAGAACCCATCATGCTAATCGGCCACCTAAGTGCTGTTGCCGAACCAGATAGACAAGTGCAGCATGATCTACATGAAAATAAAATTTGCGGCCAAGTAAATAATGCCTGAACTTCTTGACAGAGTATACTAAACCCAGACATTCCCTTTCAGTTACAGAGTAATTCTTTTCCGCAGGGGCAAGCCTTCGACTTGCATAGTATACTGGTCTGAACCACTTATTCATTTGTTGCATTAATACGCTTCCAATTGCTATATCTGAGGCATCAACAAATACATGAAAGGGGTGATCCCAGTCGGGAGGCTGTAAGATGGGAAGTTGTGTTAATAAACACTTTAAACGATCAAATGCTATCTGACATTCCTGAGTCCACTCAAAATGTCGAGGAGTCTTGGTGATTAATCTGTTCAGTGGTATTGCCAAATGAGCAAGCCACCGTAAGTGCCGACCATGCCATCTTACTTGGCCCATGTAAATCCTCCAACCTTGTTTTCCAGCTACAAAGCCATTGCAATCACTGCATCTAGCGTCATAGCTCCTACACAGCATATGATCATAATTTGTTTGAGTTGCAGAGTCAATCCATGACAAACCATTGAGTGATAACGTCATCCGGTAGGTTGGCATGTGCTGGTGGTAATTGCCTCAAATGGGTTCTGAATAGAGTGGCATATTCCTGCACTGTTTGATTTATCTTCTGTCTATTGTTTTGCAGGTAATCGAAAATTTCGGTTGGATTCTTCTTTAGCCTGAATCTTTGCAAAAATGCATCCCTTACTGCTTCATAGCTGCCGAAATGGTTAATATCATATTCTGTAAGCCATCTGGCTGCTTCATTAACCAATGTAGACTGGAAGACAATAGCCTTATACGCCGGATCGGGTGGATGGTTGAGCACTGCGTAACTTATCTCAAATGTGCGTACATGAGCATCTGGGTCATCTCCTGGAAATCCACCGAATTTAGTGTACATTACTCTGGTTGGAGTCGGCCTTGGTGGGCATGGTTGTTGTTGTTGTTGTTGCCCGTTCATGGCGCTGATGGTTGTATTGTGACTATCTTCTGTACCCCAAGGCTGAATATCTGAATCGTCGGAATCTGTATCGTCAGCCTGTGCACTTTCCGGGTCGATAATCTTGTTCAGTATGTTTCGAATCTCGGTTTCGAACAAGCTACCTTCCTTCTTGATGTCAAATGTAGGAAAGCTTACTCCCGATAGTGGTGACTGGACTGATGATTCACCAAAAAATGGTAAACCGCCGCTGGAAAACTGCGATCTTTCAGCAACTGGTACCGAAATATCACCGGAATGTGTCGATTTTTCACCAATACAGGGTGCTTTTTCTCCCTTGCTGATTTCTTTGACTAAGACGTTTCTATTCGTAAACAAGTTCGAATCTTTACTCAATGATGTTAAATTAACTTCATACTGCGTCCTGTTAGATTCTGGAGTTACTATATCTTCGACAGATTGTGACGAAATCGCACCAGAATCTGCCAGAGATTTAGTTCGTTCCATCGGAATATGACCAGAATTCTTACTAACATTCTTTACTTTCTTGACAACTGGGTTAGACCTAGCTGCACTTTTACCTCCTGGAGGCGTCCTTAGCAAATTAGGTACCCCAGGCTGGCGGTTCTTTGGATACGTTTCACCGGATCGAGTAACCGGCATGTATCATCTTTTGGTACTAATCGCGTACTATTATTGTCGATTTACAATTTACAGTCACGTTTCCATAACTGATTTGCAACAATCTGATCTGTTGCCACCTTCCCACAGACGGCACCAATGTTAAATGCTATGTTCTAACTATCAAAAGTGCGTTTAAATTTTGTTGGGTTCTTGGGAGTGGAAGGGGTTTGTAAAAACAGAGGCCCTATGCTTGTTTCCTGAAGTGACTTCACACCACAATATACTAATATTCGACTTCTATCATGAATTGGTATACCCTTCTCAATCTTTACGGTTCGTTATTCTAATTCTTCCAAGGTTCACCGAACACACTGTACCAGACGATTAGTATCATGATACCGAGTTACCTCGGACCCTTTTCTGAATACACATTGCAGTAACATTAGGAACAATAGCAGTAGTTCAACCTTCACCGAACAGTGCTCATAGTCAAACTCAACCGAAGACACAAAGGACTCAACAGTTACAGACACACAGTGCTTGAAGATTCAGTATGCAACTTAGGACGGCTCTTACCGTAGCTTAATCTTTGCCGTACGAACATAGACCTCAATATTGAAGACAACACAATACAAACCCGAATACCACAAAAGCTACCATAGCTACACAGACTCCACCAAACACTGGTAGACCATTTCAAGAAAGAATAACAACATGATACACGAACTAACACGACAATCCCAATAGAGACTCGCAAACGACTTACTCAGACAACAGTACAACGATCTACCGTATGTAAATGAAACTCACAATCGCAACAGAGATCGATAGACAACAACACGGATATGCACAGTATACTCAGAGTACTTAGAAATTAGACAAACAACGCTACAACAACGTTCAGACAATCACCCAGACGGACAGTCTGGTGATTCCACGAATCGTCACTGAGCATCTCTTTTCATTGCTTTATATAAAAGATTACAACTGTCAGTGTAACAACTTTTCGCGCGTGCGAACAAAAGATTCAGTTTTACAACTTCCAATCAGACGGCCGACTAACAGAGACAACAACTACACCAAGGAACAAAAAGACAAAGCCCACGCATAGCTGTTCAAATATACATTCACATTTTATTACTATTCACATCAATGGTGATCCAATTTGTATGAGCATGTGTACTTCTGAGTGAGAGAGCGATGGGTGGAATGCTGTGCACTTGTATGCAGGTGTAAGAGAGATCACCTTTCAAGCCTAGAGAAGTGACAGACAGAGATCAATAACCTCATTATGGATGCGTGCAATAATGGCAACTTTGCACACTAGTGGTTATGCCATGCAAAACCAGGAGCAGACAAATAGCAAGAAGCCAAACTTTGTTGTTAGAGTGTAACAATGTCAGATGAGTTTGCAGCTAGGCCATGCGAGAACTAACAGAAAGAGCGGGGATAGGCAGGCAACACACATGCATGCAATGTAGTGTTGAGTTTTAAGAATAGGTCATGTAAAAATTCACTAAAGATAAATAACCACAGGATATGGTAACCATTTGCCAGAAGTGGCACAGATTGCTTAGAAGATTTCAACTCATGTAAATCTGTATCTTGAATGCATAATGCTAATCCTTATGCCTTAACTATGTATGCAGATAATTTCCCTTAATGAAAACCATACCAAGATGCTTCTATAAGTGCAATGCAATTTTTGTATTACTTTATGAAGTTGAAAGTACCATAATTCAGAGCATGTTGATGATCATCTTTGTAGAGTATGCAATGTTTGATGTATGAAACATCATAAGAAATGGATTAATGTGACACTAGAACACCTCTATGGTCACCATTAACGCAATGCTTCTCCAAACTTTGAGAAAAGATTGCTTCAACTGAGAACTTTGCTTCTACAGAAATTTCTAGTCACTGAAATGACATACCTTCACTCTTTTGCTTATTTCTCTTAGCACAGCTATTATTTCTTCAAGATCTTTTGATGATTAAAGTAGAAGAGTAGAGCTTTCCAACAAGCTATTATATGCAAGAAATGGATCTCTAGAACTCAAGTTATGGCCTTCACAAGATCACCGTGTATGAGCTGCCAAAATTGGAAATTTTGCCTCCTTTAGTAAAACTGACTGTCTAAAAATGAAAATTCGATGCTTAGCATCGGCTTGCAACCAAAAGTAAATGCCAGGCATCGACTTTGTGCTTTTCAATCACTTTTTTTGTTCCTAAAATAGATGCGTTTAACACAGATATGATCAAGACCACTTTTATGTGGGAAGTCGATACCAAGCATCGACTTTATTCTGAAGCTTGATGCCAAGCATCGAGTTTCTCCACAAAGCTCACGTTTTTCAAAAGATTTAACAACATGTACAACTCAGAGAATGAAAACAATGACTTATCAGCACAAGCTCGATACTAGGCATCGAGTTTCTTGGAAAACTTGAACTTTTGAACTCATCACACAGTAGGCAAGCATGGAGATGATGGAGAGAGTCTCATATACAGAACTTTACTTAGTTCTTCTCATAGCTATGGAAAAACTTAGAAGTTTACATGTGCTATGTCACTCAGAGAAGCCTGACTATACTCATTCATACAAAATGAACTCCTTCTCACATTCTATCACTCGCTTCCACTATGCGTCAGTTGATACAAACTAACTTATATAGTTTTTCTCAATCTCGTAACTTTTAAAAAACTTCTAGAATGAAACTGAACTAACTTTAGAAATATAATACACTTGTGAATTTGTCCCTTCACATAGGCATGTGGATTTCTTCTAAACCTTTGACCTTCAAATATATGTCCAATTAGTGATTGTTTCTCCAATGGCTCCCCCTCAATCACTAATTGACATTCTCTCTTTCTTCATATCATCTTCTTTTCTTTTACTCCTGCCATGTTTTTAATCTGCTCGTCTTCACACCATCCAAGCTCTTTGTCATTATGTCTGCTATCTGATCTTTTGTAGAAATGTACTCCACTTCAATTTCTTTCTCCATTACCTTTTCTCTCAAGAAATGATTATGTATCTCTATATGTTTTGTTCTTGCATGAAATACTGGATTCGCTACAAGATAAAGTGAACTCATATTATCCCCATGTATTGTAGGTATACCTTGATCAATGCCCAAGCTTTTGAATAATGTCTGCATCCATATGACCTCCTTAGCTGCTTCCACAAGTCCTTTGTACTCAGCTTCAGTTGATGATAATGCTATTGTATGTTGTTTCTTTGAACACCAACTTACAAGCTTATCACCAATATATATCATGTATCCATGAGTTGATCTTCTGTCATCTTGATTACCTGCCCAATCTAAATCACTATAGGCTCTCAACTTCAAAACTGAAGTAAACGAATAATATAATCCCTTTATGGTTCCTTTGATATATCTGAGAACTCTTTGACCTGCAATCCAATGTGGGTCCTTTGGGCAATGCATGAATTGTGACAGGACTCCCACTGCATAAGTAAGATCAGGTCTTCTTAGTGTAGCATAAATCAAACAACCCACAAGAGATTGATACTTCATCATATCTTTATATTATGCACCATCAAATTTACTGAGCTTGTGGTTGACTTCCAATGGACTTGAAGCTTCTCTGCAATTTTCCATTCCAAACTTCTTCAACAAGTTTAGAAGATACCTTTCTTGTGACGCATATATGCCATGATCTATATAAGTGACTTACATTCCAAAAAAGTATGATAACTTTCCTAGATCACTGATCTTGAACTCTTTCTCAAGTAATCTCTTTACCTCCTTGATTCCTTCATCTGAAGTACCTGTGATTATAATGTCATCTACATAAATACAAATGTAGATTGTACCTTCCTATGTTCTTTTGATGAGTAGACTTGGATCTGCTTTTGAACTTTGATACCCAAAGTCATTGAGATACTTCACTAGTCTATAGTTCCATGCTCTTGGAGCTTGCTTCAATCCATGAAGTGCTGTTCTCAACCTGCAAACAAAATTTGGATACCTAGAATCTATAAATCCTTGAGGTTGTTCCATGTATACCTCATCTGATATGTATCCATTCAAGAATGCATTCTTTATATCTAATTGAATTAGGGTCCATCCTTTTGAAGCTGCAATAGTAATGATTGTCCTTATAGTTGACATCTTAGCTACATGACTGAATGTCTCATCATAATCTATGCCATAGGTTTGGGCATAGCTTTTCACCACCAGTCTAGCTTTGTATCTAGCTATACTTCCATCTGCAAGCTTCTTCACTTTATAAACCCATTTATTTCCAATTACTTTCTTACCATTTGGTTTAAGAACAAGTTCCCATGTCTTGTCCTCCTCTAGTGCATTGAACTCTTCCTTCATTGCTTATTCCCATTGTTTCTTACCTTTTGCTTCATCATAGTTTTGAGGTTCTTCATCATCTTGGATCATATATGCATAATTCTTCTGAGTTATGTAAGAAGTATCATAAGAATACCTTTTTGGCTGGTTTGTTGTCCTACTTGACCTCCTTGGTTCACATTCTTCATATGTGTCTGGATACACCTCTTCATCAAATATAGGAGCTTCTTCATTTCTTCTTGTTAATCCACTTCTGGATGTACTTGCTTGCATATAGTCTTCATCTTCATTCACCTACATAATTGATTTTCTTTTTTCACATCTTCTTACCTCTTCTTCAAATTCTTGAGCTGTATGACTTTGATTTGCATACCAACTTTTCTGTTCATCAAATGTCACTTCTCTAGAAACAAGAAATTGTTTGGTTAGAGGATTCCACAACCTGTAACCCATCTGCTTTTCATCATAATCAATGAACACATATTTTTTTGCCTTTGGTTCAAGTTTATGTCTAAGTTGTGATGGCACATAAGCATATGCAATCGATCCAAACACCTTACAATGATCTAGTGTTGGTTTCTTACCCCACCAAGCTTCATATGGAGTCATTCCATTTAGAGCTGCACATGGTAATCTATTCACAAGATATGTAGCTGTATATACAGCCTCAGCCCAAAGATAATTTGGACAATTCTTCTCCTTCAACATAGCTCTAGCAAACTCAACCAAAGTCCCGTTTCTTCTTTCTGCTACACCACTTTGTTGTGGTGTATACCTGCAAGTTATTTACCTCTTAATACCTGCATTCCAAAGATAATCATTGAACTCTTGGGAGAAGTATTCTCCCCCTCCATCAGACCTCAGTCTTTTAAGCTTTTGACCTGTGACTCTCTCTGCATATGCATGAAAATGCTTGAAGGCTCCAAACACTTCTGATCTTTCCTTCACAACATATAAAGTTATCCCTCTTGTAGCATCATCAATGAAAAGAACATAATACCTTGAGCCACTAATATATACTTCTTTTGTTGGTCCCCATACATCTGTATGAATGAGCTCTAGTACTCCATCATGTTTGAATCCTTTCTTTTGAAATGGGAACCTATGTGCTTTTCCCATCTGACATGCTTCACATTTATAAACCATATGTTGACTCTGCACATTTGGTAATCCTAGAACAGACTGATTTGCAACCATAGCTTTAATTCCTCTTTCATTGAAATGACCTAATCTCTTATGCCAGAGATCAAGTTCTGTAATCACTCCTTCACCATGTGTGAGCAAAGCTTGACCAATGTTCCCTTGCACTCTTAAAGTAAAGAGTCTACCTTCTTTCTTACCATATAAAATCTGATTATATCCATTCTCTCAATCTTCAACAAATACTCCTTCGTTTGTAAACCTAACTTGAAAAACTTTTTCAGCTATCTGTCCCACACTAATCAAGTTTTTAGGTATTGTAGGAACATACAAAACATTGGTTACTTTGCACTTGCATCCTTCTTTTGCCAATGCTTTAAAGCATCCAATTCTTCTTTCTTTGGTCGGCTTTCATCTTCAAATACTGGCTTCTCTTCTTCACCTGTTATGTACACCATGAGATCCTTACTCATAAGTAAGGCTTCCATTCTCATTACCCATGCAGGATAACTATCTCTGTCCAATTTGTCAATGGAGATATGATCTGCCATACTCCTTTCCTTCTACTGCAACCTGTGAGCTTAAAGGCTAAAGAATAATACCTTTTGGAGTTCTTTGTGTGTGAATATACTTTTGAAGTAATCTCTTGATGCCTTGTGCCTTTGAATGCTTTTGCTTTCAAACTTTAATGAAAATTTTTTAAAAAACTTCTCGTACCTTTGACACCTTCTGCTCTCTAGGACCTTTCTGCTCTGATACTACTTGTTGATGTATGAAACATCACAAGAAATGAATTGATGTGACACTAGAACACCTCTATGGTCACCATTAACTCAATGCTTCTCGAAACTTTGAGAAAAGATTGCTTAAACTAAGAACTTTGCTTCTACATAAATTTCTAGTCACGAAAATGACATACCTTCACTCTTTTGCTTATTTCTCTTAGCACATATATTATTTCTTCAAGATCTTTTGGTGGATTAAAGTAGAGTAGAGCTTTCCAACAGGCTATTATTTGCAAGAAATGGATCTCTATAACTCAAGTTATGTCCTTCACAAGATCACCTTGTATGAGCTACCAAAATTGAAAATTTTGCCTCCTTTAGTAAAATTGACTGTCTAAAAATGAAAATTCGATGCCTAGAATTGACTTGCAACCAAACGTTGATGTCAGGTATCGACTTTGTGCTTTTTCAACCACTTTTTTTGTTCCCAAAATAGACACATTTAACACATATATGATCAAGACCACTTTTATGTGGGAAGTCGATGCCAGGCATCGACTTAATGCTGAAACTCGATGGCAGGCATCGAGTTGCTCCACAAAGCTCATGTTTTTCAAAAGATTTAACAACACGTACAACTCAGAGAATGAAAACAATGACTTATCAGCACAAACTCGATGCCAGGCATCAAGTTGCTTGGAAAACTTGAACTTTTGAACTCATCACACAGTAGGCAAGTTTGGAGATGATGGAGAGAGTCTTATATACAGAACTTTACTTAGTTGCAATAGCATCAATGTCTTCACACCACAGTGGTTGCAATACAAACAAAAAAACCTTCCTCTAGTGCAGTTAATCTTTCCCTTCTCTCATCTCCCCCCCTTTGTTTTTCCTTTGTACTCGAAGGGCCTATTAGAACCAAACACTACTATTGTCCTCCCTTCCCCGCTTGGCCTTTTTCTCGATCACCAAGACCTTCAAAGAAATGAAGCTGAAGTTGAAGAAGAAGAACTCCCTTATCCTCCTTCTTTGTCGCCCATAACCAAACAACCACACCCCCTTTTTTCATAGCTACGCTTGTGTGACTCTCTGAAAAAAACCCCCACCCTCCCCGAAATTCCTTAGGCACCCTCCACACGCTTCTTCCCAAATAGTTGCAAAAGTGCCTCCTTTTGTGCACACACACTAGATAAACCCCTCCATCAAAAAATTGAGAAAAACCCGCAGTAGTCCTCGTACCTGCATATAGTCCCCTCCCTACCAATTCATGTGTATTAAGGGGGGCCATAACCCCCCTGAGAACACCTCTTTTTAGTATTCTCCTTTGGGGAAGAGGAAAAAAACTTGAAATAAATGGCTTACTAAAGCATCCATAGAGCTTTAATGTGCTCAAATCTACCAGGCCCTTTGAAATATACCATAGGAAAATGGTATGCATGTTACATGAGCATTGACCTCTTGCAGATGTATCATTCATATGACATATCAATAAAAAATTTGGAATCTCGCAAGCAAAACATACATCAGGACCTTTGATCTTATCACACATATCCATGACTGATATGATATCTGCTCAACTTTGACACAAAAAGCCATGAAATGTAACATTGATATCAAAGACTAGACCCTCCTTTCAAGATTGCTTGCAAAATTATGCACATGCATATATACAACTTCCTAATACTTTTCTACTGTCAAATTTATGCATCCATCTTCCAACTCCTTGTCAATTTACACACAAGCTGCTGCACAACCTACAATGATATTTGATCGCATAACCCCCTTGCAAGCACACTACAACAAGTACTTCTCTATCCTTATCGATGGCACCCACACTACAACAAGATATTAAGCTGCAAACATTGTAGCACAACATTCTAGTGCTTCTCTTCCACGTAACACACATTTTTCCTCTTCAAAGTACCTACAATAAAGCATTTATTCTACACCATGAAGACATGTTAGTGCAAAAAATTAATAATAATTATAGTTAACAAAAAGGAAGGTAAAGAAGATGATCATTTATTCTACATCAATTCAAGATGCCCAAATCATGTTGTAGGCAACATAGCTCTCTTATCTGATTTGGAAAGTCCAAAGCATAGACATTAAGTTCAAGCACGAGATGACACAACACATAGTGTGGAGAAGATCAGTAATGTCAAAGCTTCCAATGCTAGGACAAATATTTTGAGCAAGGTATTCTATGTTCCCACTATTACAAAAAACCTAATAAGTGTAGGCCAAATAGTTCAGAAAGGCTTGCAAGTTAGGTTCACCCAACATGAAGCTTTTGTGGAAGATCCATGTCAAGGCATCAAGAAGATAGCTAGAGATGAGAAGCATGGTAGGCTCTTTACTTTTGAAGCAGGAGATACCAAAAGCATAGCTCTATTCAAATTTGGGTCTCAAACCCTAAGTGAGTTTGAAGTGTGGCATAAGAGGCTAGCTCATGTGAATGAAAGAACCTTGAAAGATATATGCAGGGATCAAAGTGTTCTTGGATTGCCAAACATATCAAAGTAACACATGATCAATAGATGTGATGCATGTCAGATTGGGAAGGCACAAAGACAACCGTTCAACCATAAAGGCTACATTGACAACAACTTGTTGGACTTAGTACATACAGATGTATGGGGTCCAAGCCAAGAACCTTCATTTGTAAGATCAAGGTATTATGTCTCATTTATTGATGAACATAGCAGATGGACTATTCTTTACTTTATCAAGAGCAAGAATGAAGTGTTTGGTTGCTTCAAAAAGTATCTAGCACATGTGGAGAATCATATAGGTAGATCACTCAAGAAGCTTAGATCTAATGTGGGGGGAGAATACTTCTCCAAAGAGTTTGATGAGTTCTTGGAGGATAAAGGTATCAAGAGGGAAGTAACTACCATGTACTCTCCTCAATTGAATTGAATTGTAGAGAGAAGAAACAAGACGTTGGTTGGATAAGCCAAAACAATGCTTGAAGAGAAGAGGTTGCCACATTATTTATGGGTAGAGGTTATTTTGACTTGTATACCTTGTCAGACTACCATCCAAATCACTTCAAGGTATGACTCCTTATGAAGCATGGTATGGAAGAAAACCTAGTCTTGGACATTGCAAGGTGTTTGGTTGTTTAGCTTAGGTTCATGTGCCATAAAAAATAAGAGGTAAGCTAGATGAAAGGCAAAAAAGGCAGTGTTTATTGGGTATGATTCACCTCAAATGGATTACAGGTTCTATAATCCTTCAACCAAGCAATTCACTACAAGTAGAGATGTTGTGTTTGAAGAACATATGTCTTGGTACGATGAAGACAAACAAAAGGTAACTCTACCATATGATCTTGATTATGATTCCATCAATTAAGAAGCAAGCATGATACAGAGGTCCAAGATCCAAGAAGTTATTCAGATGATGATCAAGATGAAAAGGAAAAGTATTACAAGCTATGGAAGTCAAGAAAAAAAGCAAAAAGATGCAAGAGTGTTAAGAATGCTTCAAGAAAGCAACTAAAAGGTCAACATGGGAGAAAAGAAAACTAGAAAGGTATGGATATGATTCCACATTTTTATGAAGTATCTACGTACAAATCCAATTTCTCATGCAAGGACAAAGAACATAGAAGTCCATTACCACTTTGTAAAGAGAGAATCTTATGGCAAAGGAAACTGACATTTCATTTGTTCCTACTGAGAAGCAAATAGCAGACACGATGAAAAAAGAACTTGATGGGGTAAAGCTATGGTAAAGCTCTGTAGATTTGAAGCTATGGTAGGTATTCAACCTATCAGAGAATGAAGAATCAAGCATACTTTAGCTTGAGGGGGAGTTGTTGGAACATCAAGCTTTCATTTTGCTTGAGGTGGATATGCTCTTCATCGAATTCATCATTTGGATGGTGCCCTATATGTACCTTGAAAGATAGCACTTATGTGCATATTATTTCTTTGTATTAATTGGTTCATCTTCGACACCATCTTCATCAGCTCCAACACCTGTATTTGCAGTACTTATCATTACAGGTGTAACAGGACGTCTTTCAACACCCTGCACAATGTTCCACAATCCTTTTGCAACCAGTACATGTCGCATCATATAAGCCCATAATGGGTAGTTGGTACCATCCAACTTATCCTCAACAGCCAACATACGAAATACATCACTGCTTTCAGCCATGGCCGGTGACTAAAATACCTTGATGCAGAAAATTGACAGTATCTCAAAAAGTTGAACGAAACTGCCCAGACGAGTTCTGCTAGACCTGTAGCAGACTTCGAGATGCTTAAACTGGTGAACAAAAACTGGTATATACCTTTGGCACAAAAGGACGAAATAGCCTGCACAAGCGCTACGATAGTGCGTTCGGAGGCCGAAACGAGCTCAAGTCGCGATTTCGACACCACAAAGCGAAGCTGTTTTGAACTCGGAAACACCCTGAGTATGCTCACCAAATTTTATGCGAATCTGAGACTGCAAACGGAGGAGTGTCGACGGCGCCCTAGAAGAAGCGACGACCTGCTCTGATACCAATTGTTGGAGATAGACGTCTGCGGAAGCACGCGAACAACACAAGGAGGAAGAAGAAGCTTGGAGCACAAACACACAATACTGAATGTATTATTAGAGAATGTACAAAGATAAGTAGCCCATTAGGGCAATATGCGTATATACAAGCCGGGGGAAAAAAACCTCCTAAAGAGGGAAAAAAAGTGCCCCGGCGGTCCTAGAGTGTTCACACACATCACTACCTAAATATATCAACATAATTAAAGAGAGCAATGTTTCTAGTGTCTTGTAATTCAAATGTGAACAATCTACCTGTCTTTTCACCTTTTGCAATTCTTTTGAATCCTTGACTTGGATCTTCAACATATGCTCTTGTTTTTGTGAACCTAACTTGCAACCCTTTCTCTACTATCTACCCAACACTTATCAAATTCTTTGTAATGGTAGGGACATAGAGTACCTTACTGAGTAGGTTGATGTTTCCATCAGGTACTTTGACATTTCCTATTTTCTCCACAAGATGTATTGTATCATCTCTTATTTGTACCTCATGCTTGTTCCTTGGATCTTCTAAATCTAATAGGAGTGCCACATTTCCTGCCACATGATTTGAACAACCTGGATCTATGTAGAAAACATGCTCATCAGATTTACGTTGTGGCATAGCCATGTTCATGATCAATAATGAATCCTCTTTGTTTGAGTCTTCTGTGTAGTTATTGTAGTCTCTCCTTCCTTTGTAGCCTCCTTGATAGTTTGAATGATTGTAGTTGTTGTAGTTGCCATGATAATTGTTGAACCTTCCTCTTGAGTAGCCATAACTTCCTCTATTGTATCCTATGCCTCTTTGATTCCTGGAATTCCTAAAGAAATTTTCAGTTGTATGATTAGTTAATCCAAAAATAGAACATGAGTTGGAGTCTTGGGATCTCCCCCTGCCTTGTCTACCTCCTCTTCCTCTACCTCTGCCATGTCTTCCTCTACCTGCATAGCTTGATATGTACCTGCTTCATCATCCACTTTCTTTGCCTTTCCTTTCTTATCTTTGGACTTGCTTTTATCAGTGTATAAAGCTGAAGATTGATTACCTTTAGAGTTTTCTCCATTTTTGATAAGCTTTGCCTCTTGAGTAAGTAGTCCAATGAGTGTATTGAAATCAGTTACATGCATGTCCATGTACAAATCCATAGCTGTCGTGAATGCTTCCCACTTGTGATCTGCCTTCAAGCCATTGATGACCTGCCTTACAATTTGCTCTTCATCTATTACCTCTCCAATGCTTCCCAACCGATCTGCTATGTCCTTGAGCTTTGTGACAAAATCAGTCACATTTTGTTTGGGATCCTTCTTGAGAGTTGTGAAATCTAGCCATAGTTGATGCTTCCTAGCTTTAGTACTTGAAGAGAAGAAAGCTTCAAGTGCATCCCACACTTCTTGAGATGTCTTACAACTTCTAATGTGAGGCAACAAAAAATCTAAGATAGAGTTGAGGAGATAAGACCTTGCAAGTGCATCCTTGGAGCACCATGTGCTCAATCTTTTTTGCTCTTCTTGTGTTGGTTGAATTTTGTTCCTGAAACTTGGAATAACTTCATCTCCAGCCACATAACCATATAAACTTCTACCTTGGAGATACACTTCCATTCTTAATGACCAAGCTGAGTAGTTACCTGTGTCCAATTCGTTAATTGATGAAGGAAATCTATCTGCCGTGTTGTCCAACCTTGCTCTGATACCACTGTGAAGAGATGGATAGGTACATGCTTGAAGATGAAGCCAACCAAATGAACTCCAAGAGTATGTGGTGGGCCCTTTTAGCTTGCCAATGGATGTATTAGACACCCTATGTACCTTGGAAGATCACTCTAAAAAAGATAGATCAAAACAGATAAGTTGGAGTTAGCTCAGAGGTGAAGAACTTGCTATTTTGGTTCATACACCTGTCCAGTGTGTTGCATAATTCTCTGAGCACAACAGCAATTAGCTTAATTCCTCTTGGGGAAGTCTAGTTAACTTAAAGAGCTAACTTTCAAGAGTAATCTCATAAAAAATAATGAACCACACACTGAGAATGATGTTTAACAACTGATGACATCATCCCGATTTTCATGGGCTGCTAGAGTAATGAGTCCAGTGAGCAGAAAAATGAACATAACTCCAAATTTAAGAATCCAATGATTATGAAAATTTGTATTCTTATACTAGACAGTATGCTGAATGCAACATACTTAAAAACTCTGAATTTGGGTAAGTACACACTGAGAAACAACTCTGACAAGATGAGTAAAAAAGTCGGGTACCTGACAGAGAAGTGAAAATGAACAGACAGGGTTGCCTTCAACTGACCATAACTGAAGATTGCAATACTCAAATGAAATGAGAATTGGTGAGCATATATTAGACTTATAGAGCTAACTTTAGCAAGTTAAATCACTGAAAATGATGCACCAAACTTAGAGAAACCATCTCTGCAATCTGACTGAGAAAACTGAGAGATATAGCAGTGAGTAGTACACTTCACAAGAACATGGAAATATGAACTCAAATGAAAGTATATTGATTGTACAATACAATGGAATTACTAATACATATGTGTGCCTTGGAATCACACCTTGATATGGCATAAAGCTCAGCTCTTGGAGGTCTTCACATAGCCACGACTAAGACTACCATGTATTTATAGTTGATCTTGGGAGGCTAACTTCCCTCAATCACTCTCCAATCAATTAGTGATTGATTTGATTCTCTACCTACCACAAATCACAAATTCATGGCTCCTCTTTCCCCTTTTGATCAAGTGGACTCAACCACTTAAGATTCTTTCACTTTTACATTAAGTTAAGTCTTCAAAAGTTACAAGAGGTAGTTCACAAGTGAACTTTGCATAGTCTTCATTTTAAAGCTTCTTCTATGAATTTGTGGGACTCAAGCAAATACTTAGGCTTGTCATAGACTTGATCCAACAATTCCTCCTCTGAGTCACTAGATGCGTCAGAGTAGATTGAATGAGAGTTTGATTGGGCAGCACTTCCTACTGACAAAATGATGCTTCTTCGACTGCCTAACACTCATCCAGATCTCAAATTCATTCACCAGTTAGGTCCTATATTTTCTTTATTCTCTCCCCAATGTTTTTGTTTTTTTCACTTTTCACTTTTAGGTTGCTCGAGTTTCCATGATACATGATACTACTCAAACCGATACCAACTCTGGGCGATACACGATACTCGATTGGATGATACGATACATTATGGTTTCCCTGATACACGATACTAGTGATGTTATGTTTAAAAACTTGTAAACATCAAAGTACACAATGAAAGTGATGAGACCTCCCAAGATCTTCAAAAGATCAAACAAATATTTCCAAACTTCAGAAACAAACTTTCCTCCAAACTTTCAAGAGAAGAAAAATAGGTGACTATCAAAATAACCACTAGAAAATCTCTGAGCATAATTTATCAAAACTACTCATATACCTTCTCTCAGATATAGTGATAGTGCACTTCAATGTGTTTTGTTCTTGCATAGTTTCTTCTTCATCCACCTACACTTCATGTTTACACCAAGATTTATCTTCATGAAAAATAACATCTCTCAAAACAATTACCTCTCCCATATCTGGGTTCACACATCTATATCCTGGTTGCCCTTCTGCCATACCAACAAAAACCATTTTTTGTGACCTTGTATCCAAATTTGACCTTAATTGTTGTGGAACATGAACAAACATATGCTTCCAAAAATTCTACAATTAGAAATATCTGGTTTTGATCCATAAAACAATTCATAAGGTGCTTTTTGTACATGACTTTGAGTAGATGGTAACCTGTTCATCACATAAACTGCCATATTGCATGCTTCAGCCCAAAAAGTAAGTGGTAAGTCCCTTTCTTTTAACATACACCTACCCATATCCAAGATAGACCCGTTTCTTCTTTCTCCCACACCATTTTGTTGAGGTGTGTATCTGTTTGTAGTCTCCTTTTTAATTTCTTCTTCCTCCAAAAATGCAAGAAACTGATTAGAAAAGGTTGTTGGAATTGTGGTAAACCTAGACACTTTAAACGTGATTGCAGGTTGAAGAATCAAAATAACAGAAGGCAACAAAACAACTATGCATCCACAAGTGTAGATGATTCTGAGAAGTTGTTCATGGTTCAACATCACATGATGAATACGACGTCTATTGATGCTTCAAAATCAAATGGTAATGTCTGGTATGTTGATTCAGGTGCTTCAAATCACATGGCCAATCATGTGGAATGGTTTAGGAGTTTGCAAAAATTGTCAGTTCTTGGATATGTTGAAACAAGTGATGAAACATCACACCCTATCGAGCATACAGGAAATATAGCACTGTATATGGAGGATGGGAAGGTAAAACACCTTGTTGATGTGCTACATGTTCCTATATAACAAAGAATCTGGTTTTTGTTTGCAAATGGTTGACCAGGGATTACAAGTCATGTTCAATGCTGATGGGTTATATGTAGAAGAGTACAAACAGGGTGGACGATTGATTGCCAAAGGAAACAAAGTGGGTAGGATGTTCACCTTAAATGTGAAAATTCTTGAAATGAATGCATCCATGTTTGCAAAAGGTGCAAGAGTTATTGTGGATATAGAGATGTGGCACAAGCAGATTGGACATGAAAATTTGTAGAGGCTAAAATTGATACAGTCCAAGGATATTGTCAATGGACTACCAAATTTCAAAGTTGCAAAAATACAAAAGGTATGTGCAGCATGTCAATTTGCTAAATAGTCACAAGCATCATTTTTGCATGACAAGCATGTAAGTGAGAATGTACTAAAAATAGTACATATAGATGTTTAGGGTCCTGCAGAGACCACATCTATGGGTGGTTGTAGGTTTTATGTCACTTTTATTGATGACCATACACGGAAAGTATGGGTATATTTCATGAAAGAGAAGAGTGAGGTGTTCACTCACTTCTAGAATTGTGAAGCTATGGGGGATTTGCAGACAGGGAATTATATTCAGACATTAAGATCTGATGGAGGAGGTGAATACATGTCAAATGAGTTAAGCAATTTTCTTAAAAGTCATGGAATTTGATGTTAGTTTTCATGCAGGTACACACCACAACAGAATGGCATTGCTGAACGCAAAAACAAACATATTATAGAAATAGCAAGAGCCTTGATGGCTGAGAAGAATATGCCTCATTGTTATTGGGTAGAAGTTGTGCATACTGCTGTATACATCGTGAACATAACTTCAACTCCTGTTGTACATCAAGTTACACCTGAAGAGAAGTTTACAGGTAAAAAGCCAAACTTAGCGCATCTGAAAGTTTTTGGATGTATTGCATATGTACATGTTCCAGATGAATTGAGGATGAAGCTTGATCCGAAAGCAGAAAAGTGTGTCTTCATTGGATACTCCCTTGAGGAAAACGGATATAAATGTTATAACCCACTCATACGACAGGTGAAGGTGAGCAGAGATGTGGTATTTGATGAAATGTCAAGCTTCTATGCAGGTGCCAAAGAAGGAATAAATCTTGAACCAAATGACAAAGAAAATGTTGAAAAATCAAGTGTAGAATCTCAAGCTTTGAGTGGACTGGATGCATCACCAAGCAATAGTTCCAACTCAAATCCATGGAGTGGAACATTGCATGAAAATTTCAGTCCAGCAAATTCATCAAATAGAACCAAAAAAGGTAAAAAAAAGCTTTCTACTGGTCATAAAACATGCTCAGGTTTTGAAGACGTTGATGGAGATTCAAGCGGTTCAGAAAAGAGTCTTGATGAGGAACTTGGATTGCTCTCTGTGAAGACTTCAGGAGTAAGAAAGGCACATGCAGAAAGGAGAATAGCCTTTCATCACTTGGAGAGCTCAAGAGCATGTGGTAAGATATTGATTTGCAAATTTTTCTACTTATACACCTAGGTTATGTGTGTTGGCATGGCACTTTCACCCTTCCATTGGACCATTCGTTCCCCATTTCCTTGTTTTAGTAGGATGGTTTTAGTTCATGTTTGATTGATCCACAAGAACACTCCCTTAGCTTCCTTCCCTCTCACTCTCTTTCAGATACACACTTCCACACACACTCACATGGACATCACTCTCCACCCCTGTCAATTCTTGTTATGAGTGACTGTCTTGGAAATGGGGATGGGAAGTACCCTCTCTGGCCCCTTCCCTCTCTTCATCTCGAAAATAAAAAATACCAATATATATATATATATATATATATATATATATATATATATATATATATATATATATATATATATATATATATATATATATATATATATATATATATATATATATATATATATATATATATATATCAATGTAGCTCGATCTCGAGTATGATTTTGAAAGGCATTTTTGAGGATATTCACACTCACTAGAAAATTTATGAATAAATTTGACCGTAACACCTGGCTCTTTCACGCCCATGCATTGCTTTTGCTATGATGAATGACAAAGGGGGACAAAGTCCTTTTACTGAACAATTATGGTGAGTTGGTGTGGGGCGTGACTGTCTCCAAGGCACATTGGTATCATGGGGAAGGGTGTCGACTCTGCCCACCTCTATCTCTCGGGTTGAGCTTGCCCCAAGCTCTCCTTGTTAGCACCATGGCGGAGGTTTAGCCCTATGCTTCTCCTTGTCTCGACATGATTACGGTGGCAGAGGGTGGAGCTTGATGGAATGCTCCTTTCTTTCCTTAACTCTATTCAATTCGGGTTGAGCTTTCACTCCCCTTGTCCTGCTCATCTATGGCATGCGTGTGGGAAATGCTTCTCTACCATGGGCATTCATGATCTGCTCTCTCCTTTTGCCTTGATGATGGAAGAAAATTATTGGGGTTTGGTTCCCCTACTGATGTATGCTATGTGTGGGCTGGTCTAGAGGATATGTATGCTCTGTGTGGGCTGATCTAGATCCCCTGGAGCTTTCCCTTATTGGGGTCGAGCTCTACTCCCCCACCCTTTCTCGCTGCTCAACATAGGGGTTGAGGCTCCCATTAAGCTCCCCCTTTGTGATATTGGCCCATGTCTGCTGCGGATGAGGTTGCTCGATGACTGATGTGTTTCATTTCGTTGAATCTGGTTGAGCACCACTGCTCCCCCTCTGTCATCCTTTTGGAATAGATGGAGATTCATGCCTTGATTCTTCACGACATTGACACCTTAGTCCTCAGCATATTTGTGTATTCCTTGTCCTCATGAAAACCCTGATGGTATGCCGCATGACTGCCTCAATCTACCTTGACCAAAAAAAGAAAACACATGCATCACCTACTCATGTACACAGTCTATACGGGGATGGAGGATTGGCCAATTTCTTTTGCACTGTGGCCTTCAAGAATTTAGATTGTGGTCATCTCTAAGGTCCTGCTATTTTGACCCTTTGGGGGAAGAAGTGAGTTGAACTTCTGACTCCATCTCATGCTGTGGAAACAAATCTCTGGGTTGCACATACCCAGTGGTGTATCCCTTAGGCTCAGAGGGTTTCTTTGTGGATATCTACAAGCCTAAGCTTCCCCATATTTCGATATTGTCTGACGGTGAGCTTTGGACTACCTCTCTTTTGTACCTTGCTGAAGCCCTTAGAGCTATACGCACTATAAACTGAGAACTCTTCCAAGACTGTTGGGCCTTCGGCAATTGATCCCTATGACAAGCTTTGCGCTGTCCTCATTGACAATAGTAACTGAGCTGTACAGATAGAGATTTCAGGGTAAATTTAGAAATCCATGGCTAACATCATGACCGTGATGCTGACATTATGAAGACATTCATTGGCTCTATCCATAATGGACTCTATGTCACCACACAATGATCAAGCAGGGTGGTTTTTGGGTTATGTGTATACAGAATCCTGCATGTATCCTCGGTTGTTTCTATTGGGTTTAGCTGTTGGAATTAATGTCATATATTGATGTTGTTCTGAATATCAACTTCCAAGGATTTTGTGTTGCAGCTATGTGTGTGCCATAGTCTGACAGATTTGAGAGATAGGAACACATTTGAAGCTTGGAGAATTGCTAAAGAACAAGGTTCAAAAGTTATGAAAATTGGTCTAGCAAAGGTCATGGGCCTCTTGTGCAATCAAACCTCAGCTGTTCATGGATGTGAATGGGTTGATCCATCTATTGCTCCCCACCTTGGTCAAGTTGGCTACAGTTTGAGCACTTCTACTATTGAAAGTGAACAAATGCTATTGTAATTCTTTGAGCACGCATGGAGGTTTTCCATCTGTTGATGGCATACAGAGACTTAGGTTTGAGCTATGGCTTCCCTACCCTTCTTCATCCAAACTCATGATCTGGGGTTGTGTCTCACCCCCTTGTGCTCGCACACCTGGCAGTTGAGCTCAGCTCCCGCCTCTCCATCTCTTCTATGGGAGGACTTCTGAAACTCTTGGTGCAAAGGAAAGGCTCAGTTGCATGCATATTTGCAAAAGCATCAATATGGCAATCGGGAGTGAACCTCGAGCTTCCCCATGCTCAGGGTTGAGCTCGGTTCCCCACCCTTTTTTGGGCACAATTGCACTGGTCAACTCTCGCTCCTCGATGGTGACTAATCCTCCATGTGCTAAGTTCACATTCCGTGGAATATCTTTCATGTTATTTTTGTTGAAATGAAAGAAGCTACTCCTACACTACAATTAATCCCAAATTAAATTAACTATGGAGGAAGGAAAAAAAGATATGAAAACGTGATGAATAGATTAAAATGGAAATGAACTTACAAAGATTGGTCTATGAGCATGGTGACTCCATGAGGAGAGGAAGCACACTCTTGGCAATGAGCTAGAGTGGAATGACTTGTGTGGAGTGAAGGGAGGCCTTGCTTATATGGATTTTGGGAGAATTCCCTTGCATGTGGGATAAGTGAACTTGCATGAGAATGAAACTAGCTTTGGACAAAAGGGTGGAGCATGGAACTCTCAACACCCGCCCTCCATGTGATGACCCTTTTGTTTGTAATATGGGGGACTAGTGACATATGGGATCTTTTAGCCCATTTGGTTTTTAGGATCTAAGGACATATGGGATCCTTAGACATAAATTGGACATATGGGATCCAAGTTTGGGACATATGGCATCCCTTAGGATCTTGGGACATATGGGATCCCAAGGGTTTACAACATGGGGTGGGTAGTGTTTATGGAACCATTTGCCATCTCCTTTTGCTTTGTGTTCTCTGTTGATTTCTTTTGGATCCATCGATGGGATCTTTGGTAGGGTCTTCTTCCTTCTTGCATACTCCTTGTTGTTGATTTTGAGTTTCCCTTGGGCTTTTCTTCATGAATAGGTACATTTGGAGATACATATTTGATGTGTGAGAGTGTGAACATAGACTTGGAAAACTTTTCATGGCATTGGGAAGGTCCTACCTTGAGTACTACTCAAGGTGGTGTCAAATCCCTTACAAGGGGTCGTGAGAGCTAGAAGAATATATGGGGAAGGTCTTACCACTCCTTTAGGTGGCAGTGTCTAATCCCCGTACAAGTGGCTTGTCCAAATTTTGTCATTATCCACCATCACACTTGGGCTAAGCAATCAATATGTGCATCACATTGATGAGAAGGGCACCGCCTATGATGCTCTGATACCATGTTGAAATGAAAGAAGCTACTCCTACACTACAGTTAATCCCAAATTAAATTAACTATGGAGGAAGGAACAAAAGATATGAAAACATGATGAATAGATTAAAATGGAAATGAACTTATAAAGATTGGTCTATGAGCATGGTGACTCCATGAGGAGAGGAAGCACACTCTTGGCAATGAGCTAGTGGAATGACTTGTGTGGAGTGAAGGGAGGCCTCGCTTATATGGAGTTCGGGAGAATTCCCTTGCATGTGGGATAAGTGAACTTGAATGAGAATGAAACTAGCTTTGGACAAAAGGGTGGAGCATGGAACTCTCAACAATTTTTGCATCCAGGGCACAATAGGCAAGGCTTCCCCATCTTCCATTCTCTGAGGAGCCATGTATTGGAGCTCGAGTTGTAGTAATTTTGATGGTGTGCCTCCTTTTGAGGATTCCTTAAGAACACTGCAGAAGCATGTCCTTCGTACTATTGTTGTTCTACTATAAGACCATGACTCCAGCTGCCCGACTGATTGCATGACCTACTATTGGGAACAAACATGGTGTGATCTATCCCTGTTGGAAAAAAATGAATAAAGCCACCCCGGTGTGCTGTTACAAATAAATCGATGTGCAACAATGTGCTTTTACTTTATGACTCTGAATGTGATGTTGTCACAACACACTCTCTTAGCTATGAGGGGGCAACGATCCTTTGAAGGTCATGTTGTATGCTATCATATCTTCTATTACAAATGAGAGAAGATTACCCATCCTTGAAAGCTTTTATATCTATTTAGCCTATTTGAAGATATAATGATGATGCTGGATGATGACTAATCCTTGTTGATTGGTCAATGATAGCTAGGCTGGGAAGCGGTCTCATTATGCCATCCTCACGAGTGATTTTGCAAGACTTCTTATATTTGCTGCACTATCAACATGCCTTGAAGTTGGAGGCTCGACTGCTACATCGTACATACCTGCATACGTGTTATGATATTGGAATATATGAAGCTGTGGATCTGTTAACCTCACTCCAACATCTTGAAGCTGGAGGCATGACCTGGGAACTATACAAGAGTCTAGTAAAGCACTCTCTGTACTGCATTTTGGTGCCAAATGGGGGTGATGGCACACTACTTACTCTCTCATTTGTCCATGTGTGATTTGCAATCGAGCGGGAGCCAAGGCTCGGTATCAAGGTCTAAATTTTGCAATATATGAAGTGTAAAGGACCTTTTATGGCTGAAGACTGTAACGATTTTAGATTTTGTCAATGATTCTAAGGTTTCAACTGTTGCATTCCAAGAACAAAGGCCACTCTTGGACTGCACCCAACCTGCCAAGAGATTCTCTCAAGAACATCCAAATGTTTAAACTAAGGAGACTTCTTTACCTCTGTCCATGTGACTACAAGGCCTTCTCCAGATTCATGCTTTCCCTTGTTTGGCTTTGCCACCATATCTATCATGTCGTTCTTCATTTTATTTTCTAGATTCCATAGTTCTTGGTGAATATGGAGGATCTAGGAGCTCATGGACTACTTTGTTGCTGTTTCGCATGGCCTAAGAGCAGCCTAAGTTTTGATGTTCAATAAGTATATGTGATATCCATATGCTCAAGACTCTTTGATCCGATTCTTGCTCTTCATATTTTCGTGATAGATCTCAATTGAACTTAAAAGTTCAACACGGCAGAAGATAAAGATATGTTCTCTTTCTTATATCGAAATATATCTTCAGTAAAGCTAGTGTCCATGCATTGATACTAAGAATTGACAAGGCAGGATAGACTACCTTACTAGAACATCTAGAGATGCCGTAGTAAAAAATAGGAGGTCTGCTACATGATCGCATTGTGCCAACAACAGGGGCCCAACATTGGTTGTGCTAAGGTGTGCAAACCAAAGCGCCTCTTTTGGGATCAAGGTGGGCAATCAGGATTGGTGCAAAATTCGGGAGAAGAGGTTTGAAGAGGCTCAAGCAGTGATCTACATCATGGATGCTACTTGTCAAGCAAGATTTGTTGATGGTAAATCTGACCTAGACAAGGTGTTTAACATGAGGATTTGTATGACACTTTGTTTCTTGTTTTTGCAAACAAATAGGATCACCCAGAGGCTTTTTTGGGTGATGAGTTAGAAAATAATCTCAAAATGGAAAAAATTGCATGATTACACTCATTTATCTTAGCATTTGATGATTATGTGGTGGCTGAAGGAGATGTCTACAAGTTACACCATACTTATTGACTGACATATGGATACCTGGGCTGTGTCCACTTCCCTAGCCCTCTTGGGGAAGTAGTATTACATGATTTTATCTTTGCATCTTAACAGGGCTCCAAACTTTTGTACACATTATGGATGCTTTCTACAACCTGTAGGGTCTGAGTCAAAGTGAAATATGCTCAGCAGGCACATATGAAGGGGAACAGGATCTTGGCATAGAACTTTTCACTAGTTCCCCATTTCTAGCAGCCCTCACAAGATCTCCAATGCATGAGGCTGATTGATTCATTCAATCATAACCCGGATGGTACAACAAACACATGCTTTTTTGCAACCAACAGGATAGAGGACCAAGGTGAAGCTCTATCAGAAGTCATCAGCCAACAGCTCTTTCCAGAGGAAATTTTCTTTGTCAAGACAATACCATGGTGGAATGCATCATGTGCTCAGAGGGACAAGAGTCCTTCTCAGGCTGGTGCCATATGCTGCAACAAAAGAAAGAGACCCAAAAAAGGGAGAAATAAGACTTGTTCTATAGTATCTCAATTGCAACAGTCAGGAATCATTACAATCAACAACTTCTAATATGTATTTATCAATGAAGAGAAATGTCTGAAAATGAATTTTTATGAACATCCTTCATGTCTAAAGAAGCAAAAATAATTGAGTGCGCTTTAGCAGAAATATGATACCTGGTGTCTTGCTCATTCAGCTTGCCTTTAGGCATCATGGATGGTTGAGGAAGGTTGATATGTAATTGAAACACCATCTCGAGCACCAAATGGCCCTTCCCAAGTATTCATCTGTGGAATTGTCCCTGTCTAATACCAACAGGAACTTGGTTGTGGTTTATGATCACAAGGCACCATTTCTGAGTCCTGTAGCTACTTCTCAAACACCATGACCCATCATCAGTCAAAGGAATATACCAAGCACATTCACTAACATATGGGCAAGGCACAACAAAAGCTGCAGCAACAGATCTGCTGGAAACATTACTACAGAAACTGGTCTTTAGTGCTCAATGATTTGTGTAATTTCCTTGCTCTGAAATGTTTCTGTGCTTGATGCGATTATGGATCTGATGTTCTCTGTGGCCTTCTCTAACCACTTGTTCATGCCATGTGAAATTGTTGTCATGAAGACTAAGGGGTCAACGATATAGGGATGATCACTAAATGGGGGCATTCTGTCAAAACTGAGTGAACCAGGAGAAGAAACACCTCGAGAAGTGTGATGGAGTGGCATTGCAACTTTTGGCCAGACTGGGCTCTCAATTGCAATTATTAAATCACTCATACTGCTGATTTTCTACTTTACTGATTGTAGCTAATGATTTAGGGAGGTATAAGCCACATCACACAGTAAGTATGAAAAAATTTGAATGGCACCATCTCCACCATCTGCTGAGCTTCAGAGGGTCTAGACAAAAATGATGGATCATTATACATGGATATGATCAGAATACAGGTCAAGCTAGTGGATCCAAATGGCAAAACATGAGCCAGGGTTATTTGTTCTTCTCATTTCCTTTATGCTTCTAGCAGGTTCTTTTAACAGGATACTAGATCCAAGGAAATTCCTTTGGGTCTTTTCAAACTTAAAGATGAAGGATGTTGTGGTCTGGGGACCTTGTTCAGAGATTATTGTACTAAAGGATAGTGCTTAGGCTAGAATTACATCCGCAACTAATGTTGGTTGTGGTATCTATACAACCCATGCTTCCACATAAGGCAGCTCCTGACCATGTCCTGCGACTCCCATGTGAATATTGGGCACTGAATCATCGTAGCTCAGCCCAACTCCTCTAGATAATAGTACTAAATCAAGCAACATAGCATAGGCTAGAGTGCAAGGACACTATGCTGGTGGACCAGCTAATCCTTATTTTGGAGCTTTACTTGCCCTCATTTTTAATGTGCTTTTTGAGGTTTCTGCACATCATTTACAGGCCAAGCATATGCATAAAGGGAATGGATAGAGGTGGCTCTTGGGCCTCAGAGCCTATTGATTGGTCTTCCAATCACTATGTTGCAGGTTGCTCCTCACCAGTTTTCTTGGATCTTGGTTGCTGCTCACCACTCTATTGGTGGCTTCCAATGCCTCAGGAAACTAAGATTAAAGTGTTGGCATGCCTATGTCTTTCAAATGGTTCAAGCTCGTTGCTCTATTGTTGTTACAATTGGTTGACACAAGGGTTTTGGGGTTTGTTGTGATTGCCCCAAGGGGTGATTGTGTCCGTTGCCCTTGCCCTCACTTGGAGAAGATGATCTACAATATATGTTGTTGCTTTGCACAGATATTTGCTTCTCAGATTCTCAGAGTGGGTCCTCCACTCTGGTATGATTGTCTGCTCATATGGTCAGGGATGACAGTCAGGATCCGATTGTGAGTTTCTTTTATGTGATTGTCCGTTCTTGGGGACTATGTCTCAAGTCCTATCTACACACAACAAGATACTAAAAGTTCTTTCTACATGGTGATGGTGCACACCCACCAATCAGGAAGCTTGATGGATGCCAAAGCTGCTGGTGCCCTGTTGATCTAATTCTTACTCAGGGTGTGCTGTTAGATATTGGAGCTTCAAAGAACAAGCATGATTATCATGAAATAGAAAAAAGGGATGATTAGGGAGCTTGCTATCTTGGATGTGTGACT
>CM035433.1:91093909-91103909 GCA_020310875.1 Ceratopteris richardii | reverse complement strand
CCAAATCAGGGATATAGAAACATTATTGCAGGTAAAAAGGAAGGAAGGTTGTTTACTCTCAAAGTCCAAGGTAATGTGGGACATGCTTTATTTACTTGTGGAAGTCAAAAGATGTCTGAGTTAGACCTATGGCATAAAAGGCTAGGTCATTTCTATGAGAGAGCCGTAAAGGAAATGTCAAGGAATGATGTGGTGCTTGGTTTGCCAAAATTCGAAGGGCAACACATGGTGTACAAGTGTGAAGCTTATCAATTAGGTAAAGCACAGAAAATTTCATACAATAAATCAGGGTACAAGTATTCAAATATGCTTGAATTGATTCGTACAGATTGTGAAGAGAGATGGTGGATGCAATTTAAAGATGAGTAGGTGCTGCTACAACCAGCTTCACACCAGCCAACTGAGACTTCAGAGTTGATCAGTAGACCCTTTGAGCTTCCTAAATACACCAAAATATCAGCCAAGTACTTTGGAACATGTATCCCAAAGTTTAAGTTAAGACAAATAAGTTGTAAGATGACTAGCTCCCAAAAACTTGCTATTTTTGGACATACACCTGCTGGGAAAACTGAATAGTGCTCTAAACTTGGTAGGAATTAGATGAATTCCTTTTGGGCATAGCAAGTAGACTTAGCAAGCTTCCCAATCCGATTTAAAACACTTCAAATGATGGACTGAGCACTGAGAACAAGATTCATCAATTTCTGGAACATGCCCACCATTCTCGGGGCTCTGTAGAGATAGACCAATGAGTAGTAAAATGCAGATATCTCCAAAAATGTAAATCCAATTACCATGAAAATTTATATGCAGAAACTAGACAGTAAGAGCTATCCAACACATGTTCAAACACTTGAGAATGCTGAGTAGAACTCGAGATATGACCTTCTGGAGTCACTGCTCGGAGTGAGTATAACAGAGAACAAAACAGAGAAGTAGATAATGATAAATGTATAGATTCACATATGATTACAACCACATTGGCAATGAATCTTTGAACAATGGGAGTAGAATGATAGAGCTATGGAGTAAGCTTTTCAATCTCTACAAAATGACATGAAGTGGTCGCGTACAAGGCTTGCTAATCGCCTCTTCCTTCTTGCTCTTTTTATAGCTATTCTTGGAGGGAGTTTTGAATTCGAATACGAATGGCTCCACCTAAAAGTGATCCCCAAAGTTAGGAGAGATTACCTCAACTCAAAAATTCGTGGTTTTAGGTACTTAGAGCCACGAATTTGCTTTTACATCATGGATGAGGTAAGCCATCCTTTTCCTTTTTCTTTTTTTCAATTACAAGAGATAAAATGTACTCTTTTACAAGAGGTGTTCACATGACTACACATGTGACTTACAAATTATTATAATATCAAGCATATCAAGCATGTAGGCTTGGGTAAAATGCACCAACATCTCCCCCTCAAGCCTAACATGTTTGGCCTCCAAATAAGTCTTCAATTGTCCTTGATTTCTTGCAAGCCAATCATCAACTTGAATCTACTTAACTTTGTACCATCAAGAGCTTTAGTCAACATGTCTGCACATTGCATATCTGTAGAGACATAGGATAGTTGAATATCCTTGCTCATTAGCTTCTCCCTTACATAATGGTAGTGGACTTCAATATGCTTGGTTCTAGCATGGTATACCAGATTAACTGCTAGATGTAGTGAGCTTGTGTTGTCACAAAAAATGTGAGGTGTTGAAGAATGAAGTCCAAGATCTGTGTACAAAGACTTTAACCACATGATTTCTTGAGTTGCATTAGCCAAACCTCTATATTCGGCTTTGATAGAAGATAATGCCACGATTGGTTGCTTCTTCGATGACCAAGAAATGATTTTTGAACCTGCAAACGATATATACCTTGATGTGCTTCTTCTATCATCTCTAGATCCGGCCCAATCTGCATCTGAGTAGACCTTTAGCTCAATATCTGAAGTATATGAATAGAACAAACCTTCATTCATGGTCCCCTTTAGGTACTTGAGGACTCTCTTGGCCGCTTCCATATGTGGTCTTCTCGGCTTATGAATAAACTGACTCAATATGCTAACACTATAGCATATATCCACCCTTGTGAGAGTTGCATAATTCAAACTTCCAACCAAGCTTTGATAGCTTGTGATGTCTTCAATTGGCTCTCCTTCATAAGCACTAAGCTTATGATTTTGCTCCATAGGTGTACCTGCACACTTGGTATTTTCCATCTTGAACTTGACGAGCATGTCATGCACATACTTCCTTTGTGTTATGTATATATTTGAATCTGTGTAGATTAACTCCAATCCAAGAAAATAAGTGAGTGGTCTGAGGTCACTTATTTTGAACTCCTCCTTCATTTGACTCTTTACCTGTTTGATTCCTTCAAGATCATTGCCTGTGATAATAATATCATCAACATACACACATAAATAGATCACTTCAGATCCATTCCTCTTTATGAACAAAGAGGTATCCGCCTTGCTAGCTTTGAATCCTTGGTCCTGCAAATAAGTCACCAATCTGAAATTCCAAGATCTTGGAGCTTGCTTCAATCCATACAAAGCTTTCTTTAGTTTGCATACATAGTTAGGATGATGTCATCCTCATATCCAGGAGGTTGTGCCATATACACTTCCTCAGAAATCCATCCATTCAAGAAAGCATTCTTTACATCAAGTTGATAGAGTTTCCAATTTCTAGATGCAGCAAGACTAATGAGAACCCTAATTGTAGGCATTTTTGCAACAGGAAAGAAAGTCTCCTCATAATCAATACCATGGGCAAACCCTTTAGCAACTAACCTTGCTTTGTGTCTATTTATACTTCCATCTGGATTCCTCTTGATTTTGTATATCCATCGAGATCCAATTACCTTCATAGGTGGCTTGTTAGGTACAAGCTCCCAAGTGTCATTCTCCTTCAAGGCTTCCATTTCCTCATCCATTGCATCTCTCCAAGCTTTCTTGCTTTGTGCTTCTTCGAATGTGGTAGGTTCTTCATTGGTTGAATCCTTTGCAATGTAGATTGAGTGCTTGGTGACCAAAGAAGTATCATAACCAAACCTCTCTGGTTTCTTCTTCTCCCTTGAAGACCTTCTAAGTGGTTGATGTGAGCGCTCGGGTCCATATGTAGCATCCTGCATCTTTCCTTTACCTTTGTTCCATAGTTTTAGTCTTTCCAAGTCTTCTAGGTCAATCTCCGAATCACTTTCTTCAATCTGCTTTGGCTCCTTTGGTTGAAGTGATGGAAAATCTTCATCCAAGTCATATGGCAGCTTCACTTTCCTATCATCATCAAACCATGATTTGTTTTCATCAAAAATTACATCTACTCATAGAAAATCCTTTATTGGTTGGATTATACAATCTATATCCTTTTTGGTTTTGATCATAACCAATGAATACACACTTCTCTGTCTTGGGATCCAATTTCCCTCTTACTTGAGAAGGAATGTGAGCATAGCCTAAGCATCCAAATATTTTACAATGCTCTAGACTAGGTCTTCTTCCATTCCACACTTCATATGGAGTTGTTCCATCTAGTGACTTAGATGGAAGTCTATTTATGAGATATGTGCCTGTAGACTCAGCCTCTGCCCATAGGTAGTTTGGCAATCCCTTTTCCTTGAGCATGGACCTTGCAGCTTCGACAATAGCTATGTTCCTCCTCTTTGCTACACCATTGAGTTCGGGTGTATACCTTGTAGTGACTTCCCTTTTAATGCCTCTTTCATGCAAGAAGGCATCAAATTCAAAACAGAAGTATTCTCCTCCACCATCTGATCTGAGTCTTTTCAAAGTCCTACCTATTTGGTTTTCAACAAGAGCAATATACTTCTTAAAGCAATTAAACACTTCATCCTTGTGCTTCATGAAAAACAGAATGGTCCACCTGCTACAATCATCTATGAAAGACACATAATATCTTGAGCCTGATATAGATGGCTCCTTACTTGAAAGGCAAATACTTACAGGTCTGAGAGGAGATGAGAAGTGGAAGCCTTTCATATTGTCCATAGAATTGTCACTTGATCACTTTACTCCTGATCTTAATCAATTGCTAGGGCACATGCTAACTTTTGACCAGGACATTAAGGGAGACAATGATAGGAGTGCAAGCCAAGCTATGTACTCCAAGGACAAGAAAAAGAATGGCAAAGGAAGGCAGTCAACTGATGATGAAGGAACTTCAAGTCAAGCTAACTTTAGAAAAGGAAAGTTAAACTTCAGAGGTAAAGGAAGAGGAGGTCAGAACAAAGATAATACAGATGCTCAAGGAATCAATGAGCTTAAGAAACAAATAGAGAAGGAGTTTAAGATAAGTGATTTGGGAAACTTATCTTATTTCTTAGGAATGAAGATTGTATATACTCAACATGGAGTATATGTTACACAAGAGAGGTACTTGAAGAATCTTCTGGTCAAGTTCAACATGGAGGATTGCAAGCCTTCAACCACACCATTGGAGGTAAATCATAAGTTGAGCAGGTATGGAGGTGAAGAGTTTAATGACATGAAGAAATATCAGAGTTTGGTAGGTTAATCTATGCTACCTTGACAAGGCCAGATCTATCATATGTAGTAGGTGTGTTATCACAAATCATGCATTGTCCAAAGAAGACTTATTGGATTGCAGCTCAAAGGGTGCTGAGATATATCAAAGGAACCCTAAGTCAAGGTCTATATTATGGATTTACTTCTGATACAAGAATCAAAGTGTTTAGTGATGCAGATTGGGTAGGTAATTCAGATGATAGAATCATGGGTATCTCTGTTATATTGGAGATAAACTAGTTTCTTGGTGCTCAAAGAAGCAACATACAGTTGCTTTGTCATCTACAGAAGCTGAGTATAAAGGAATGGTAGAGTCTGCAAAAGAAGTAATATGGTTAAAGACCTTGTTGAAGAGTCTTGGAACTGATCAGAGTACTCCAATTATTCTTGGAGATAATATGAGTTCATTGTATTTGGCAGCTAACCCTCTTTTTCATACCAAGACTAAGCATATAGAGATTCAGTATCATTTCTTGAGAGAAAAGGTACTTGATAAAGAGATTGAACTGATGTATACTCCAACAAAAGAACAAGTTGCAGATATGTTAACAAAAAGCTTGGATGGACCTAAGCTACAAAGATTCAAGGAGATGGCAGGAGTGAAGAAGAATGGAATAATCACAATTAGTGATTGAGGGGGAGTTGCTGGAACAAAGAAATCACAAATTGATGATTACAAAGAGCTTGAAGCATGTCAATGATCAGATTGAAATTCAAGAAGTCACTTGAGGAAGTGAAGAGATCTGAGAAGTGAAGCATGCATACATATGTATATTACAATTGGAAATTCTTATAAAATGAGTATAGATAATCCTTAGGATGATAAGGAGTAATGAAATAGACGTGGAATAAGTCTAGAACCATATGTATATAAGTCAATGATGTAAAGAAATATGTGTGAGAGTCATTAGAAGACAAGTGTCATAGAGATAGATGTGAAGAGAGTCATCTTTAGAAAAAACCGACGAGTATTTCATAGATTTCTCTCAGTCTGATCATGTGGATCAAAAATCCTTTTGTACACATCTAATCTAGAAGCCAATGAAGCTATGTTCAAAGTTTCATGGTCTAATTCTTCTTTTGTTGTGAATATGATCAATAGGAACATGTGTATGTAAAGTCTGCAGATGATCTCTCAAAGTCACGCATTTTTTCCTGTCAATGTTTTGCTTAGATCTTAGTGCACAGTGTAAAGTTTTTGATGGGTGAGCATTCAAAATCTAAGTTAGAAGGTAAAGAAGCTATGGCTAAAAGCATTTAGCAAAAACGGGATCTGTCTTGTGAGAAATCAACCTTAGAAGTTACCTATGTCAAAGTCGCTTGTTTAGAAAGATAGTTTCTGACATACTTTTGATCTTAAGGATCAAACTAAAGTTTCAATGAACTAATGGTTGATATGATTGCGCAAAGGTAGTTTGAAGATATGCGCATCATTGGTTTGAAGAAATTTGAAGATATGTGCAAGAAATGAAGTTGATTTCTGAAGCTGACTTTCTGAAGAAGGAATTTCTTTACTCAAAAAAGTGTTAGTGAAAGTTTTGATAAAAGAAGACAATATTTGTATAAATTTTGATCCATAACTGATATAGAAGTGTTCTTAAATCAGTATAGATCAGACCTTTGTAGATTAAGAAGTCTCCAACAGTGGTATCAGAGCAGAAGGTGCAATACAAGTGAAGTAAAGGCATTGGAAGTCCCGACTGTTGCAGGTATTGAAGTTCCTTCTAATTGAAGGTGGATAAGGACAAATTCTTGAAGATAACCTGCAAAAGTAAAAAGCATGAGTTTGAAGGATCAATAAAGATCAAAGCTTCATATCAAAGTTACACTTTATTATCATAAATCATAGTAATTGCATACACAGAAGATCAAAGATGTGAGAAAGCGTGTAGATTGATAAGCTAGATAGGGAGAACTATCCATCTTGGTCCATGAGGATGGAGGCACACCTCATGAGCAAAGATTTGATGGCATTCATTACAGGAGACGAAGAAAAGCATGAGTTTGAAGATCCTAGTGTTCCAACTAGGGAGGAACTTGCAGGTTTGAAGAATTGGATGAAAAAGGATGCTTAAGCTAGGAGCATCATTTACATGGTTGTAAATGATTATCTTCTTCCTCATATCAGAGGATTAGAAACTGCAACAGATGTGTGGAATGCTTTGGAAGAGCATTTTCAAAATACAACCAAGTCTAGGAAGTCTTCATTATGGGCAGAGTTTACAATTTTTTTAGAAGAAGAGCTCACAATCAATTTCTGATTATGTGGCAAGGATGAAGGATATTGCAGATGGCTTGGGAGCAGTAGATGAAGACATTGAAGAGGATAAGTTGGTAAGGAAAATACTTACAGGTTTGAGAGGACATGAGAAGTGGAATCCTTTCATATTGTCAATAGAATTGTCACTTGATCGCTTTACTCCTGATCTTAATCAATTGCTAGGGCACATGCTAACTTTTGAGCAGGACATTAAGGGAGACAATGATAGGAGTGCAAGCCAAGCTATGTACTCCAAGGACAAGAAAAAGAATGGCAAAGGAAAGCAGTCAACTGATGATGAAGGAACTTCAAGTCAAGCTAACTTTACAAAAGGAAAGATAAACTTGAGAGGTAAAGGAAGAGGATATAAGAACAAAGATAACACTAAAGCTTCTTGGATTTGTGGCGGAACCAATCATTTGGCAAATGATTGTTGGTATAACAATCAAAATGAAGGAAATAATAATCAGAGTTTTAATCAAAGAGGTAGAGGAGGCAGAAACCAAAGAGGCAATTTCAGAGGAAGAGGTGGTAGGACATCATATGCTAGAGGAGGAGGAGGAAGAAGCTTTCAATCTCAGTCCTACAACAACAATTATTATAATTATGCATCAAATCAGAAGGATGATATGACTCTCATTTTGAATGCAACTCATGAATCAGTAGGAGAAGATCAAAGGGTGTTTTATATTGACTCAGGATGTAGCAATCATCTGAGTGGCAATATATCAGTGATAACTGATATGGAAGCAAAGGTGAATGGACATACAGTTCAAACAGGTGACAACACCAAGCATAAGGTGGAAAGCATTGGATCAGTGAATACAAAGAATGGAAGTACACTCTTGAGCAAGGTACTTTATGTTCCTACTATTCCTAAAAATTTGATAAGTGTAGGGCAAATTGTGGAGAAGGGATATGAAGTCAGATTCACAAATAATGGTGTTCATGTGCAAGATCCAAATCAGGGATATAGAAACATTATTGCAGGTAAAAAGGAAGGAAGGCTTTTTACTCTCAAAGTCCAAGGTAATGTGGGACATGCTTTATTTACTTATGGAAGTCAAAAGATGTCTGCGTTAGACCTATGGCATAAAAGGCTAGGCCATTTCAATGAGAGAGCCATAAAGGAAATGTCAAGGAATGATGTGGTGCTTGGTTTGCCAAAAGTTGAAGGGCAACACATGGTGTACAAGTGTGAAGCTTGTCAATTAGGTAAAGCACACAAAAGTTCATACAATAAATCAGGGTACAAGTATTCAAATATGCTTGAATTGATTCGTACAGATGCTCAAGGAATCAATGAGCTTCACAAACAAATAGAGAAGGAGTTTAAGATAAGTGATTTGGGAAACTTATCTTATTTCTTAGGAATGCAGATTGTATATACTCAACATGGAGTATATGTTACACAAGAGAGGTACTTGAAGAATCTTCTGGTCAAGTTCAACATGGAGGATTGCAAGCCTTCAACCACACCATTGGAGGTCAATCATAAGTTGAGCAGGTATGGAGGTGAAGAGTTTAATGACATGAAGAAATATCAGAGTTTGGTAGGTAGTTTAATCTATGCTACCTTGACAAGGACTGATCTATCATATGCAGTAGGTGTGTTATCACAATTCATGCATTGTCCAAACAAGACTCATTGGATTGAAGCTCAAAGGGTACTCAGATATATCAAAGGAACCCTAAGTGAAGGTCTGTATTATGGATTTACTTCTGATACAAGAATCAAAGTGTTTAGTGAAGCAAATTGGGCAGGTGATTCAGATGATAGAAGATCTAGTCATGGGTATCTCTGTTATATTGGAGATAAACTAGTTTCTTGGTGCTCAAAGAAGCAACATACAATTGCTTTGTCATCTACAGAAGCTGAGTATAAAGGAATGGTAGAGGCTGCAAAAGAAGTAATATGGTTAAAGACCTCCTTGAAGAGTTTTGGAATTGATTAGAGTACTCCAATTATTCTTGGAGATAATATGAGTTCATTGTATTTGGCAGCTAACCCTGTTTATCATTCCAAGACTAAGCATATAGAGATTCAGTATCATTTCTTGAGAGAAAAGGTACTTGATAAAGAGATTGAAGTGATGTATAGTCCAACAAAAGAACAAGTTGCAGATATGTTAACAAAAAGCTTGGATGGACCTAAGCTACAAAGATTCAAGGAGATGGCAGGAGTGAAGAAGAATGGAATAATCACAATTGGTGATTGAGGGCGAGTTGCTGGAACAAAGCAATCACAAATTAATGATTACAAAGAGCTTGAAGCATGTCAATGATCAGATTGAAATTCAAGAAGTCACTTGAGGAAGTGAAGAGATCTCAGAAGTGAAGCATGTATAAATATGTATATTACAGTTGGAAATTCTTGTAAAATGAGTATAGATAACCTTAGGATGATAAGGAGTAATGAAATAGACGTGGAATAAGTCTAGAACCATATGTATATAAGTCAATGATGTAAAGAAATATGTGTGAGAGTCATTAGAAGACAAGTGTCATAGAGATAGATGTGAAGAGAGTCATCTTCAGAAAATAGCGACGAGTATTTCATAGATTTCTCTCAGTCAGATCATGTGGATCAGAAATTCTTTTGTATACATCTAATCTAGAAGCTAATGAAGCTATGTTCAAAGTTTCATGGTCTAATTCTTCTTTTGTTGTGAGTATGATCAATAGGAACATGTGTATGTAAAGTCTGCACATGATCTTTCAAAGTCACGCATTTTTTCGTGTCAATGTTTGGCTTAGATCTCAATGCAGAGTGTAAAGTTTTTGATGAGTGAGCATTCAAAATCTAAGTTAGAAGGTAAAGAAGCTATTGCTAAAAGCATTTAGCAAAACGAGACCTTTGTTGTGAGAAATCAACCTTAGAAGTTACCTATGTCAAAGTGGCTTGTTCAGAAAGACAGTTTCTGAGATCCTTTTGATCCTAAGGATCAAATTAAAGTTTTAATGATTCTTTTGATGAACTAATGGTTTATATGATTGCGCAAAGTTAGTTTAAAGATATGTGCATCATTCGTTTGAAGACATTTGAAGATATGTGTAGGAAATGAAGTTGATTTTTGAAGCAGACTTTCTGAAGAAGGAATTTCTTTACTCAGAAAAGTGTTAGTGAAAGTTTTGATAAAAGAAGACAATATTTGTGTAAAGTTTGATCCATAAATGATATAGAAGTGTTCTTAAATCAGTATAG
>CM035433.1:91081409-91088909 GCA_020310875.1 Ceratopteris richardii | reverse complement strand
TTTGAAGGGAGATTTTGCATCTACAGACACATAGGAGTGACAAGAAGGACACAACATACTCATATTTGCAAAAAATTTTGAATTTGGACTCCAAAAAATCCAAGTATCGTGTTCTCCCGCGGTTGAAGTATCGTGATACCTGGATATCGTGAAACTCCTGTGGTCGAGTATCGCGATACTTGCAAGTGGTCACATATCGTGTATCGTGTATCGTTGAGAAACATTCATGATACTAGATAGATATCGTGTATCGTATATCGTGAACTTTTGATCGCGATACCTATCATGTATCGTGTATCGTGGAGTTAACTATCACGATACCTGGTAGATATCGAGTATCGTCAGAAAATTTCTCACGATATTGGTCACGTATCGAGTACCGTAGAGACCTGAAAACGATACTTGAGGAATATCGAAGATCGTGGGAATTCCAAGTATCGTGTATCATGATTTTTTTGAGATACCTACCCAATATCGTGTATCGTGACTTTCAGTGTCAAGTATCGTGAGTCTAACTCTCGCCTGATATCGAGTATCGTGTATCGTGGGATTCCTCTTGGCGATACCTGTGCAATATCAAATATCGTGAGGGTCCTTCCGCGATACTTGCTGGATATCGAGTATCGTGATCTGTCTAGTTGGTCAAATATCATGTATCGTGTGGGCTCAAGTATCGAATATCGTGGCATTTTTCCAGTCAGCCAAATATCGAGTATCGTGACTTTTCCAGTGTGTCAAGTGTCATGTATCGTTTAGTTGAGATATCGTGTATCGTGGCAAGGCAAGTATGGTGTATCGTCTGCTTCCAAGTATTGCGATACTTGATAAGTATCGTGTATTGCCTGTTTTGAAGCATTTCCTGAGAGGTCCTATTTCCCTGTTTTAACCCCCAAAACCCTGAACTGGCATAACTTTCTCATACGAAATCCGTTTGCTATGATTTTGAGTTTGTTGGAAAGCTCGTGGGGAGTACAACAAAAACTTTCATTGGTTACGGTAAAAATAATACCAACATTATTAGATAAGGTATTTTGAAGTTGACCCTCAGGTTGGACTAGGAAGGAAGGGGTTCTGCAAGATTTTGAGCAGTTCAAAGGACATTTGTGGACTTGTAGACAAGGCTTATGAACCTAAGATCAAGTAGACACTTAGGAAGAGATAGATAAAGTACCAAATCACTTGAAACTAAGGTCAACTACACAACCAAGTCAGGGAATCACAACTCAAGGGTTAACACTACGTGCTGAGTTCATAGACAGTAAAAAATGTCACTTAACTGGGAGAGACTCTTGGCTTCTGAAGACATGCATAGTTCCGTACCTAGGGAAGGCCTTATGTCTACAATGGAAGGGAAATATAGGACGTCTCTTCAATACATATCCACCAACTTGCAGGGAATACCCATCTACCTTGATGGTCTACAGAGGACAGTAGCAAGAATGATAAAGACCACAAAATCTGAAATAATTCCAAGACCAGCTGTCAAGTATGAAAGTGGAGTTTATAGGGACAAGATGGACCAGATATATGTAGTAACCAAAAACCCTGATCAGATTAATGAAAGAGGAGAGTTAGCTCGAGATCAGGCAACTACCTCACAAAACCCATTTGAGACCCAGCAAGGAACAGAAAATGTGATGTTAGGACAAACGAGCCAAGGTAGTATACCCAATGGACCACATGAGCAATTCACCATGCCAGGAATTAAACCCCATAACCACACTAGCCAAGGAATGGGAAATCTGAATAGAACCACATTAAGGGGAGAACCACCCCAAGATGTAGGAGCTGGAATACACCTAGTAAAATCTGCTTATCCCATCATAAGTCAAACCCCAAAGCACCGAAAAATACTGAGACCAATCCAATTGGCCAAATGTATGCAAAATCTTTACGATGGCACAGGAGAGACGTATGACCACATTGCAAAATTCAAGCAGGTACTGCGAGCGGAGCAAGTGGATGACTTTTTCATGCAATATGAATCCTTTGGGCTAACCCTCACAGGAATAGCCTTGACCTGGTTTCAATCCTTGGATCCAAGTTGCTTTGAACATATTGAACAATTCTTCCAATAACTTATTTGGGAATTCACTAAGCGAGGGATCAAGCACAATTCGTCATCCTTAATACATAGTTTCAAACAAGCTCCCAATGAGACAGTAAAAAATGAAGCACGAAGATTTAAGCAATACGTAGCCCTATGCCCTATGACAGAGAGGCCTTCTCAGCAAAAAATGATATCTTTATTTTTAGAAGTTCTAACCAATGGAACATTGAGAATCTTAGTATATGTAAAACGTCTACAAACCCTAAGTGAGTGTCTTCAGGAGTGCATAGATTTGGAAGAAAACATAGATAAGGATCTCAGAACCACACAAGATCCTACCAAATCAGAGGATACAAGGAACAATGAAACTTCTAGTTCGAGTTATGTGGAGGAAGTGGCAGAGTTAGTGGTCAAGAAATTAGGAGTACAAGGACAAAGGAACTACCAGAACTCCTCCTTGAGAGTGCCAATGTTAAGAAGTTGCACACTTTGCGGTGGGGATCATCCATCTCATGTCTGCACCAGAGAAGCATTAGGGTTATCACAACCTTACCCTTACGATAGACAACCAACTCAAGCGCCTAACATGTACTCTTATAGTGAGCAGAATTACATCAACTACAACACCAAAAACTATCCAATGAATAGACAGCCACGACTGTTTGTACCACCCCACTGTAGACCATACGAGTACCCTCCTACAAAACAAGGCAGAGAAGTTCCTAGGTATAACCCATGTCCAGGATCACGAAGAGCATCTAGACTGTATGAACATGGAGGTTATGGCCAACCTCAACCTATACCAGGACAACAATCACCCCACCCACTATCTGCGACACAAGGGCAGAACATCACAATACAAGTTGTTTGTCTTGAGTGTGGCAAAGAACAACTCCTGAGAGATTGTCCCGGACATCCCTCTAGTGCACCAAAGGTTACACCCATTAATGTAGTAGGGTTAGTGGGGGATTCAGGTTCCAGTAGTGATAATGTGGCTCCTATACACGCAGTTACTAGGGCACAAGCCTTACAACAAACTAAACCAGCTAAGCAATCAGAGCCAAGTGAATCAGGAGATCTTAGCCAGAGAAGAACAAGAACATGGAAGGATACTAGGGAGAAAGCCAATCGTAAGTGGATCAAAAAGTTATCCGAACTAGAAGAAAGCTTGAAAGATGCAAAAACAAAAATAGAAGATATTGCCTCTCAAAGCCCCTTGCATGTCAAAACTCAATCCACACCACCTCATCCCCACCCACCAACCACTATAAATAGACCACAATCAGGGTCTGTTCTTGCAGATCAAATCCCAAAAGACTTGGACATGATGTTCAAGGCATACCAGGCTCGACTTCAAGAAGGGCCAACACTTGCAAACCTAGACAAGAGCTACCCTAGAGCAGATTTAGAGATTGAACAGACAAAAATGTGCATAAAAGTGGTGGAACTAGCTCAAGCTATGTTCGAGACCAATCAATCATTCAATCAGATGAATGCTATTACATCGGGTTTGCACTTCGAGGGCTTACTAGAAAGATTAGAGCAGTTGGTAAATAAACCGCAAGTTTCTTTACCTCCACAGGCTCGACTAACTATTGAAAGAGAAAGCTCATCCCCAAAGAAAGTTTATGTTCCTGACTCCATAGATGATGGAGAACCTCTTTCAATTCAACAACACTCTCAAAAGTTCTTGCGGGAAATACAAGAAGAGAAATGGGCCAAGGAGAAGGATAATCCTCCTCCTATTCTTGAGATTGATGATCTTCATGATCAATTTCCCCAAGACATCCCGTCTATCTATGGAGACCAAACAGAGCAACAAGAAGATGAACGATTAGATTTTGAATCTAATTCTTTACATAAGTTGCCACAATTCACACGTCCATGGGAATCTGAATCTCTCCAGATCAGAGCTCCCACAATATTGATAAAAAATGAAGACTCGGTGGTTCCAAGAAACACTGAAGTCATGAAAAACACTAAGGTTCAGTGTCATCTCACTTTAGAAGAGCTGCTCAGAGTAAAACCTGAGTTATGGAAACATGTGGCAAATCAGGTTCCAGAACTTGATTTCAGTATGCCAGAAGCAGGCTCTAAGCAAAAAGTTTGAGAGGTACCTCTAGACAAAATAGGGGACATGTGTGAGGGTGACGAAGGTAGTACTTATCTTCCAATCACCTACCAAGGTTACACAACCAAAGCAATCATAGATTCAGGTGCTGGTGCTGCTATTGCAACCACCTCCTTGTGGAAGCGATGGGGCAAGCCCACATTAAGACCAACTAGAATGAAGCTTCAGATGGCTGACGGCTATGTGGAAAAGCCTTTAGGATTGCTCGAAGGGATAACTCTAACCACTTGTGGTGTAGATTTTGAGCACACCTTTGCTATATGTAACTTTGAAAAAAATCATGTCTACGAGATGATCCTAGGAAGACCCTTCCTACGACAATTGCAAGTTGTACAGGATTAGGGAACCAACTCCTTATACTTGCAATGCTTAGGGGTCACAACCAAGGTCAATTTGAAGGATTACTCCTTCAGAGATGTACCACCCCTACAGTGGTATCCTATCCACAAGGAGCAAGAAGATTCAATCTCTATGCATTCTAGGAGTTCATCTGTTACATCTTGGATGCATGAAGATACTCATTTGTGGATGTGCAAGGTCGCAAAGGAAGAGGAAAAATGCTTAAAGGCAAGAGAAAAAGGAACTTCTCAAGGAGATAGACCAGTTAGAGACCCAGCCTATACGTCGATGATATTTCCAGATGAGGAATTTGAGCCTCATGGTTGGGCAGAAATCTTAGCTACCATGGACATTGTTGTCAATGAAGAACAATGGAAACCTCATTGTGATGAGGAGGGTTATGATATTTCAGTGTTCATGTGTCAGCCTTTGCTAAAAGAATGTGACTCTAATGACTTCATAGAAGAAGAAGAGAGCGATGATGATCTAGAGTCCATTGTGATGGATAGTTGCTTTGTTTTAGAGGAGCACATCTAGAAGACATAGGAGTATTTACACAAAAACAAGAAGAACCTCTCACAAGCATTAAAACGGTAAATTCAAAGGATGGGAGTGAAGGTACTCAAAAGAAAAAGAAGAAAAAAGTAGTGAAACAGGAAGAGGAGGAACCATTGTTTGAAGTACCAGAAAATTTCAAGAAATATGAAGTTGAGGACCGAAAAATTTTGGTACGAATGCCTAAGAGAGAGGCCACAATAGGAGAAGCATATGATAACAAAGAAAAGACCAAAAAAATCATAGTCACCATCAAAGAGAACGAAGAGAGATGTACCTACATAGGAGATGACCTAAGTAAAGAAGAGGAAGTAGAGTTGGTAGAGTTATTAAGGGAATACAGGGATGTGTTTGCATGGCACTATAAAGACTTGAAGGGAGTAGATCCAAAAATTTGTTCTCATATGATCCCCATGATAGCAGATGCCAAGCCCACCAAACATAAGCCCTACACATATAATGACACTTATGCAGCCAAAATAAAAGAAGAAATTGATAGATTGATTGAAGCTGGATTCATCTATGAGATTGAGCATACTGAATGGGTGTCCCCCATTGTAGTGGTGCCCAAGAAGAATGGAAAGTAACGTGTGTGTATTAACCTTAAAAAAGTTAATGCCGCCACGATAAGAGATAATTATCCGCTTCCAATCACTGAACATTTATTGGAACGTGTTGCAGGCAAGGAGGTCTACAGCTTCCTTGATGGATTTTCAGGTTACAATCAAGTAGCCATTGCCCCAGAAGATCAACATAAAATAGCTTTTGCCACAGAGTGGGGGATCTTTGCATTTCGTGTGATGCCATTTGGGCTCACCAATGCACCTGCAACATTCCAAAGACTCATGTGTCATGTCTTCAAAGAGTTCTTGCGAAAGAGCTTAGAAGTATATGTGGATGATTTATCTGCTCATTCCCAACATCCCTGAGCTCAGACAAATCTTCAACAAGTGTAGAGAATATCGAGTGTGTCTGAACCCAGAGAAGTGTGTGTTCATGGTACGTCAAGGTAAAATCTTAGGTCACATTGTCTCTAAGAACGGAATATCAACAGATGAGGACAAGGTAAAAGCCATAGCAGAGTTGCTGAGGCCAAGGAATGTTAAAGAGGTACAAACCTTCACGGGCCATTGTGGATATTACTGTAGGTTCATTCACATGTATGCAATCATAGCTAAACCTCTTTATGCCTTGTTGACAAATTTTGAGTGGAACGATGAATGCGAAAAGTCCTTCAATGAGCTGAAGAGACGCTTGTGCACAACACCAATACTGACCACTCCTGATTGGAATAAGCCATTCCATGTACACGTGGATGCATCCAATTATGCAATAGGATGTGTGCTGTCACAACCAATTGGTGAAGGGAATTTAGATTTGCCTATAGCATATGCTAGCAGGCAATTGAATGCTGGTGAACGAAACTACACCACAACCAAAAGAGAAGGTTTGGGCATGGTATATGCTGTGAAGAGGTTTAGACACTATCTATTGGCCAACAAGTTCAAATTTTTTACTGATCATCAAGCTTTACTATACTTGGTCAATAAACCTTGCAATACAGGACGCTTAGTAAGATGGTTCCTCTTACTAATGGAATATGACTTTGAAGTGGTTGTTAGGAAAGGTACGACCCATCTCAGATCGGATCATCTTTCTTGCATCACCTCAGGCGAGTCACCGCAAGGAGTGTCTGATGGATTTCCCAACGCTTATCTGTTCAATCTAGAAGTCATTCCTACATGGGCAAATAAGTTGGTACCAATCCTAACCTTCGAACCCGCAAATAAGAATGTAAAAACACAAAAATATGAAATTGTAAAATCACAAAAATATCAAATATTGGCAAGAAGCATGTATAAACAAGATACGGAAGGTGTTCTAGCTTGTTGTGTCAAGGACGATGAACATAGTAGTTGGTTACAACAAGCCCATAAAGGATTTCTAGGGAATCACTATTCTAAACAACGAACACTGCAGAATCTTAAACATTTAGGAGTATATTGGCCTAGTGTGGACAAAGAAATTCATGAGTGGATTAAGAATTTTCCAATGTGCAAAGAGAGACCCCCCGTGGAGCATGCCACCCTTTATCACGTGTCATTAATTCCAGACTGGAGTGCTCCATTGCTGGAATTCATGAGATTGGGAACCTTACCCAAGGAGGCTAGTATAGCAAGGAAACGAAGCATGGAGAAAGAGGCTAAAGACTACACCTTCGTAGGAGAAAACCTATATAGGAGAGGAAAAGATGGTTACTTAAGATTGTGTGTTCACAAATTAGACTACTTGAAAGTCTTAGAAACTGCCCATAGCAATGTCACAGGTGGACGTTTTGGTCATGATCGAGTAATTAAGACTATTCTATTCTCAGGACTTTGGTGGCCCACTCTTCATATGGATGCACATACCTATGTGAAGAAAT
>CM035433.1:91068909-91071409 GCA_020310875.1 Ceratopteris richardii | reverse complement strand
GCTACATTCTGATGTATGCTCTAACTCCTTTTGCTTTCCCTTCCATGATGATGAGCTTTGTGAAGGACTTGGCATACTTGGTCCACTCAATGTAGTGCTAACTTGCACTTGCTCTTCATGTACCTGATCTGCATGTACAAGGTCTTCTTCCTGCAAATCATTCACACCTCCATACCAAGGTTTTAACTCATCAAACACAACATCCCTTGACACTCTAAGATTTTTAGTGACCGGATTATAACACCTGTACCCCTTTTGCTCATTTGAGTAGCCAACAAAAATGCATTTTTCAGCCCTAGCATCAAGCTTACCTTCTCTTACTTCCTGTGGGACATGAACATAGCATATGCAACCAAAAATCCTTAAATGAGACAAATCTGGTTTCCTTTGATAGTATACCTCATCTGGAGTAAGATCATGAACTCCTGAAGTTGGTATCCTGTTCATAATATATGCTGCTGTGGTTGCTGCATCAGCCCAATATGAGAAAGGTACATTCATCTCATTCAACATGCATCTAGCTATCTCTGCAATTTGTCTATTCTTTCTTTCTGAAATACCATTTTGTTGAGGGGTATACCTGCATGTGTATTGCCTCCTTATGCCTTCATCTTCTAAGAACCTTGTGAACTCATTGGAGAAATATTCTCCCCCTCCATCTGACCTTAGGGTTTTAATCTTATGACCTGTTTCATTCTCAACAAGTGCTTTGTACTTTTTGAATACTTCAAACACATCTGATTTTTGCTTGATTATATACAACCAAATTTTCCTTGAACAATCATCAATAAAGGTAACAAAGTACCTATTACCTGCATGTGAAGGTTCTCTTGAAGGTCCCCATACATCTGTATGCACTAAATCCAAAACCCTTGGAGAAACATACTTGCTTGACTTGAAAGGCAACCTAGTTTGCTTCCCAAATTGACAAGCTTCACATACCTCATGAAGATGTGATGTTGAGAAGTTTGGAAGCCCTTTGACCAATGCACTTTTCTCCATGTTCTTTAGCTTTTCAATGTTTACATGTCCTATCCTTTTATGCCACAAATCCAAATCTGCAATTCTTCTATTTCCTGAAGTGATAAACATTACCTTGTTGGGGTTTTGGTTGATATTGAGAGTAAACATCCTTCCATGCTTCTCTCCTTTCGCCACAAGCTGAAATCCATTCTTTGGATCCTCTATGAAGCAACCTTTGCTATTGAACTTCACTTGGTATCCTTTATCTACCATTTGACCAACAGAAATGAGATTCTTTGTAATAGTAGGGACATATAATACCTCGGATAGTGTCTTGCTCTTCTTGCCATCCTGAAATTTGACATCTCCAATGTGTTTGATCTCATGCTCGGTGTTATCACCTGTCTCTACACATCCTCTTTGCTTTGGAGCCTGTAAATTGCAAAACATGTCCTCCCTACAAGACATATGATTGCTACAACCACTATCTATGTACCAAGTATCATCCTTCTCATGTTTACTATCCCCATATGCATGACTCATGGCAAGAACTTGATCACTAGACTCATTTGAAGCATAGTTACCTTGAGCATTGTTCCTCCTTTGGTAGCATTCATTTGCCCAATGTCCTAGCTTCCCACAAATGAAGCATCCATTGCCTCTTGATCCTCTTCCTCTTCCTCTATTGTTCCTGCCTCTACCTCTTCCATTTGAAGATGAGCCTTCATTTGAGTCCTCTTGGTTGTCACTTTGCTTGCTTTGGCTTTGCCTTCCTCTTCCTCTACCTCTTGATGCATTGCCTCTTCCTCTACCTGCATATAGCATTTGACCTTGGGCACCTTTGCCCTTGCTTCCACCTTGCAATATTTCTTCATTAACCATTAAAGTGTTCAATTGATCAAAATCAGGCATGTTTTCCCTAGCATACAATGAGGATATGAAGTTCCTCCACTTGTCATCATCTTTAAGACCATTAAGTACAAATGCAACCATGTCATCATCATCAATTGAATGTCCTATGGCTGCCAATGAATCTCTAATACCTTTGGCTTTAATTATGTAATCATGTATGGATTGGTTACCTCCTTTCTTCAAGTTGTTGAGTTCATTTTTGAGTTGTACCTTCTTTGCCTTTGTGTTTGTGGTGAACATCTTCTCCAAATATTCCCACATCTCCTTGGCCGTTTCCATGCTTTGAATGTGACCTATCATTGTGTTGCTTACATGCTGAGATATCATAAACATAACCCTTCTATTTCTTACCTCCCATTCTCTAATTGCTCTCCTTTCTTGGTCGGTAGGGTTAGTTGGATCCGCAGCAATTGGCTTGACATCACCTCCATTGATTATGCCTCCTAAGTCCTTGCTCATGATGAAGTTTGTCATCCTAAACTTCCAAGGTTGAAAGTTGTCTTTGTCCAACTTCTCAATCTGGTTGGATACCTCTCCCATCCTCTTGAAGCACCTAAATTTGAAATATGGTGTGGGATTACCTCCTTTGTTGAAAATGAAGTCCCTTTGTGTGATGAAGATGAAG
>CM035433.1:91033909-91041409 GCA_020310875.1 Ceratopteris richardii | reverse complement strand
ATACACATATGACTCTCTTGGACATCCCACAAGATCACGACTTTATCCTCTTTTTATAGCATGGGAAACTAATCTAAAAACTTCCTAATACATCTAAATTCGTGGTAGACACTTGGATGGAGGTATTACATGACTCAAGTGCTCAAATAAGCAAAGTATTGATGGACTTTGAGAACTAGCCACATCGACCTTCCACTAGGACACCACTGAAGCTCCCTTGTGACTCACTAATTTGACTCACCATGTTCTAGAACTCACGTGGTATTTTTGCTACATTTTATGAATAATATGAGCCTTCTTGAAGTATTTGAAGACTTCCCAAAGGTATTTACATAATTTGAAACTTGTACCCTACATAAAACAAATGTTCGCAACATTCTCCCCCTCAAGTTTCAAAGGGTATTTCCTTCATGCCAAGAATATAGTTGAATCTTTGAAGCTTTGGTCCATCCAAGGATTTGGTGAAGATATCTGCAACTTGATCCTTTGTTCCAACAAAAGAAACCTGCACTTCATTGTTCATGGCCTTCTCTCGAACATAATGATAGTGAACCTCTATATGCTTTGTTCTAGCATGAAAAATAGGATTTGAGGTCATATGAATGCTGCTCAAGTTATCCCCATATATCAGTGGTACATCAACCTGCACATTCAAGTCATGAAACAACTTTTTAAACCACATAACCTCAGTAGTAGCCAATGCTAAACCTCTATACTCAGCCTCTGTAGAAGATAAAGCAACTGTAGGCTGTTTCTTTGAACTCCATGTTAATGTCTTGTTTCCTGCTATTACCACATATCCACTTGTGGATCTTCTGTCATCTTTGCTTCCAGCCCAATCTGCATCACTAAAGACTTTAAGAGTTAGATCAGCATCATGACTATAAAATAATCCTTCGTTCATGGTACCTTTCAAATATCTAAGCACTCTTTTCGCTGCATGCATATGAGGTACTCTAGGTTCATGCATAAACTGTGACAATACTCCCACTGCATAACATATATCAGGTCTAGTTTTTGTTGCATAAATCAAAGATCCTACCATGGATCTATATACATTCATATCATGCAACTCATCACCTTCCTTTGCGCTTAGCTTTACATTACATTCCATTGGAGTAGAAACAAATTTACATTCCTGCATACCAAACCTTTTCAGCATATCACATATATACTTTCTTTGTATCAACCACATACCTTCATCGCTATACACAATTTCAATCCCAAGAAAGTATCTGAGCAAACCAAGATCTGAAATTTTAAATTCCTTTCCCAAATTACCTTTTATCTCATCAATTGCTTTTGCATCATTCCCTGTAATCAACAAGTCATCCACATAAATGCATACATAGACACACATGCCATCTACATGTTTTACATAAAGTGAAGGATCAGCATGACTCGCTGTGTATCCTTGCAGCATAAGATACTTTACCAACCTTGCATTCCATGCCCTTGGTGCCTGCTTAAGACCATACAATGCCTTCTTTAACCTGCATACATGATTAGGACATTTTGCATCCACATAACCATCTGGTTGTGACATATACACTTCTTCATTTAACTCACCATTAAGAAAGGCATTCTTTATATCGAGTTGATATATATTCCACCTTTTACTTGCAGCTAAAGCCAACAAAGTTCTCACCGTTGCCATATTTTCTACTGGACTAAATGTTTCCTCATAGTCCACACCTTGAGTTTGATTATATCCTTTTGCTACAAGTCTAGCCTTATATCTAGACACACTACCATCACTATTTCTTTTAATCTTAAAAACCCACTTGCAACCAATTACCTTTTGCTTTGGTGTACTTGGAACTAAATTCCAAGTCTTGTTATCCTGTAGTGCTTCCATTTCTTCTCTCATTGCTTTCTCCCACTTTTCATCTCCTTTGGCCTCATCATAACATGTGGGTTCATTTTCCTGCTCAACTTTTGTCATAAAAGCATAATGAGTATTCATGAAATCTTCATAAGTATACCTTTGAGGTTGCTTACTTACTCTTGAAGTTCTTCTTACCTCCAATGTAGATGCTCTTCCTTTCTTATTAGGAACCTTTGATGATTCTCCATACTCACATACATCACTAATTTCCTCTCCTTCATCATTAACTTCAACAAGTTTGAGTTTACCTTTACTTTTAACACTTGGAGGTGACTCTTGCCTTAATCTTCCATTGAAAGGTGATCCTCTTTCTTCATCTAAACCACTCCTTTCATCATTTAAACTTCCTGATGGCTGAACTATGCATTCATCTCCTTCAACCACACCTTCTTCATTTTCATCCATGACCTGCAAACAATTCTTATCTGCATACCATGAAAGTGATTCATCAAAGTTTACATCTCTTGACACAACAACCTTATTGGTATGAGGATTATAGCATCTATATCCTCTTTGAGTATCTGCATAACCAATAAATATACATTTTTCTGATTTCGCATCAAGTTTAGATCTCACCTCACTAGGTACATGTACATAACATACACAACCAAATACTTTCAAATGACTTACACTTGGTTTCCTTCCATGCCATACCTCATATGGTGTCAACTGATGAACTCCAGCAGTCGGAACTCTATTCATAATGTAAACACTTGTGCTAACAGCTTCAGCCCAAAAATAATTAGGCAAACACATATCATTAAGCATGCTTCTAGATGCTTCTGCTATGATTCTGTTTCTTCTTTCTGCGACTCCATTTTGTTGTGGAGTATACCTGCATGTAACTTCTCTTTTGATACCTTCATCATACAAAAAATCAGTAAAAGCTTGAGAGAAATACTCTCCTCCTCCATCGGATCTTAGCTTCTTAATATACCTTCCTGTTTGCTTTTCGACATATGATTTGAACTTCTTGAAACAATCAAAGACCTCACTCTTATGTTTAATAAAATACACAAATGTCATTCTACTATGATCGTCAATGAATGATACATAGTACTTATTACCAACCAAGGATGCCTCTTTAGTAGGTCCCCACACATCTGTGTGTATGAGATCTAGCAAACCATCACTTACATAGCTTGAATGCTTGAAAGGTTGTCTACTCTGCTTACCCATTTGACATGCTTCACAAAGATGCACCACATGTTGCTTAGTAAGATCAGGTAATCCTTCAACAATCCTCTTCTTTGATAGCTCCTTTAACCTGTGTACATTCATGTGTCCAATCCTTTTGTGCCATAGATCAAGCTCTGCTATTCGATGCATACCATAAGAGAAATAGTTTGTATGATTTGGGTTTACCTTGAATGTAAACAATCTACCTTGTTTTTGACCTCTAGCAATTAACCTCCTTTGCTTTGGATCCTCAATGAAGCAACCTGCATGATTAAATCTCACTTGTAGACCTTTTTCTACCATTTGACCAACCGACATCAAATTCTTAGTGATCGTTGGCACATAAAGTACATCCTTCAAGCAATTTGTCTTGCTCTTATCCTGCATAACAACATCTCCAACCTGCATAATCTTATGTGTTGTATCATCTCCTGTTTCAACATGACCGTTACATGACGGATTATGCATATTAGAAAACCATGAAGCATCATGAGACATGTGATTAGAACAACCACTATCTACATACCATACATCGCTATTGCAATTCATCTTAGTTTCTACATTCATCATAAGAAGAGAATCATAATCATCACTTTTACCTTCAACTGCATAATTTCCTTGTTGTTTACCTCTTCTTGAATAGCCTCCTCTTCGATTACCATCTTGATTATTTTCATTTTGATAACAATCTTTGGCATAGTGTCCATACCTTCCACATATATAGCAATTGTTCTTATTATCTTCACTCCTTTGTCTTTGGTTGTAGTTGTAGTAGCCTCTCGTACCTCTAGCGCTTGATCTTCCTCTTCCTCTTGTGTTGAAGAAGCCACTTGAAGTCCTTTGATCATCGCTCCTTCTTCCTCGACCTCTATTTGAACCTCTTCCACCTCTGTTTCCACCTCTTGATGATCCTACATAAAGAGCTTGTCCTTGAGATCCTTTTTGATTTGAAGTAGAACCATTTAGATTCATCTCCTCCGTGACCATAAGGGCAATAAGTTGATCAAAATCTGGTAATTCTCCTCTGACATAAACTGAAGTAATGAAGGGTTTCCATCTCTCATCATCTTTGAGTCCGTTGAGAGTATGTGCAACCAAGTCGTCGTCCTCCACATGAGCTTGAATTGATCCTAGTTGATCTGCAATCTCTTTAACTTTCAATATGTAATCATTGACCGATGTCCTTGTATCTTTCTTTATGTTATTCAACTCATTTTTGAGTTGAATCTTCCTTGCTCTTGTACCTGTAGCATACAACCTTTCCAATGCAAGCCAAACATCTCTACTTGTGTCTAGATCTTGTATGTGTCCTACCATTGAATCTTGAATATTTTGTGATAAAATGAATATAACCCTTTTGTCTCTCTCATTCCAAAGTCTAAACTCCCTCAATTGTTGCTGATTTGGGTCCTCTGGTAATGTGGGTTTGATATCTGTGCCGTCAATCAAACCATACAAGCCTCTACCTTGCAAGTATGCTGTGATTCTAAACTTCCATGCTTGATAATTGGTCTTATCAAGCTTCTCTATTTGTGCATGTTGGTCTCCCATAATACAAATGCTAAGCTTCCTCCTTTAAGCCTCCTTTCCAATGTGTGTGATGATAAGAAATATAATATTTACCTTGTAAATGAGGTATGTGCACCTTTCTTTGCTTGGATGTTGCTTCAGATGCCTCCTTGCAATCTTCTTCTACCTTTGTGTAGTGTTGATGATGAACTGCTTCCTTGATAGCTTCAAATTCTTCGTCAAGGTATGATAACCTTCTCCAAGCCTCCAAGTACTTGCTCTGATACCAATGTTGGAGTTTATTGATCTCCAAAGTACAGCTAGAAGTAGGTGAAACCCAACAGGACCTAGTTGACTTGTTCACAAACTTGTATGCACAGACCAATTTTCTTGCAGAGCAAATTTCTCTTTACTCACTTGGAATTTTCCAAAACTCTGCAATATGCAGCTTTAATGGAGACCTTGAAACAGAGATGAACCTGAGGACACACATCACTTGCAGAGACTACTGCTCTTAACTCACAACTCCAATGACTTTGAAACTTTCCAGAATACAAGTAGACTTAAAGAGCTTTCTAACAAGCCAAAGAACACATGATTTGGATACATACACAAGGAAATATGACCTCTGCAAGTTTGAGGTTTAATGGAGACCTTCAGCAGGGATAAAAAACAGAGAACACACACTACTTGCAGAGAGTATTGCTCTCAGCTCACAAATCCAATGATTATGAAAATTTACAGGAAGAAAGTAGACAGTAAGAGCTTTCCAATGAGCTATCAAACATGTAATTTGGATATATAATGAGGGAGATACAAGCTCTGCAATCTCTGCATACAAAACTACAGCAGTGTAGAGATACACATATGACTCTCTTGGACATCCCACAAGATCACGACTTTATCCTCTTTTTATAGCATGGGAAACTAATCTAAAAACTTCCTAATACATCTAAATTCGTGGTAGACACTTGGATGGAGGTATTACATGACTCAAGTGCTCAAATAAGCAAAGTATTGATGGACTTTGAGAACTAGCCACATCGACCTTCCACTAGGACACCACTGAAGCTCCCTTGTGACTCACTAATTTGACTCACCATGTTCTAGAACTCACGTGGTATTTTTGCTACATTTTATGAATAATATGAGCCTTCTTGAAGTATTTGAAGACTTCCCAAAGGTATTTACATAATTTGAAACTTGTACCCTACATAAAACAAATGTTCGCAACAATCTTTGCCACAGGACTATAAGTCTCATCATAGTCAACACCATATGTCTGAGCAAACCCTTTGACAACAAGTCTAGCTTTGTACCTAGACACACTTCCATCTGCAAATCTTTTTGTCTTATAAACCCACTTACATCCAATGATCTTCTGACTATTTGGCTTTGGAACCAAATCCCATGTTTGATTGCTCCAATAATGCATCATATTCTTCCTGCATAGCTTTCTCCCAATTTTCTTTACCTTTTGCCTCTTCATATCTAGAAGGGTCTTCATCTGCTTTAATCATGTAAGCATAATCTTTGGTAGCCAAAAATGAAGTATCATAGCTATACCTTGTAGGTTGCCATTTGTTTCTTGTAGACCTCCTAAGTTCTCCACTTCTTGAGGTTTCTGGTTCTTCATATTCAGGATCAAATCTTGGTGTTTCTTCCACTTCAACCTGCACTTCATTATTCTCTTCTTCATCAATTATTTGAACCTTTGACTTACCTTTCCTTTGGCTCACAATCTCTTCATCATCTGTATTAATATTGATAGTACCTGCATACCAAGTACCTTGCTCATCAAATGTAACATCTTTTGATACAAGAAAATGTTTTGTGGATGGATTCCACAACCTGTATCCCATCTGCTTATCATCATAACCAATAAACACATATTTTTCAGCTTTAGGTTCCAATTTGTGCCTTAATTGTGATGGCACATATGCATAGGCCAAACATCCAAATACTTTGCAATGGTCTAGTGTAGGTCTCTTACCCCACCATGCCTCATAAGGTGTCATTCCCTGCAAAGCTTTACAAGGTAGCCTATTGACCAAATAAGTAGCTGTATTTACAGCCTCAGCCCACAAATAATTTGGGCAATTTTTCTCCTTCATCATGGACCTTGCAAACTCAACAAGAGTTCTATTTCTCCTTTCTGCTACACCATTTTGTTGAGGAGAGTACCTGCAAGTAACCTCTCTTTTTATACCTGCATCCCACAAGTAATCACTGAACTCATTAGAAAAATAATCTCCCCCTCCATTTGACCTTAGTCTTTTCAACTTATGTCCTGTAATTCTCTCTGCATACATATGATAATGTTTGAAAGTATTGAATACTTCTAACTTATCTTTGATCACATAAATAGTGATCCATCTAGTAGCATCATCAACATAAATCACATAATACCTTGACCCATTTATACTGAAATCTTTTGATGGTCCCCACACATCTGTATGTACCAACTCAAGCTTCTCTGAGTACATAAAACCATGCTTGGAATAGGAATGCTTATGAGCCTTACCTAATTGACATGCCTCACATCTGTATGTCATATGTTGACCTGCAACATTAGGCAAACCAAGCACTGAACCATTGTTAATCATGTCTTTAATACCTCTTTCATTGAAATGTCCAAGCCTCTTGTGCCAAAGATCTAACTCAGAGATCTTATGTCCTCCATATGTGAACATGGCATGACCAATATTACCTTGAATCTTCAATGTGAACAATCTTCCTTATTTCTTCCCTGAAACAATTTGTTTATACCCATTGCTAGGGTCTTCCACAAACACTCCTTCATTAGTGAACCTTACGTCATAACCTTTTTCCACAATTTGTCCTACACTTATCAAATTCTTAGGAATTGTAGGAACATACAAGACCTTACTCAATAAGGTGCTACCATCCTTGGCCTTCACTGA
>CM035433.1:91001409-91026409 GCA_020310875.1 Ceratopteris richardii | reverse complement strand
ATAGAATTATTATTGCAGGTAAAAAGGAAGGAAGGTTGTTTACTCTCAAAGTCCAAGGTAATGTGGGGCATGCTCTATTTACTTATGGAAGTCAAAAGATGTCTGAGTTAGACCTATGGCATAAAAGGCTAGGTCATTTTAATGAGAGAGCCATAAAGGAAATGTCAAGGAATGATGTGGTGCTTGGTTTGCCAAAAGTTGAAGGGCAACACATGGTGTACAAGTGTGAAGCTTGTCAATTAGGTAAAGCACACTGTAGCTCAGTGATGAGTAGCACCTCCTTTAATGTCAATCCGGGAAGATGTGAGGATGGTATGAAGACCTCGAGCAAGTGGAGGCACAAGTGCGTGAGTGAGAAGCACACAAACATGCACACACATACACACACGCGCACACACGGCAAGACAAAGAGTGAGAAGCAATGGAGTTCTTAGATTACTTTCAAAAAGCTCTTACAAGTTCATTTCAATTACAATCTACCCTCAAAAATGAGCTCTCTAGTTCTTTTTATAGTTTTTGACTAGGTTTTGGCCGTGTCCAGACCTAGTGTCCGACCTAGTTAAAAATTAGGTTCTCTACCCTATTTGGAGGTTCAAACGAAGTCTAAAAAATGTGAAAACTGACAGGTAGATACTTCTAAAGCTCCTCAAGCTCAAGGACTCCTTGGCTTGCACAAAATGGAGCTACAAAAATGTGAAATGGTATTTACAATGGTTTTTAGTGATGAAAATCACTGTTTTTGTAGGGGATTCTTCTGAAGATTTGACATACACTTCTTGGAGCTCCCTACTTGCTCCTTCTCCTTGTGTGTCCACCTCTTTTATATGCATTAGTGTCCTGAAAAAATGTTGGCCTACTTGCCAGACTGTCGTTGACTGCTCTGTCTGCTTGTACTTCCTCTTCTCTCTGACTCCCTTCTTAAGCTTCCTTGCCTAGTGAGTCCTTCAGTTCCAACACCCCCCCCTCTCTCGCGTCTGTCATCCCTAACAGACCCTTGTTGGGTGGGTCGTTGGATGTAGTACTCAACAACGTCTTGTGCTAAATGATGTTCTGCAATCCGCAACCCTTTGGCCAAGTCCGTGAGTAGAGCATCCCAATCTATCGGCCCGGGAACCTCTGGGTGTGGTATACGTAACTTTTCTGAATGGAGAGCTTGTTCCACTGCAAACAACTGCAATAAATGTGATGGTCTGGGGATGAATATCTCTGAGTGATATTCCCAGAATCCCGTGACAAACATTTCTTCAAACGTCTGTTTGAAGCAGGCTGGTAGATACTTGATACGCGCATGCCATGCATATACAACGTTAATAGATGGGGTTGCACTCATGTCGTAGACGAGGTCCTGATTTCCTTCATTAAATCCCTGAGCTAACAAATGAGGTTCCTTTACATTCTTGAAAGTCCTGAAGGTGACCAACATGAGTTCAAAAATTTTCAAGCACATTTGGGCCATGACATCTGGTACATTTTTAAACCTGACCCCCCAATGCCGAATCGTCGAGATCATGTATCCTATGGTAGGTTGGCCTTTGGGTGGTGCTAAGTAAACATAATTGAGCCATTTCTCACATCCTTTGTTTGTCAGCACCGTTTTTGTGTATTCTGGCCATGACCTTCTTCGAAACACAGGGCAGTAACATGGGTTGTATTTGATGTACAAGGGCATGTTATTCCATGTTCTGACCATTTCTGGGTAGGTTTCCAGTAGACGAATCCTCCACATTGGTTGATGAATATTGCCCTGCTTGGCACTTGCTGGGATGTCGTCCGGTGCGAACTTTTGTAGCTGAGGTTGGTTCTTTTGATGTGTGGCTCTTGATTTCCGCATTGTAATCCGCCATTAGGACACAGAAAGGAACATACAAATCGTCGGATGTGCCGATCCACCTATGATGGGAGAGATTCCTAAAGTAATCCGATTTTATGACTACTTCTTCCAAGCGTGACATAGATGCTATCTGAACTGCCACTCTATCATCATGGGTTGTGGCCACTTTCTCTAACCTCTGCATCCATTCAGGAGCCTCTATCTCTATGGTGTCCATGCCCTCTTCTGTTTGCTTGCCTCCTGGTGCAGGCATGGGAACATACGAGTCTTCGAAAGTTTCCTCTATCTCGATTGGCACTAGATCTTCAGGCTCGAGCTCGACAAGGGGAGAGGGCTGATGTTAGTATTGCATGACTTTGCTGCGTAATTCTTCGAGTTCTACTCTGAGTTTTGTGACTTCTTCGGATGTGTCGTCTGTGGCTGTGGCTTTGCTTGGTGACTCCTGCTGAGTTGCTAGTTGCTTAAGTAGATCATCCCTTTCTTGTTCTAACGCTGCATGGGCCTCCAGGAGGTTGGCATGGGTTTCTAACACAGTTTTCATATTCTCTGAGGGAATGGCCTTGAATTTTTCTGGGTCGATTTCCTGCGGGGAACCTTCCATGGCTGCTTCCAAGTTCTCTTCATTCTGTTTCTGCAGCCGCTTATTCTCTTCGAGAGCTGTAGACATGTGTTTTCGTAGGAGGGCCAGGTTGCGTCTAAGTTTGAGATTCTCCGTTATCTGGGAGTGTAGCAATTCATCCATTTGTTGTCTTTCCTCTGCATCTGACTGGGGTGGATTGGCTACTAATTGTTCATGTTGTTCCTGTAAAGTGGCATGTTGTTGTTGTAGTAGCCGCTTTTCCCTTTCGAGATCAATGAATCGGAGTTGAAGTTCCTCATGGCTTCGAAAGAGTCGTGTGTGTTGGTTATCAAGATGTTGGTAGTGCTGTTGTAGTTGCGACATACACTGATACATATTATTAAATACATTATTGATAGGGGTGGATGCGGGTAGGGTGTTGAATGCAGAGGGGAAGGGAAAGGGGAAGGGAAATGGAAGTGTGGATACGGTGTTGGAAAATGGTGATGTGGGAGGTGGGGGGATGGGAGATGTTGGGGGTATGGGGGGAGGGAGGGGTGCTGAGGTGGGTGAGATGTCCATAAAATCAACGGTGGATGCGGTAGTGGGAGTGACTGTGAATATTGGAATTGTGGGTGCGGTGATAGTGGTGAAAGTGTATAGTGGTGTGTGCAATTGTAAATACAAACTGCCGGGGAATGTGATCGGGGGGTTGATATTTTTTGTGGCAGCGGTTAGAACTACTGTTTCAGTGGCCGTATAGACAAAGGAAGTGGAGAGAGGGTGTGTGGGTTGTGTGACGGTCTGTGCCTTGGTATGGGTAGTGGACTCGGAGGCGGTGACGGTCGTGGTTACACTGGTTGTGGGAGGTGAATGTGGTGGAGTTGGAGGCAGGGGTGGCAAAGGGGGTGATGTAGGTTCACTAGATACATGGGTTTCCTCAGTATCGTGGACAGTGTGTGCGGTGCCCATGGTTGTGGATGTGCCTTGTGGTTCTGATACTAGTACATTCATCTGCTTTCCTGCTCGAGGGGGGCGTCTGCCATATCTTCGTTCCGTTCTTCGTGCTTGTGCAAGGGCGGTATGCACCGTTTCAGGGATGCCTAATGCCTCAGATATCATGTCAAGGGTGGCACGATATTGCTCGTCGACCCCTTCCTCCTCAAGGATCTGATTCATAAGGGCCTTGCCTGCTGCTAGGGACAGTCTATGTTGCTCTTGAACTCTATTCATGGTGTCATAGAGCTTTTTCAGTGCTTTCGTATAAGCTGGGGCCCCTTCAAGTACCTGTAGAGCTTCCTGATCATATTCCTGCTCTTCTTCATTTGATTGCTCCTCGTGTTCCTCCTCTTGTTCTCCTTCTTCTTCACCCTCTACGTCGACGACGTCTGGTTGTCTGGGATGGGGTTGGTCTGTAGCCGTTTGTTGCCCACTAGTTTGTTCTGCCTCAACTTCTGCATTAACAGCGTCGATGATTCTGGCTACCTCCTCATCAGTTAGGTCTTCTAAAGTGAATCCGTGAGGAAACTCTAGGTCGGTTGGTACGGGTGGGAACACCAGATTAGGTCCGTTAGTGCTGTGCCTTGGTAATCTGATAGTGAAGGGTTGCACCCGCCTTGGAAGTCGTGGAGTGGTCTCTGGAGTCAATGTCGCGCCGCGGGCTTGTGCACAGGGCATCTGAACGGCGCCTCTCATTTTCTTGGATGGTGGTCCTGCGGAGGATAATCGGCGCTGAAACTCTTGTACCCTGGTCCAAATGAGTGCCCTTTGCACTGGTACATCATACGCGAGACATCTATACACAATCCTGGTCAGAGCACAGCATCCGTACAGTACCGACTTTTGTTTTTTATACCACCTTTGATGAGCCAAGTGGATTTGGTCGATAATCCAATGGGGCATGTTGATTGTCAAATCAAAGGCATCAGCCAAGTATAAACTAAACCATATCTTTTTAGGTGGCATTGTGAACCTCTCTTGGGCGGGAAATGCAAAGTGCTACATGACCATTCGCAAATGAATAGCGATTGTAGGCGTCATTGCCACCATGTCTTTTAACTTTGTCAGATTCCTGTTCTTCATATTGTCGGGGACCATAGTCTCTTTCTCCGTAGGAATGTGCATACCTTTCATGTCCAGAGCTTCCCTTACCAAGTTGATAGTTAATCTGAAACGCTTCAGCTCATTGCCCCTTGTGAGAGATGGGAGGACAAAGGAGCTGTATCCCTTTTTGTCTTTGCTCGGAGTAAGGGTGCTAATCAAATAAGAGCATCTTAGAAAATCCGGCTTTGGCAATTGGAATTTGAAGTACTCGTAGAGTCCTCCCTTCTTCCATATAGGTTTCAATCCTTCATTATTCTGCAGTCTCTCAAATTCCCTGGTGAAAAAGTGATACCTGCTTCAGCGCCCATTGAATTCTATCTCGGCCTCCCACATATAAGTGCCTTCACCTAGGGGTCCTGCCACATCACTGAACCAATGAGAGTTTTTACTGACTGGCATAGTGTGCCCTTGTGGAGGGTTCTGAACCGGTATGGCGTGTAATGCTCTCAATGCCACAGGGCGTTCCTTCAATTCCTCCTCAATGGGAAGACTTTCAATGTCCACGACTTGGGGGCTGGTGCCTGCCTAGGAGCTAGTTCCTGCCGTATCTACCATGTTACTTCTTGCCTCCATATTCTGTGAGAATATAGAAACATGTGTTAACATTGTAAAGGACAAGATAGAACCATTTTTGTCCCCATTACAACATTAACAGGAGGTTCAGGAGAGATTAGGGGGTTAGTAAGTGCTCGGTGCTTGTGTGTATAGTTAGGAATTGGGTAGACCTAAGAACTAAGTGGAATGATGTAGTGTGAGAGTGACGTAGTTAGTAGGTGGACATGGATTTACAACTGGGATCCGTGGGTTTATTACAAGTTTTAGGTTGCCAAATGCAACGGATGGGCTTTGATCTTGATTTTGTGGAGACTCTGAAGAGTTTGATAGGGGTATCTACTTGAGAATGAGGCTTTTTAGGGACCCATTTACGAGTGATTCTACTTTTGCGCATGGAATAATATGTGTCCGTGCGTGATGTGTAAGACTGGGCCTCAAATGTTCGAGTGCGTGAAACATGTTGTACCGGGTGTGGCTTTGGTGTAGCTATTTGAGCCCGCAAGCAAGCCTTAGGCACCCAGATTTGTCGTGATTGTGGGCTGGCCTTCATTGACTTCTTGGGTACCCAAATAGACTTTACTTTCGCAGAAGAACTTATGAAAGGCTTCTTATTAGTATCGTGTTGTTGATTACTAATAAGAGGTTTCGGCCGTGAGTTTGGCATGGTCGCACCAGGGTGTTCGCCTTTCAACACCCACACTTGTTTCACCGGCTGAGATATTCTTCTTCGCACGTGTTGTTGGCCTCCAGTGTAGGTAGTGCTCTGCTTCCTCTGTATTTGATCTGCCTTTTGATGCCGCATCTCTCTGGCCTTTGGAAAAGAAGGGAGTGTTGTCTTCTCCTTGACTCCGTTGTTGAGACAAGCTTCTTTCTGCATCATACAGTTTTGGACAAGAATAGCATTGTCAACTTCATGTGCGCCCCTGGAATGACCAGGAGTTTGTGCTTTACCTAGTTCCTTGAGTGCCTCCTTTTCCAATTCAACTGTAATTCGGCTATGATTTACCCATACCTGAAGAAGTCCACTTCTTAGGTTTAGGTTGACTGCATGATCATAGATCCAGTCCTGACCCAAGACAAGAGGCTCAGTGAGGTCCTCATCTTGACACACTAGTACTTTGATTGTCATTACTTCGTCTTGAATGTAGAGGGGAAGTTCCACCTCGCCCATGCAAGGGGTTTCCACACCTCCCAATCCTATGAGATATGCTTCTATAGGATTGACAGTTAATTTCAACTCTTGACATTAAGACCATTTAACAGCACTAGTGGCTGCACTTGAGTCAATCAAGGCTCTTACAGTCCTTGCACCCTTTCCTTGTCCTATATCTAAGGTTATAAAAGGACGTCGATCAATTATCCTATGGGAGTTGATATCTGAAACTTCACACATAGCCACGTGATATCCTTGTTCTGCATATGTATCTAGCCTAGGCTGCTCTTTGTGTTGTCTTCTTAGTTTCATTCTTCGTATGCGCTCTAAAGCTTCTGCTTGAGCTTCTTCTCGAATTCGCTTTTCTTCTTCTTTGCATTTCTTAGCAGTGTTGAGTCGACTTAGTATCTCTTCCGTCAAAGGTTCCTGATATAACTTGACCGTGCACCCGCTTATGTAGCTTGGGAGAACGTCGCCTTCTAATGTGGCTAGTTGCACTGCTCCACTTGTTGAGATTCTGTTAATAATCATGGGTCCATAGCCTCTTTTCTCTAGTTTTCTTGCATGTTGTTTCAAAGTGTAGACTAGTACTAGGTCGCCTGCCTTCAAACCTTTATCCTTAACGTGGGCATCAAAGTATGCCTTCTGTCGTTTCTTAGCTGCATATATCCCTGCAGCCGCCCTCAGTCTTGTTTCTCCTAATCGTTCAAGGTCAAAAAGTCTAGAGGAGAGTTCATGACCCGTCCATTCATGCTCTTGTGCTACTTTCAGTGTAGGTATTAAGAAGTCCAAGGGTAGCACTGCATTTTGACCAAATACCATCTGAAAGGGGGTGGCTTGGAGTACCGTTTTGTAGGCGACTCGATATGCCCAAACAGCATGGTGTAGCTGTTTGTCCCAATCAGAGCGTTTATTGTTCACTAATTTCGTCAGTACATTGCATAAGATCTTGTTGGTGCTCTCTGTTGGTGCAGACCAATCACCAATTGAAGATTTGAAGCAAAGAAGATGGATGCATTCACAGAGTGAAAGACATGTACACATATGTACATTAGTTAAGACATAGGTTACATATACTTATGCTTTGATAAAAGTCTGTACATAATTGCCTATAAATACTTTTGAAAAATGTCGGGGCAAGGAGAGAAGACAAGGAGAGACAATAGGAGATCATGAGATTTGTGTATTGAGAAGTAGAACATGTCATTAGACATGTGTGAAGTGAGTTGAATTCTCCATCCTCACTCAGTTGTAATTTCTGAGAAATAGAAGGAAAAATTGCACCCGATGTTTCTGTGTTTTCTCTCTGTGTGATAGATCTTTTGTGAATTCTTTTTGGAGATATCTAAGTCCATAGTTAATCAATCTATGGCTAGAGTTTGAGAGTCTAATTGTGATCAGGCTAAGAGAATTGTGTGTAGGAACATTTGCATGTGAGAAAGTACTCACTGGTTCCTGAAACAGACGCAAATTTTGATCTTAATGATTTGATCATTTCTCACTCCACAGTTTAAAGTTTTGTGCAAGTAAGCACTTAATCTTTAAGTTGGAAGGCAAGCTACTTGTATCTAGAAGCATTTGCTTAAACGGGTTTTATACTGAGAGAATTGAAGTTAAGAAGTTAGGGGTGTTCAAATCGACTTCTCAGAAGTGCAGATTTAGATATAGCTGACTTGGTAAGTAGATTTCTCAATATCTACTGAACCTTTTGAAGTAATTTAACTTGGAGAAGGTGCGCAATCTTTAGGCGACACCTTGTGCAAAGTTTCATAAAAAAATTTACACATTTACTCAGTCAATGAGCAAGATCTATGCAGCAGACTTTCTGAGAAAATTCCTTCTTCACAGTTTAGTCAAGAAATTGATATTTGGTCATTGATAGTTTAAATTGGTGAAGGTTTTGACTTACTCTTGATATAGAGGTGTTCTAAATTCAAGAGTAGGTTGTTCTTTTGGAGATTAACACTTTCCATCAGTGGTATCAGAGCAGGAAACATCAAAATCAAGGAAAGGAGGATCCCGACTGCTGCAGATTCAAGAAATTCAACAATTGAAGAACTAAAAGGTGAAAGCTTGAAGGCAAAGCTTGAGGAGGAGACCATACGACATCAAGAAAGACAAAAGGACTCTAATTTGAAGTAAAGGTACATATATTGTTCATAAAGCTTGAAGATTTCAATACACAGGTGGACACAAGATGGGAGATTCTCTACAGATAGAGAAATTGGATAGGGAAAACTATCCTGCATGGTCAATGAGGATGGAAGCTCATCTTATGAGCAAAGATTTAATAGCTTATATCACAGGAGAAGAAGAGAAGCCACAGTTCAGAGATCCTAGTGTTCCAACTAGGGAAGAGTTAGCAGATTTGAAAAATTGGATGAAGAAAGATGCTCAAGCTAGGAGCATTATATATATGGCAGTCAATGATTACTTGTTACCTCATATTCGAGGTCTTGAAAGTGCAACTGATATTTGGAATGCTTTGGAGGAGCATTTCCAGAATACTACTAAGTCAAGGAAGGCATCCTTATGGGCAGAGTTTACCACCTTTAAGAAGAAAGCTTCTCAATCCATTTCAGACTATGTGACAAGAATGAAAGATATTGCAGATGCTTTAGGAGCTGTTGATGAAGACATTGAGGAGGATAAATTGGTAAGGCAAATTCTTACAGGTTTAAGAGGTGATGACAAATGGAAGCCATTCATTTTATCTACAGAATTATCACTTTATCATTTCACTCTTGATTTAAATCAGTTGCTAGGTCATATGCTAACATTTGAGCAGGATGTTAAAGGAGATGGTGACAAAAGTACAGGTCATGCAATGTACTCAAAGGACAAGAAGAAAGCTAACAAAGGAAAGCAACAATCAGGTGAAGAAGAAGGCACAACTAGTCAAGCCAACTTCCTAAGAGGTAGAGGAGGTGGCAAAGGTAGAGGAAGAGGCAGAAACAACAAAGATGGAGGCAAAGCTTGTTGGATTTGTGGTAAGACAAATCACTTAGCTAATGATTGTTGGCACAATACTCAGAGTAATAATGGATATAGTCAAAATTATAATGCAAGAGGAAGAGGTGGTAGGAATCAAAGAGGTAATTTCAGAGGCAGAGGTAGTAGGGGTTACTTTGGAAGAAATGCAGGTAGAGGTTTCCAAAGTCAACAATATAACAACACCTACTACAATTATGCTTCAGATCAAAAGGAAGATTCAACATTGATAATGAATGCAACTTGTGAAAGGCAGAGTGAAGATCAAAGAGTCTTCTACATTGATTCAGGGTGTAGTAATCACCTGAGTGGTAATATAGCCTTGATGACTGATTTGGAGAATAAAGTATCTAATCATGTTGTTCAAACAGGTGACAACACAAAGCACAATGTGAAGTCAATTGGATCAGTGAAGGCCAAGGATGGTAGCACCTTATTGAGTAAGGTCTTGTATGTTCCTACAATTCCTAAGAATTTGATAAGTGTAGGACAAATTGTGGAAAAAGGTTATGAAGTAAGGTTCACTAATGAAGGAGTGTTTGTGGAAGACCCTAGCAATGGGTATAAACAAATTGTTTCAGGGAAGAAAGAAGGAAGATTGTTCACATTGAAGATTCAAGGTAATATTGGTCATGCCATGTTCACATATGGAGGACATAAGATCTCTGAGTTAGATCTTTGGCATAAGAGGCTTGGACATTTCAATGAAAGAGGTATTAAAGACATGATTAACAATGGTTCAGTGCTTGGTTTGCCTAATGTTGCAGGTCAACATATGACATACAGATGTGAGGCATGTCAATTAGGTAAGGCTCATAAGCTTTCCTACTCCAAGCATGGTTTTATGTACTCAGAGAAGCTTGAGTTGGTACACACAGATGTGTGGGGGCCATCAAAGGATTTCAGTATAAATGGGTCAAGGTATTATGTGATTTATGTTGATGATGCTACTAGATGGATCACTATTTATGTGATCAAAGATAAGTCAGAAGTGTTTAATACATTTAAACACTATCATGCATATGCAAAAAGAATTACAGGACATAAGTTGAAAAGACTAAGGTCAGATGGAGGGGGAGAGTATTTCTCTAATGAATTCAGTAATTACTTGTGGGATGCAGGTATAAAAAGGGAAGTTACTTGCAGGTACTCTCCTCAACAAAATGGTGTAGCAGAAAGGAGAAATAGAACTCTTGTTGAGTTTGCAAGGTCCATGATGAAAGAGAAAAATTGCCCTAATTATTTGTGGGCTGAGGCTGTAAATACAGCTACTTATTTGGTCAATAGGTTACCATGTAAAGCTTTGCAGGGAATGACACCTTATGAGGCATGGTGGGGTAAGAGACCTACACTAGACCATTGCAAAGTATTTGGATGTTTGGCCTATGCATATGTGCCATCACAATTAAGGCACAAATTGGAACCTAAAGCTGAAAAATATGTGTTTATTGGTTATGATGATAAGCAGATGGGATACAGGTTGTGGAGTCCATCCACAAAACATTTTCTTGTATCAAAAGATGTTACATTTGATGAGCAAGGTACTTGGTATGTAGGTACTATCAATCTTAATACAGATGATGAAGAGATTGTGAGCCAAAGGAAAGGTAAGTCAAAGGTACAAATAATTGATGAAGAAGAGAATAATGAAGTGCAGGTTGAAGTGGAAGAAACACCTAGGTTTGATCCTGAATATGAAGAACCAGAAACCTCAAGAAGTGGAGAACTTAGGAGGTCTACAAGGAACAAATGGCAACCTACAAGGTATAGCTATGATACTTCATTTTTGGCTACCAAAGATTATGCTTACATGATTAAAGCAGATGAAGACCCTTCTACATATGAAGAGGCAAAAGGTAAAGAAAATTGGGAGAAAGCTATGCAGGAAGAATATGATGCATTATTGGAGAATCAAACATGGGATTTGGTTCCAAAGCCAAATAGTCAGAAGATCATTGGATGTAAGTGGGTTTATAAGACAAAAAGATTTGCAGATGGAAGTGTGTCTAGGTACAAAGCTAGACTTGTTGTCAAAGGGTTTGTTCAGACATATGGCCTTGACTATGATGAGACTTATAGTCCTGTGGCAAAGATGACAACCATCAGGACACTTATAGCTATTGCTGCATGTAAAGGTTGGAAGTTATGTCAACTTGATGTAAAAAATGCTTTTTTGAATGGTTATATTTCAGATGATGTATTCATGGAGCAACCTCAAGGGTTCAGAGATAAAAGGTATCCAGATCATGTGTGCAAGCTCAAGAGAGCTTTGTATGGCTTGAAGCAGGCCCCAAGGGCATGGAATTATAGACTTGTAAAGTTCTTGAAAGAACTTGGATTTCAGGTGTCTAAAGCAGATAGTAGCTTGCTTGTCAAAGCAAGTGATAATGGTTTCATATACATGTGCATATATGTTGATGATATAATCCTTACAGGTACAGATGAGGAAGGAATACAAAGACTAAAGAAGCAAATGGAAAAGGAGTTCAAAATAAGTGACTTGGGAGACTTGTCATACTTCTTGGGCATGGAGATTACATATACCCAACATGGAGTATTTGTGACCCAAGAAAGGTATTTGAAGAACTTGTTAATCAAGTTTAAAATGGATGATTGCAGGGTAGCACCTACACCAATGGAGGTGAATCACAAATTGAGTAAATTTGGAGGTGAAGAATTCAAGGACATGAGACAATATTAGAGTTTGGTTGATAGTCTTATCTATGCTACTTTAACTAGACCTGATTTATCATATGCAGTAGGGGTTTTGTCTCAATTTATGCATTGTCCTAGGAAAGAGCATTGGATTGCAGGTCAAAGAGTGTTGAGATACATTAAGGGTACACTCAAAGAAGGTTTGTATTATGGGTTCACATCAGATACAAACATCAAGATCTATAGTGATGCAGATTGGGCAGGTAATCCAGATGATAGAAGATCAACCTATGGATACATGTGCTATGTGGGAGATAAGTTAATCTCTTGGTGCTCAAAGAAGCAACATACAGTTGCTTTGTCATCTACAGAAGCAGAGTACAAAGGCATGGTTGAAGCTGCAAAAGAAGTGATATGGCTTAAGACTCTAATGAAGAGTTTTGATACTATACAGAACACACCTATCATTTATGGTGATAACATGAGTTCATTATATCTAGCTGCTAATCCTGTTTTTCATGCCAGGACTAAACATATTGAGATACAGTATCACTTTCTAAGAGAGAAGGTGATGGATAAGGAGATTGAAGTCATACATACTTCAACAAAAGATCAGATAGCTGATATGCTTACAAAGAGCTTGGATGGACCAAAGCTACAGAAGTTTAAAGACATGGAAGGTATAAAGAAGATAAGGGAAACCTCAATTGATGATTGAGGGGGAGCTGTTGGTACAGACCAATCACCAATTGAAGATTTGAAGCAAAGAAGATGGATGCATTCACAGAGTGAAAGACATGTACACATATGTACATTAGTTAAGACATAGGTTACATATACTTATGCTTTGATAAAAGTCTGTACATAATTGCCTATAAATACTTTTGAAAATGTCGGGGCAAGGAGAGAAGACAAGGAGAGACAATAGGAGATCATGAGATTTGTGTATTGAGAAGTAGAAAATGTCATTAGACATGTGTGAAGTGAGTTGAATTCTCCATCCTCACTCAGTTGTAATTTCTGAGAAATAGAAGGAAAAATTGCACCCGATGTTTCTGTGTTTTCTCTCTGTGTGATAGATATTTTGTGAATTCTTTTTGGAGATATCTAAGTCCATAGTTAATCAATCTATGGCTAGAGTTTGAGAGTCTAATTGTGATCAGGCTAAGAGAATTGTGTGTAGGAACATTTGCATGTGAGAAAGTACTCACTGGTTCCTGAAACAGGCGCAAATTTTGATCTTAATGATTTGATCATTTCTCACTCCACAGTTTAAAGTTTTGTGCAAGTAAGCACTTAATCTTTAAGTTGGAAGGCAAGCTACTCGTGGCTAGAAGCATTTGCTTAAACGGGTTTTATACTGAGAGAATTGAAGTTAAGAAGTTAGGGGTGTTCAAATCGACTTCTCAGAAGTGCAGATTTAGATATAGCTGACTTGGTAAGTAGATTTCTCAATATCTACTGAACCTTTTGAAGTAATTTAACTTGGAGAAGGTGCACAATCTTTAGGCAACACCTTGTGCAAAGTTTCATAAAAAACTTTACACATTTACTCAGTCAATGAGCAAGATCTATGCAGCAGACTTTCTGAGAAAATTCCTTCTTCACAGTTTAGTCAAGAAATTGATATTTGGTCATTGATAGTTTAAATTGGTGAAGGTTTTGACTTACTCTTGATATAGAGGTGTTCTAAATTCAAGAGTAGGTTGTTCTTTTGGAGATTAACACTTTCCATCACTCTTAGCCTGGCCATTTGCTTGAGGGTGATAGGGGGCAGACTTCTTATGAACTACCAAGAATTCTTGGAGCAGGTTTTCAATAACTTCATTCAAGAAGTGGGTGCCTCTATCACTGACTAGCTCTATAGGTAGCCCGTATCTTGTGAATACATTCTCAAACAAAAATTTAGCAATTGTCTGAGCGTCGTTCTTTGTCGTAGCTTTTACTTCCACCCACTTGGTGAGATAATCCGTGGCCACAATGATATATTCAGCATGTGAACCCTTGGCTGGGGGATTAATAGGGCCTACAAAGTCTATTCCCCACTTAGAGAATGCACGTCCACCCATCATGGGTTTCAGTGGCATCTCATCTTTGCGTATATGATACTGAATTCTCTGACACACATCACACCTTTTCACATAGGTATGTGCATCCATATGAAGGGTCGGCCACCAGAAGCCCGCAAATAGTATTGCTTTGATCACTCGATCTGGTCCAAAGTGTCCTCCTGCTACACCTTGGTGAGCAGTTTCCAAGATCTTGAGATATTCACTTTCATGAGTCTCAGGTAACCATCTTTACCACGCTTGTATAGATTATCACCAATGAGTGAGTAATCCTGGGCTTCTTGTTCTAAACTCCTTTTCCCAACCAAATTCATGTCTGGAGGGAATGTTTTCGTCCTCAGGAAGGATACTAGTGGTTCACTCCAATCCGGCACTATGGACATTTGATAGAGAGTGGCATGTTCCACAGGTGGTTTAGTGCAGCAGATTGGGCATTCCTTGCACAACTTCTGGACATCAGCTTCCATAGTCGGCCAATGCACTCCTAGTCTCCTTAGTGTCTGTAGGGTTCGTTGTTTTGAGTAGTGTTGCTCTAATGCACCTACATGTGCTAATTGCAACCATTTAGCGTACTCATCCTCTTCCATACAACAAGCCAAGACCCCTTGATCTGTGTGTTTGTACATACTTCCTGCCATGATGTGATACTTTTGGGCTTTTACTACCTCTCTGTCCTGTGTGTTTATTACTAGGTGATTAGGCCCGTAGGTCAGTACTGGTACTAATGGCTTAGCCCACTGAGGTACAACTTCCAAATTAAACAAGTAAGCATCAGGAAGGTCATCTGACACTCCTTGTGGGGCCTCTCCAGATGTGAGCCTAGAGAGATGATCTGCTCTCAAGTGAGTCTTCCCTTTCCTCACCACTACCTCAAAGTCGTATTCCATTAGTAAGAGAAACCATCATACTAATCTACCTGTGTTGCAAGGTTTGTTTACCAGGTACAACAATGCCTGATGATCAGTAAAAAATTTAAACTTATTTGCAAGCAAATAATGTCTAAACTTTTTAACTGCATATACCATGCCTAATCCTTCTCGTTCGGTGGTTGTATAATTTCGTTCAGCTGCATTCAATTGTCTACTAGCATAGGCAATTGGAAGATCCATATTACCTTCACTAGTAGGTTGCGCGAGTACACACCCAATAGCATAATTGGATGCATCCACATGAACATGGAAAGGCTTATTCCAATCTGGTGTGGTTAAGATTGGTGCTGAACATAATCGTCGTTTAAGCTCATTGAAGCAATTCTCACATTCATCAATCCACTCAAAGTTAGTCAGAAGTCCGTACATGGGCTTTGCAATGACAACATACATGTGAATGAACCAGCGGTAGTAACCACAATGCCCCATGAAAGCTTGTACTTCCTTGACATTCTTTGGCCTAGGTAACTCGGCTATGGCTCTCACTTTTTCTTCATCAGTGGATATGCCATTCTTTGACACTATGTGTCCTAGAATCTTGCCTTGCCTGACCATAAAAACGCACTTTTCTGGGTTCAGGCAGACTTGATATTCTCTACATTTGTCAAAGATTTGTCTGAGTTCAGGAATATGGGTTTGTCTAATGTTGGAATGAGCACAAAGATCACCAACATAGACTTCTAGGTTCTTCCTCAAGAACTCTTTAAATACATGGCACATCAGCCTCTGGAAGGTAGCGGGTGCATTGGTAAGCCCAAATGGCATTACTCTAAAGGCAAAAATGCCCCATTCGGTGGCAAAAGGGGTCTTATGCTGATCTTCTGGAGCTATGGCTACTTGATTGTAGCCCGAAAATCCATCAAGGAAGTTGTACACTTCCTTGCCTGCTACTCTTTCTAAGAGATGCTCTGTGATAGGAAGCGGATAGTTATCTCGAATTGTGGCTGCATTGACCTTCTTTAAGTTAATGCATACATGCAGCTTTCCATTCTTCTTGGGCACCACTACGATGGGGGATACCCACTCAGTGTGCTCAATTTCATAGATGAATCCAGCTTCGACCAGTCTATCTATCTCCTCTTTGATCTTAGCAGCATAATTATCATTATATGTGTATGGCTTTTGCTTAGAAGGTTTGGCATCTGCGGTCATGGGGATGGTGTGTGAGCATATGTCAGGGTCCACTCCTTTTAAATCCTTGTAACTCCAAGCGAATACATCTCTGTATTCTCTTAGCAAGGCTATTAGCTCTTGTTCTTACTCTTCTGTTAGGTCATGGCCTATGTACGTGCATCTCTCCTCCCCTTCTTCCAGAGCTACCACAATTTTCTTGGTGGTTTCTTTGTTATCATAGGCCTCCCCTGATTGCGCCTCTCGTTTAGGCATTCTGATCATGACTCTCTTGTCATCTATCTCATATTTCTTGAAATTTTCAGGGACCTCAAACAAAGATTCTTCCTCTTCTGGTGTGACTTCTCTCTTCTTTCTTTTCTTTCCTTCTTCCTTCAGGGTCACATGTGTGGTTAGCCTTACATCATTTGTAAGCTCTCTGTGCCTCTGGGGTTGAAATTCTACTTCATAGAAGTATTCTTCATCTGATGCAAAAGGTGGATCCATAATGATTGACTCTAGATCGGAGTCACTTGCATCCTCAAATGCATCAGGGCTAGGTTCGCATTCTTCTAACACTGCCTCTCCCATGATTGGCTCTATGGAGAAAACTGAAATGTTGTAGCCATCCTCATCACAGTGGGGTGTCCATTCTTCCTCATTGATGGCTACATCCATTGTTGCTAGGATTTCTGCCCAGCCGTGGGGTTCAAATTCTTCGTCAAGAAAGACTACAGGTGCATAGGCTGGGTCTTGAATTGATCTATGTGTTTCTTTTGCACCTATCTCTCTGGCTTCTTCTCTCTTCTCTTCTTCTACTGCTACTTTGCACATCCATAAGTGGGTGTCTTCATGCATCCATGAGGATCCTGATCCTATGGAGTGCACCGACTCTGTATCATCTTTGGCTCTATGGATGGGATTCCATTGGATAGGAGGGACATCTCTATGAGAGTAATCTTTGAGATTCACTTTGTTCGTAACACCTAAGTGTTGCAGGTACAAAGAATTGGTTCCCCAATCCTGTACCACTTGCAACTGTCGCATAAATGGTCTTCCCAAAATCATCTCATAGGCATGGTTCTTGCTAAAGTCACATATGGCGAAAGTGTGCTCAAACTCAAAACCACAGGTGGTGAGAGTTATTCCTTCTAACAACCCTAGGGGTCTCTCTATGTGACCATCGGCCATTTGCAATTTCATCCTTGTGGGCCTGAGTGCTGGCTTGCCCCAACGCTTCCATAGGGAAGTAGTAGCAATTGCAACCCCTGCGCCTGAGTCTAAAATGGCCTTGGTGGTGTATCCTTGATGGGTGATAGGAAGATATGTGTTTCCCTCTTCGCCCTCACTCATGTCTCCTATCTTGTCCAATGGTATTTCTGGCACTGTTCTCTGGGATCCTACCTGGGAACGAGGTTTGGCTATTTCTGGTACTTGTTTGGCTACATGTTTCCATAGCTCTGGCCTTACTTTGAGTAGCTCTTCTAAGGTGAGGTTGCATTGTACTTTAGTGTTTTTCACTACCTCTGTGTTCCTAGGTATGACAGAGTCCTCATTTCGTACCATGACCGTGGGTGCTCTCATATAAGTAGACTTAGCTTCCCATGGGCCTGTGAAGTGGGGTAATTCTTGTAGAGAGTTAGACTCAAAGTCTAATCTTTCCTGAGAGTGGGTGCTCTCCTGCTCCTCATAAATGGATGGGATGTCTTGTGGGAATTGGTCATGTGCATCATCCACAAGTTCAATTGGAGGAGGGACTTCACTTTCTTTAGCCCATTTGTCTTCTTGAATCTCTCGTAGGAATTCTGGTGTGAATCAATTCATAGAAGATGATGTGTCTGGCTCCGTAGAGTTAGGCACATAGGCTTCCTGGGCAGGAAGACTTACTCTGTCACTGGCATTGCCCTTGTGTTGAGAGGCGGGTTCCTTTTTTGATTGTGCAATTAGCCTCTCTATTCTTTCTAACAGTCCTTCGAAGTGCAACTGCGTCTTAGCTGAACTAGAGATGTTAAATAGGCGACTGGCTTCAAACATGGTCTGAGCCAACTCCACCATCTTAGCACAAATTTTAGTTCGTTCTAGCTCTAGTTCTGCTCTAGGGTAACACTTTTTGTGATCAGTTACGTTTGGCCCTTCTTGGATTCTGGCTTGATAGGCTTTAAGCATCATGTTTAGGTCCTCGGAAGTGGGATCTGCTAGGACTGATCCTACTCTAGGAGGTGGGGGGATCAGGTGAGGCGGGTTGGAAGGTGGCGGGTCGGATGGAGATGGGAATGGTGGTGGTGGGGTAGTGTGAGAGGGAGTTTGAGATGTGAGTTCAGTTATCCTGGCCTTTGTTTCTCTGAGGCTTTCCTCGAGTTCACCCATCTTTTTTGCCCATTGTCTTTTCATCCTTCCAAGCTCTAGTCCTTTTCTTTGTCATGCTCTCTGTTTCACTAACATCTGGGCTCTTTTCCTGGCCTACCCCTTGGTTTTGCTGTAAGGCTTGGGCTCTCGTGACCACTTGTATTAGCGCAGTGGAAGTGACACTTCTTATGGACTCTACCACTAACCCTACAACATTGATAGGAGTAATCTTTGGCATATTATTAGGGTTTTTTGGGCAGTCTCGTAAGAGATGCTCCTTTCCACACTCTTGGCAAAAGCCTTGAATTGTCACTGACTGGGGTTGTGTAGGTGTTGGCATGGGACAATCCCGAATGAGATGATCTCCTTGACATCTGTAGCATGGTCCTCTAGGGAATGGAGGTCTTACTTGCCTAGGTTGAGGTCTAGGGTTGGGGTTTGCATACATGACGTTTGTGTAATCTGGCTCCCAACTAGGTTCATTTGGCTCTTCACTATAGTAGGACTCACCATGTTCAGGAGACTGCATGTAGTAGGCCTGGGGGCTATCAACATGTGTAGAATCAAAGCTGTGATCATTGGGATCACTCTCTGAAATTTAATGGTGTTACGGGGACTATAGCTCTATTCAGGTTTTCTTCTGCAGTTGCATACTTTACAGGGATCACGTTGGATGGAGCTGGAGGTTGTTGGGCTAACACAGGCTAAGGCCTTTGCTAGGCTTGATATTGTGGTTGGTAGGTTTGTTGAGGCCTAGCATACTGCTGTGGTGGATATTGGTTCTGATATCTTCCTTGTTGAGGGTATGTCTGAGGGTAGGTTTGCCTAACTGCTTGCTTGTTGTATGGGCAGTCTTGTGCTGTGTGATTTGTGTATCTCCGTTCTATGGTGCAGTACTGGCTACTAGGATTTACTTGGGGTTGAGCCATAATGGGACATACATTCGCCATGTGGTCGCCACCACAAGTATAGCATCTTTTCACAGGGGCAAACCTTGGGATTTGTTTGCTAGAGACACCTAGTTTTTGTGCCACTTTCTCAGCGAGTTCCTCAATTGATGTGGATTGCGTGGAAGACAGGCTAGAGGCACTATCTGAATCTTTGTATAGTTTGGAAAGCTCTAACTCCTCCCCTAGGTTATCCTCGATGTCAATGCACATGCGTACACACTCTTCTATGGTCCTAGGGTCCTTCAAGTACACATAAGATCTCAATTTGGTACTTAGCAGTCCATCCAAGAATAAAGCCACTTGTTAGCTGGTGTGGGTAGCTCCGAAACAGGGCATCTTTCTAAGTATTGCCTAAATCTTCTTCCTGCAAGTCTCACGGTTTCTTGAGGGGTTTGCTTGAAGCTGTGAATCAGCGAGGAAGTGTTATGTCTTATGCCACTTTTAGAGAATTCGATAATGAATGCCTCTAGAAGTTGGTCTATGCTCCTGAACTGTCTCTCATTCAATGGTTGAAACCACGTAAGGGCTGTGTTCCTAAGGGTTAGACCAAAGGCATTGTACTGCGTGAACAGGTCTTCAACTTGTTCAGCTCTCAAGACTTGCCTAAACTCCGCCACATGATCGTATGGATCTCCAGTGCCATCAAAGTAGTTCTTCATGGACTTAACTAGCTGAGTCGGTCTCAAAATCCTTGTGTGCTCTCTAGGTCGTGGTAGAGGGAACTCATCCGCATTTCTTTGGTTCCTGGGAGCTCTAAGTACCTCAGGTTCTACTCTATTTGTTTCCGTCCTCGTTCGTTCTCTGCCCCCTGGGTTGGCAAAGCTTACTTCTGGCCTATCTTTACTTCTGTCTCTTTGAGTTCCATGAGCTTGGGATGTTCCAGCTCCAGGGTGACCATAGGACACGTTTGATCTTGGTTGGGGGAAAACGAATTCACCCTTCCAAGTGTAAGCATGTCTATCATTTTCTGTAACCGCAAAGATCCTCTCTGAAGCATGATCTAAGTAGGTCACTCTGCCTGGGCTATCAGGATCTTTGAACTCATAGACCATGATTATTCCTATGTCATTTGGCCGATCAAATTTATACCTCCAAAAGGCCTCGTCAGTCTCTCGGTTCAGAAGCAGATCTATGCTCTTGTTGTCTTGGGGAATCCACTCAGGAGTGAGAATTCTAGTAAGAACAGATTTCCCTCAAGGGGTCCTGGGCTCTGCACCCATGTTTCCTTGCTCTAGGTCCTCTATGTCCGTCTCAAGGATCACATTCCCGAATTCATCTGTCCTCTCCGGGTGACTAGTGACCACGTATATGGTTCCCTCTTTATCAAGGTATGCACCATTTTCAAACTTGACAGCAGGGTGCTCTAGCCCAATAGATTGGTCTGGGTTTTTGATTTGGACCACAGATCTTCCTAGGCCGTCCTCATAGATGCTAGCACCTAATCGGTTGGTCCTAAGGTATTCCAGCTGCGTCTTGTAGGGGCCTTCTACCCTGTGCAAGTATGGCACTCCTGAACTTCCCGTAGGTCGATCCATGCCTTGAGACATCTCTCATTCACTAGTCTCAAAGCTAGGGTAGTATGAGTGGTGGCTCAACTGCTGGGCCCAAGACCTAGCAGTGTGGTTGACACTAGCCTCTGAAGACCTAAGACTTTGTCTATCTCTCCCTAGATGTCGCCCTAATCTAAGGTTCATAAGCCTAATTGAATAGCCCAAATTTGCCCAAGTACAACCTCGTTGCTGAGTTCTTTTGTATCAGTCACTTGATTCTTTTTTAGTCGATTATCGTGTTTATGCTCTAGTCAGAAATCACGTCGTCAGGAATATTTGAGTTAATTTTCGCACTGTAAGTTGATCGTTCCACGTTAGATTCTTTCCTTTAAGGTTATCGCATCACGAAGAGATTATGTTTAATCTTGAACTTGAGTGCATAGGTAGTCTTCAACTTGATCGATGCCTATCGTTGCCCTGACTTACTCCTAGCACTAGTCGTTCTTAGCCTAAGCTAGGAATTGACAAAGGGAGTTGAGGATTTTCCAACCTTGAGTTTCTTTCCTTGTGTTGTTGCCCTAGTGTGCCCAGGACGTGTGTTCCCAAGCTTGCACTTACTCTTGCTTAGAATGCCCTCAAGTGCTCTTACTGGACCTGTAAAAGTCCCACGGTTAGCTCAAGACTTAGATTCAAATGACACAATAGACCAGTTTCATGCATGTAACTCACAGACTAAATTATCCTTTGCCTTTATGGAAAACAATCCCAAGGATCCCTCAGTTTTCCTACCTCGGGGTATGGTCAACTTCAAAATACCCTATCTAATAGTCCTGATAGTCCACGAGCTTTCCAACAAAACAAGAATCACAGCAAACGGATTTCGTATGAGAAAGTTATGCCAGTTCAGGGTTTGGTGCTAAAACAGGGTTCAAACAGGCTGACAGATCATAGGATTTTTCTCAAAAACATATGTGTAAGGACCTCACAAATCACTAATGACTCTCTAATTATGCCAAAAATTCCCCAAAGACTTGGAAACATTAACCCTAATTTTTTTGGCCGAAAAGCCTGTCAATCGCGATCGACAGGTCTGTCAATCGCGATTGACAGAGGTGTCCGTCGGGGCCTGTTGGTCGCGATCGACACGTCAGTCGCGATTGACAGTGTCAATCGCGATCGACAGAGTCGGTCGTGAGTCCTGTCAATCGCGATCGATGGTGTCAATCGCGATTGACACTTTTTCTAGGAATTTCGCCGTGAATTCAGTCGATCGGGGCTGTGTCCGTCGCGATGGACACGTGGCTATGCGAAAAAGTCAATCAATCGTTGAAATTCAGTCGGTCGCGATCAACGGTGTCAATCGCGATTGACAGGGTCTGTCGGTCGTGGCTGTCGATCGCGATCGATGGTGTCAATCGCGATTGACAGGGTCCTATGTGGCAGTCAATCGATCGTGGGGTCTGTCGGTCGCGATCGACAGGTCTGTCGGTCGCGATTGACAGGGTCTGTCGATCGTGGCTGTCGATCGCGATCGACGGTGTCGGTCGCGATTGACAGAGAAACACGGAATTTTTTAACTGTTTTTAGTGATTTGGACTGTGCTCATCTTGTAGATTATGGTGGTGCACTTTGTTTTACCAAATGGGCGATTTTTCTGTCGATCGTGATCGACAAAGGTCTACAACACAGAGACAGTTTCGTGACGTTTCGTACCTGCACGGAGTGCTGGAGATGATGATGCTTCCAGAACCTGCAAGAAAGCTCAAAAAGCACGCAAAAACAACGCACACAATATCGCTCTCTCGCTCTCTCTCACAAGTGGAATGAGGGAAATGAGGTGGAGAAGGTGGTATAAGCAAAAAACTGAAATTTTTTTCGCGATGATGGAGATGGAGGTGGGAGATGGTGATGATGATGATGGTGATGATGGTGGTGAGGTAAGAAAGAGAAAAATAAGAAGAGTGAAGAAATTACCTACAACGCCAACGTCTCAAATCTACGTCTTACCATCACACGCTCGTCCTCAAAGCTCGATCCCCGGCAACGGCGCCAAAATTTGGTGTAGCTCAGTGATGAGTAGCACCTCCTTTAATGTCAATCCGGGAAGACGTGAGGATGGTATGAAGACCTCGAGCAAGTGGAGGCACAAGTGCGTGAGTGAGAAGCACACAAACATGCACACACATACACACACACGCGCACACACGGCAAGACAAAGAGTGAGAAGCAATGGAGTTCTTAGATTACTTTCAAAAAGCTCTTACAAGTTCATTTCAATTACAATCTACCCTCAAAAATGAGCTCTCTAGCTCTTTTTATAGTTTTTGACTAGGTTTTGGCTGTGTCCAGACCTAGTGTCCGGCCTAGTTAAAAATTAGGTTCTCTACCCTATTTGGAGGTTCAAATGAAGTCTAAAAAATGTGAAAACTGACAGGTAGATACTTCTAAAGCTCCTAAAGCTCAAGGACTCCTTGGCTTGCACAAAATGGAGCTACAAAAATGTGAAATGGTATTTACAATGGTTTTTAGTGATGAAAATCACTCTTTTTGTAGGGGATTCTTATGAAGATTTGACATACACTTCTTGGAGCTCCCTACTTGCTCCTTCTCCTTGTGTGTCCACCTCTTTTATATGCATTAGTGTCCTAAAAAAATGTTGGCCTACTTGCCAAACTGTCGTTGACTTCTCTGTCTGCTTGTACTTCCTCTTCTCTCTGACTCCCTTCTTAAGCTTCCTTGCCTAGTGAGTCCTTCAGTTCCAACACACACAAAATTTCATACAATAAATCACGATATAAGTATTCAAATATGCTTGAATTGATTCATATAGATGTGTGGGGTTCTTCAAGGGACTATAGCATAAATGGATCCAGATATTATGTGTTGTTTGTTAATGATGCAACCAGATGGATTACTTTATATGTAATCAAGGATAAATCAGAAGTGTTCAAGACATTCAAGCATTATCATGCTTATGCAGAAAGGATTACAGGACAAAAGCTCAAGAGGTTGAGATCAGATGGAGGGGGAGAGTATTTTTCTAAAGAGTTTGATGATTATTTGTGGAATGCAGGTATAAAAAGAGAAGTAACTTGCAGGTTCTCTCCTCAACAAAATGGAATTACAAAAAGAAGAAATAGAACTCTTGTAGAATTTGCAAGAGCAATGATGAAGGAAAAGAATCGCCTAAATTACTTATGGGCAGAAGCTATCAACACTGCAACATACCTTGTGAATAGATTACCTTGTAAAGCTTTGGATGGAAGAACTCATTATGAAGAATGGTGGGGTAAGAGACCTACTCTTGATCATTGTAAAGTATTTGGATGTTTAGCATATGCTTATGTTTCTTCACAATTGAGACATAAGCTAGAACCCAAAGCAGAGAAGTATGTGTTTATTGGGTATGATGATAGGCAAATGGGTTACAGATTGTGGAGTCCATCCACAAACCAATTTCTTGTTACCAAAGATGTTACATTTGATGAGCAAAGCACATGGTATACAGGGGCAACAAATGATTATGCAGGAGTTGAAGAAATACAAAGGAAAGGGAAGACAAAAGTAAATGTGTATGAAGAAGATATTGATGATGTTGATTATAAAAATAAATTTCAGGATAATGTTGAAGATGGGCCAAGATTTGATCCAGAATCAAATGTGGCTGAGACTTCAAGAAGTGCAGAGGTTAGAAGACCCTCAAGGGAAAGAAAAGAGCCTATCAGGTATAGCTATGACACATCTTTCTTAACAACCAAAGATTATGCTTATATTTTGAAGACAGAAGAGGATCCAATCACATATGAAGAAGCTGGTAAATAGAATTGGGAGAAGGCAATGCAAGAAGAGTATGATGCTCTACTTGAAAATGAAACATGGGAGTTGGTGCCAAGACCAAAGAATCAAAAGGTCATTGGATGTAAGTGGGTGTATAAAACAAAAAGGTTTGCAGATGGTAAGGTGTCTAGATACAAGGCTAGACTTGTGGTCAAAGGTTATGCTCAAACTTATGGGGTAGATTATGATGAAACATTTAGTCCTGTTGCTAAGATGACTACAACTAGATCATTGATTGCTATTGTTGCTTGTGAAGGATGGAAGTTATCACAATTAGATGTGAAGAATGCATTCCTGAATGGATACATTGCAGATGAAGTATATATGGAGCAACCAAAAGGTTTCATGGATTCAATTGGATCAGATTATGCATGTAAGCTCAAGAGAGCTTTGTATGGGTTGAAGCAAGCCCCAAGAGCATG
>CM035433.1:90968909-90988909 GCA_020310875.1 Ceratopteris richardii | reverse complement strand
TGCTTTAATCTAGGGAGCCAGTGGCGAATTGTAGCCATCATGTAGCCTACAGTTGGTAACTAGATGGGTGGCTTAAAATAGGGGTAATTCAACCAGTCCTGGCACTGCTTATTGTTTTGTACCTTAATAGCAAAGGCTGTCCAGGAGCGGCGTCGTGGTACTGGTCCCCAACATGGGTTGTACTTTAAGTGCAAAGGTGCCTTTACCCATGTACTCATCATTTCTGGATACTTCTGTAGTAAATCTTTTCGCCACTCTGGTTGATAGATCTCTCCTTGCTGCGCATCGAGTGGTAAATCATCCTCCTCGAATTGAGTCGCATGCGATGGTTTCTTACTTTTCTCTTTCTCAATGGCTAACTGGTATTCGGCCATTAACAAAAAATACGGTTTATACTGTAGTTCATGCCCAGATATGTATCGTCGCGGGGCCAAATGAGCAAAGAATGGAGACTGTAAAATTCTTTCTTCTATCATCACCATGGCATGTAATTGTGCCTCTACTCTAGCTGAGTGTGTTGTCCCAAGTTCCTCAATAGTCTTCATCCACGCGGGGGTCGGGAGTTCGTAAGTCATCTGGCCTTCGGCCGTGACGCGTCCGCCTGGGATGGGTTGTGGCTCGTACGCCTCTTCAAACGTTTCCTCCACCGGGATGGTGATAGTTTCTTCCTCAGCTGGAAGCTCAGGTGGGGAATCTGGCCTTGGTGGTGCTTCATATACTGCAATCCTTGATTCAAGGTTTGATACCTGGGCCCGTAATGCGTTGAGTTCCTCTAAGATGTCAGGAGAGGGGTCCACAAGTGCTGGTATGTCTTGGTGTGCCGGTGCTCGTAATTGGAGTAATTTATGATCTTCTTTGAGTTTCTGCAACTCCTCGTTCATGCGGTCGTATTCATCTAGCAATCTTACATGATCTTCTAGCAGCATCCTCATCGAGTCTGAGGGAATGGCTTTGAACCGACTAGGACTGAGTGGTTGGTCTGGATGGTCTAAGGCTGCTTCTAAGTTTTCTCGATTCTGGTCCTGTAAGCGCTGGTTTTCTTCCTTTGCTGCTGCTAGATGTCTTCTGAGTAAGCCCATGTTTCGTGTTAGTGTTGCATTGCGGACTGTCTGGGCTCTTAATAAGTTATCCACGTCAGCAGTGGCTTCTTTGGTCGTTTCTTCACTTTCTAGTTCTAATTTATGATAGGCCTCGCGTAATTCCTGGTATCGGCTGTTCAGTGAGGCATTCTCAATAGACAATAAATTAAGCTGCGACTATAAGTCATTGGTTGTCCTTTGCAGCTGCTGGTAATTATCGCCAAGAGATGTGAACTCATCTCTTACTTGCGTCATACACATGAACATCTGTCGAAATGCATTATCTACAGTGGGTGATAGTATTAATGGGGTGCTAAATGAAGATGCAGTGGGTGTAGATGCAAAGGGAACGGGGAATGGGGGTGGGAAGGTGGATGTTGTGGTGATTGTGGAAAATTGTGAGGTGCCTAAATATGTTTGTGCCGTGAGTGAAGTGAGTGATGGTGCACTGGGTGGTGAGATGTCCATGTCATAGGACATGTCCCGTGCGGTGACTGTGAATATGGGTGTGACTGTGGGTGCTTGTGCTGGTGTAAATACGGGATTTACAAAGGTTGAGGAGTAATTTACAGGTGAGCTGGCTGGAGCAGCTTGGTGGACAGGGGAAATTGGGGTTACAATGGGTCGGGGAGGTGAGACTGGGGAGAAGGTTAATGGCGGTGGGAATGGGAAAAGGGGTCTTGGAGTTGTGGGGAAGGATGGAAAAGCTGGATGGAGGAATGGGTTGAATGGAAAGGTGGATGTGTGAGGGGGTAGACTAGGTCTAATGGGTGCAGGAATTGTAGGTTGAGTGGTCGTAAAGACGATTTCTGCTACGCCACCAGCGATAGAAGATGTTAGACGGGGGGAAGGAGGGTGAAGAGGGGAGGCTGGATGGACGGGCGGTGATGGAGGAGCGGTTGGGGTGGTCGGTACTTCAGTGACTACTGAGGTATGTACAATTGTAGCGCGGGGTGGGGAATCTACAAGGATGGTTTCTGCTGCCAACGAACTTTCGGGGATGAGGCGTGCCTCCTTGGCTTGTTCTGAAGACTGTGCTCCTGTTGGTACACGAATGTATTCGCCGGGCTTTGAAAGTAGTCGTACGTGGCGGGGGTCAAACTGTGGTAGTGGCTTTCTTTGCAAGTACCTGAGGGCTTCGTTGGAGCCTATTGATTTGACTAACTCTCGGAATCATTTGATGTATGCGTCTTCGAATCCGCCTGTGACAAGTTCTTGCTCTATTATCGCTTGACTCTCTTTCTCAATCAGCTTTTTGCGTGCCCAAACTTTTTCCATAGTTCTATACAGCTTCTTAATAGCCAGTGTGTAAGCTGCTGCTTCACAAGTTTCATCTTCATGGGTACTTGTATCACCATGTGTGTCTGTTTGTTGGCCTTGGCCATCTGTCTGTTCATGTTCTTGGGATTCGTGAGTGCCCTGGCTGGCTTCGTCATCTCCTTCATCGTCATCAGTTGCTGTTCTTTCGTCATCGGAGCTAGATACAATCTGTCCTTGTGGCTGATCTCGGGGTGTGGTGGGATAGCTGGGCCTTTCATATTCTTGAGAAAACAGTTGTCCTTCTGAAAACTGGAACTCATTGGAGAATGCATCGGGCATTTCAAAATCAAAAGTTAAATCCAGTGGTGCTGTTTGTTCTGCTTCTAAATGGGGTATTGGAAAAGAGAAAGCTTCCGCACCAATAGTGGTGGGAATTTTAGCTGCTGTGGTGATAGGTTATGTGGTTGTGGCTGCTTGGGGTGCAACCGTACTGGTGGTGCCCTCCGGTGTAACTGGTCTTGATAACCGTATACAAATTGGTGGTACCGTGGGAGTGGCTGTGATCGGTGACTGCTCTGGAGATGGTTGTGGTGAGGGTGATTCTGGCACCTGAAGGCAGGGTATCGTTCCTCTCATGCGTTTTCCGGCTCTGCCTTTGCTAGACTTTCTAGCCTTCTTAGTGGTCCCTTTAAATGCCTTCAGTTCCTCACTGGTCATGGCGCGCTCTATGGGTAAATCATATGCCAAACACATATATATAATCCTTGTAAGTGCACAACATCCATTGATGACTTTCTTTCGTTCCCATCTATGTTGTGCCAAATAGAGCTGATCAATTATCCAGCTAGCTAGATCAACCGTTTGAGGTCCAGTACATGCTAAGTATAAGCCAAACCAGATTCTTTTGTGGGGCATGGTAAAACGATCCTGAGCTGGGAAAGCAAAATGCTGCATGCATATCCTTAAGGGCTTGGAGAGCTCAGGGGTTATAGCTGAAATATCCTCCCACTTAGTTACATCATCACGTTTCATCTGCTCTGGGACTAGCCGTTCTCTCTCCGTCGGAGTGTGTGTTCCATGTATTTTGAGAGCTACATGAATTAAATCTTTGGACAAATAAAACCTTCTGAATGGAGGGTCATTTACCAAGGATGGTAACATGAATGTGCCGGGTAGATCCTTGTTCTCTGAAGCTGTCAAGGTGGTTACTAGGTAAAAGCATATGTAAAAATCGGGTTTAGGCAGAGGTTCACTAAAATATTCTGTAAAGCCCGCTCGTGCCCAAACATGTGCTAAATCTTGTGTATTCTGCAGTCCTTCAAATTCTCTTGAAAAGAACTGGTACTTGGCCCATGTGCGAAGATCAAATGCCAAATTGGCCTCAAATATGAAATCATCATCTGCTAAGGGTCCTGCTAGGCCTTGAAACCAGTGAGAGTTACGATGGATCTTCTCCGTATATCCTCTAGGAGGATCGTCGATTGGCATGGGTCCTGGAAAACCTTGAAACTCTGGTGGTTGCATCGTCGGATAAGATTCCACGAGTAATTCTCCAATATTGGCCATTGGTGTGCTTGGGCCAGCTTCCGATGGTCCTTCTTTGGTTTGCATGATGACTGACGAGCTAATGGAAAAGATCTGCTACAAAAGATTTTCACATTAGCATGGAAATTAATTATGATCCCATTAAGGTGAGACCGCAATCCCTTTCCATAACCGATGTGTAACCCGTGTAGCCAAGTGTCGTGAAGTGATTGATGCAATGATTTTTTTTTGCAGAGCTAATGCATGTCTCTAGACGCCTACATTGTCAGATTATGCGTACATTTCTTGATGAGCTTTTATAATGCATGATGTGGGGTTATGGTGTGTGAATTTATACAAGGTTGGGTTGAGGGTGAATTATTACAAGGGTGGAGTTTAAACGGGATGGGAGAATTGTTAGATAATGGGGTACAAGAAGACGTCTGGATACGTTTCGGTATCCATTTCCTAAGAGTCTTTGGGTGGGTGGTGTGGTTCTGCTGAGGGACAAAAAGTGGTATCGGGTTTGGTGGTATTGAAGGATGAAAAGATTTCTGAGGGGTATATATTACATGGCTAGAGGTTTGGGCTATAATACATTGTTTGGGTACCCAAATCTGCATGGGTGTGGGTCGATTGATAAGATACTTCTTGGCGATCCAAATCTGCCGAGTATTTGTACTTGTAGAAGAAGATCGAGGGGACTTTGGATACTGACTCTGCTTCTTTTGAAACTTTGTCCTGTTCTTGTCTGCAGTGTTGCCAATAGCCTGTGGTTGCTGTCCTTTTGGCACCCATATTTGTCTCGTGCCACTTGTTCGGCGATTTTGATACTGCTGTCTTTGCCTTGTCTGGTGGTGTCGTCGGTCTGGGTTCCTCTGTTGTGGTTGACTCCTTCGTGGTTGGGTTTGAGAGGTCCATTGGACGCTCTGCTTTGGAAAAGAAGGGAGATCCAACACTTGCGTGACCTGCCCATTAGGAAGTGATTCGTTCTTTATCTTTAATCTAGGCCAGTCCGCAGCAAGTTTGGAGGGATGAGCACCGCAGGGTATTGTGCTCATTTGGTCGCTGATGCGACCCACCTGACCGATGATTGTGTCCATCTGCCCTAGCGGTTGGGTAATTGCCCCTTCTAGTTTGCAGGAAGCCCCAGGGAAGATCTCCTGTCGTCCTTCTGATTGACAACTGTCTATAGCCAAGCCCGAGTGGGTTGGTGTAGACGTAACGTGACTGATCTGACCCAAGATCTTCCGGTCTTCCGTCGCATGTATTTCATAGGGTCTAGGGTTACAAACCTCTGTTGGAATGCCGTTAGGGAAGTCAAGCGGTATCACTCGCTTCTGCTCTAAGGTTCCAATCTGTAAGGAGCCTTGTCTAAGATTTAGGTCCATTGAGTGATCGTATAGCCAATCTTGGCCAAGGATTAGGGGTTCTATCAGGTCGTCATCATGGCACACTAGTAGCTTCGCTGTCATGGTCACATCCTTAATGAGGTTAGGAAGGTCCACCTCACCCATGCAAGGGGTTTCCATGCCTCCTAGGCCTATGAGGTATGCCTCAATTGGCTGCATTTCTATTCCTGAATCCTTATAGTGGGACCATCTAATCGCACTAGTCGCAGCGCCTGAGTCAATTAAAGCCCTGAGCTCTTGGCAAGGGTTGTCGTGCTCTAGCCTAACTGTAATGAATGGTCTCCTGTACACTATGCTAGGATGAGTGGTTGACTTTACTTGACACATGGTCATGGGATATCTGGGTGTAGTTTCCAGAGGGTTACAATGTTCTCTCCCTAGTCCTTGTCTTCTTAGCTTCATGCGCTTAATGCGTTCTATTGCTTCTACCTGAGCTTCCGCTCGTATTCTATTTTCTTCCTCCTTACGCTTCTTTGCCAATGTGAGTCATCTAAGCATATCCTCAGTAAGAGGTTCCTGGTAGAGCTTGACTCTATAGCCACTAATATAATTAGGCATTACATCTCCTTCTAAGGTGGCTAACTGTATTGCTCCACTTGTTGAGAGTCTGTTAATGATCATAGGTCCATAACCTCGCTTTTCTAACTTCCGTGCGTGTTATTTCAGCGTATATACTAGAACTAAATCTCCTTCTTTTAGGCCTTTATCTTTCACATGTGCATCAAAATAGGCTTTCTGTCGCTTCTTTGCTGCGTATATGCCTGCTGCTGCCTTTAGCCTGGTTTCTCCTAATCGTTCCAAGTCCATTATTCTTGCTGATAATTCATGGCCGGTCCACTGATGTTCTTGTGCAACCTTAAGGGTCGGTATCAAGAAGTCCAAAGGAAGCACTGCATTCTGACCAAAAACCATCTGAAAGGGAGTTGCATTGAGTACGGTCTTGTAGGCCACTCGATATGCCCAAACAGCGTGGTGTAACTGTTTGTCCCAATCTGAACGTTTGTTGTTCACGAGTTTCGTCAGTACGTTACAAAGGATCTTATTAGTGCTTTTAGCCTGACCATTGGCCTGAGGATGATATGGTGCGGATTTCTTGTGAATCACCATAAGAAATTTCTTGTGATTTCTTGTAAAGACATTCTCAAATAAGAATTTTGCAGTTGTGTGTGCATCATTCTTTTTTGTGGCTTTTGCCTCTACCCATTTGGTAAGATAATCTGTGGCAACAATAATGTATTCAGCATGTGTACCTTTTGCAGGGGGGTTAATGGGTCCTACAAAGTCTATACCCCACTTAGAGAATGCACGTCCGCCCATCATGGGTTTCAATGGCATTTCATCTCTGCGAGTAGGAAACTGAGTTCTTTGGCACACATCACATCTCTTAACATAGGTATGTGCATCCATGTGAAGAGTGGGCCACCATAATCCTGCAAAGAGGATGGCTTTGATTATCCTATCGGGTCCAAAATGACCTCCTGCAACACCTTGGTGTGCAGTCTCTAATATGCTCAGATAATCGCTTTCATGAACACATTGTCTTAGATATCCATCTCATCCTCTTTTGTATAGATTATCGCCAATAAGTGAATATTCTCGACATTTGTCAAATATTTGCCTTAACTCTGGGATATGTGTCTGTCTTACATTTGAATGAGCACATATGTCATCAACATATACTTCCAAACTCTTGCGTAAGAATTCCTTAAAAACATGACACATGAGTCGCTGGAAAGTGGCGGGTGCATTTGTTAGCCCAAAAGGCATTACACGAAATGCAAATATGCCCCATTCAGTGGCAAAAGCCGTCTTGTGTTGATCTTCTGGAGCAATGGCTACTTGATTATAGCCTGAGAAACCATCAAGGAAGCTGTAAGCTTCCTTGCCCGCAACTCTTTCCAATAAGTGTTCCGTGATAGGAAGAGGATAATTGTCTCTAATCGTGGCGGCATTAACTTTTTTAAGGTTAATACACACATGCAATTTTCCATTCTTCTTGGGCACAACCACAATGGGGGATACCCACTCGGTATGCTCAATCTCATAGATGAATCCTGCTTCTATCAGACGATCTATCTCCTCTTTAATCTTCGCAGCATAGTTATCATTGTACGTGTAAGGTTTCTGTTTCGTAGGTTTTGCATCTGGAGTCATAGGGATTCTATGAGAACATATATCTGGATCTACTCCTTTCAAATCTTTGTAACTCCAAGCGAACACGTCTCTATATTCGCGCAATAGGGCAACTAGCTCTTCTTCTTCTTCCTTCGTCAAATCATGCCCTATGTATGTACATTTTTCTTCTTCTCCTTCTATTGCTACTATTATTTTCTTGGTTTTCTCTCGGTTATCATATACTTGTCTGTCATTCGTCTTTCTATTAGACATTCGTACCATGATTCTTCTATCTTCGATTTCATATTTCTTGAAATTCTCGGGTACTTCAAATAAAGATTCTTCTTTTTCTGACAAGGTTTCTTTCTTCTTTCTTTTCTTGCCTTCACTTTTGCTAGTCACTTGAGTGGCTATTCTCACATCATTCATAACTTCTTCGTGTCTCTGAGGATGAGTTTCTACTTCGTAAAAATATTCTTCCTCTGATGCAAAGGGTGAGTCCATGATAATTGATTCTAAATCAAAATCACTTGCATCCTCAAATGCATCAGTGTTAGGTTCACACTCTTCTAAAATTGCATCGCACATGATTGGCTCTATCGTGAAAACTGAAATGTCATAGCCATCCTCGTCACAGTGGGGTGTCCATTGTTCTTCATTGATGGCTACATCCATGGTTGCTAGGATTTCTGCCCAACCATGGGGTTCAGACTCTTTGTCAGGGAATACTACAGGTGCGTAGGTTGGATCTTGAAGGGTTCGTGGATGTTGTTCTGCACCTAAGGTCCTTGCTTCTAATCTTTCTTCCTCTTGTTTTGCGACTTTACACATCCATAAATGAGTATCCTCATGCAACCAAGAAGGATCTGATTCTAATGAGTGCACGGATTCTGTTTCTACTGGTGTCTTATGGATGGTATTCCATTGTATTGGGGGTACATCTCGATGTGAATAGTCTTTAAGATTGACTTTAGTAGTCACTCCTAAATGTTGCAAGTACAAAGAATTAGTTCCCCAATCTTGTACAATTTGCAACTGACACATGAATGGTCGTCCCAATATCATCTCATAAGCATGATTTTTTGCAAAGTCACAAATGGCGAAAGTATGCTCAAATTCTACACCACAAGTGGTGAGAGATATGCCTTCTAGTAAGCCTAATGGTTTTTCTATGTGTCCGTCAGCCATTTGTAGCTTCATCCTGGTAGGTCTGAGTGTTGGCTTACCCCAACGTTTCCATAAAGCGGTGGTAGCTATGGCTACTCCGGCTCCTGAATCTAAGATGGCTTTCATGGTGTAGCCCTGATGGGTTATCGGAAGATAAGTGTTACCTTCCTCTCCTTCGCTCACATCTCCAATCTTTTCTACAGGTATCTCTGGTACCTTATTTTGTGATCCTATTTGTGAGGGAGTAGTAGCAAGCTCGGGGAATTGATTTGCTACATGTTTCCACAATTCTGGTTTTACCTTTAACAACTCCTCTAAAGTGAGATTACACTGTACTTTGGTATTCTTGATCACTTTCGTGTTTCTAGGGATTACTGATTCTTCATTCCTCACTATTGTCGTGGGTGCTCTCATATTAATAGACTTTGGTTCCCAAGGTCCTGTGAACTGAGGTAATTCTTGTAAAGAATTAGATTCAAATCCTGTGTGTTTACTCAGTTGCTCTTCCTCTACATCATCGTAAATAGAGGGAATGTCTTGGGGAAATTGTTCCTGCAAGTCATCTATTTCTTGAATAGGAGGATGAGTTCCTTGTTCTTTTCTCCATTTCTCTTCTTGGATTTCTCTCAAAAATTCATGAGAGTACCTATGTATGGAAGACAAATTGTCTTGACTTTCTGTATTGGGTACTTGAGACAGGGATGGTGCATTCCTTTCCTGTGTCTCTGGGACACTAAGATTCCTGTGCTGATCCTTTTTCTCTTTGCTTTCTATCAAGTATTCTAGCCTCTCCATTAGTCCTTGAAAGTGTAATTCCGGTTTTGCCATGTTATTCCAATTAATATATCTAGAGGCTTCGAACAAAGCTTGTGCTAATTCTACCATCTTCATGCAAAGTTTAGTTCTCTCAATTTCTAGATCAGCTCGAGGGTAGTTTTTACTCATTTCAGCTACCTGAGGTCCTTCTTTTAATCTAGCCTGATATGCACGAAACATCATGTCTAGATTTTCTGGTATGGGTTCCGCTAAAACTGATCCTGATTTCTGAGTTGGATTCTCTTGATTCAATTCCTGGGAAGTCAATTCTAGAATTTTGGCTCTAGATTCCTTTAAACTTCCTTCCAACTGAGTTATCTTTTTACTCCACTTTCTCTTAATTCTTTCTCTAGAATCTTTCCAAGATTTTGTCTTTTTGCTACTAGATTCTGCAACTTCACTAGTTCCAGCTACTTTCTCTTGATTAAGCTGTTGGTTCTGTAAGAGCGCCTGGGCTCTTGTTATAGCTTGGATAGGCACGTATGTAGGGTTGGATCCATCTGCGTTATTTACAATACCTATCACATTGATTGGTGTCACATTCGAAGAATTAACAGGGTTCTTAGGACAATCTTTTATGATGTGCTCTTTACCACAATCGACACAAAAGCCTTGGATGTTATAGTACTGTGATTGTCCTGATATCGAGGGATGTGGACGATCCTTTATGAAGTGATCTCCTTGGCACCTAAAGCATGGTCCTCTAGGGCCCTGTGGTCTCTGTTGTCTTACTTGGGGCCGTGGATTTGGGTTTGTGTACATCACATTAGCATAGTCTGGCTCCCAACTAGGTTCCACTGGTGGACTATCATAATGATATGTCTCCACGTGTTTTGGTGACTCCGTGTAATAAGCGGGTGGACTATCTACATGCATAGAGTCAAAACTGTTTGAGTTCGGGTCTCCCTCTGTGATCAAAGGTGAAGCAGGCACTAAGGCCCTACTTAGGTTCTCTTCTGCAGCAACGTATTTGACTGAGATGACATTCTGGTGGGGGTGGTTGCTGAGCTAAGGCAGGTTGAGGTCTCTATTGAGCCTGGTATGGGTAGTTCTGAGGAGGCCTATAGTAATAAGGCTGAGCATTGAAATGGCCTTGATACCTACCTGGCTGCTGGTATGCTTGCGGGTAGTTCTGTCTCACGGTTTGTTTGTTGTATGGGCAGTCCTGAGCCGTATGATTTGTGTATCTTCTCTCAATTGTATAGTATTGGCCACTAGGGTTGGCTTGAGGTTGTGGCACATTGGGACACACATTCGCCACATGATTTCCACCACAAGTGTAACAATGCTTGTTTGTTAGCACCCTAGGTTTACTAGAAACTCCTAGTTTCTGGGCCACTTTTTCTGCTAGGTCTTCTATCGAGTTAGACAATTTCATGGATGCTAGAGATGAACAATCTAAGTCCTTATAGACCTTTGAGAGTTCCAACTCGTCTTCTAAGTTGTCCTCAATGTCTATGCATATTCTCACACATTGCTCTAGCGTTCTGGGTTCTTTTAGGTACACATAGGAGCGTAGTTTAGAGCTCAACAAGCCATCTAGAAACAATGACACTTGCTTGGCTTGTGAGGGTAGCTCTTGCATTGGACATCGTTCAACATATTGTCTAAACCTACGTCCTGCCAATCTAACTGTTTCTTGAGGGGTCTGTTTGAAGCTATGAATCAACGAAGACGTGTCATGTCTAATCCCACTTTTAGAGAATTCAGTGATGAATGACTCTAAAAAGTGATGGATGTCTCTAAATTGCCTTTGTTGCAATGGTTGGAACCAAGTTAAAGCTGTATTCTTTAACGTTAGTCCAAATGCGTTGTATTGCGTGAACATGTCTTCGACTTGTTCTGCTCTTAGTACTTGCTTGAATTCTGCGACATGGTCATAGGGATCTCCTGTCCCATCAAAGTAATTTTTCATGGATTTCACTAACTGAGTGGGTCTCAATATTCTTGCATGTTCACGTGGTCTAGGTAGAGGAAAATCATCTCTACCACCTAGTATTCCATGATCTCTTTGTCTATCCGCTCTATTAGTGTCTGTGGTTGTTCTATCTCTCCCCATGGGATGAGTGAAGCTTACTTCGGGTCTTTCTTTATTCTTTTCTCTTTGCATGCCATGGGCTGAGGATGTTCCTGCCCCTTGTTGACTTGTATTCATGTTCGTTCTAGATGGAGGGAATACCAATTCACCTCTCCATGTGTATGTGTTTTTAGCGTGGTCAGGCACCACAAAGACTCTTTCTGAAGTCTCATCTAGGTATACAACCTTTCCAGGTGTATCTGGGTCCTTGAATTCGTATATCGTGATGATTCCTACCTCACTAAGTAGTTCTGTCTTGTATCTCCAAAAGGCTTCATCAGTTTCTTTATTTACAAACAACTCTATGCTTCTGTTGACCTGAGGGATCCATTCTGGGATTAGTACTCGTGTCAGTACAGATTTCCCTCTAGGTGTTCTAGGCTCTTCTAATGGTTCTTTTCCTTGAGATTTAGTTTCCGTCTCTAGCTGAATCATGCCAAACTCGTTGGTATTGTTTGGCTGCATACTTAAGATGTACATTGTTCCTTCCTTGTCTATGTACGCGTCTCTCTCGAATTTCACCACTGGACGTTCCAATCCAATGGGTTGATCGGGGTTGTGCATTTGCACCACTTGCCTTCGCAAACCATCCTCATAGATGCGAGCACCTAATCGGTTGGTTCGGAAAAACTCTAGTTGTGTTCTATAGGGTCCTTCTGGTTTTTCTAAGTATGCTACGTTTGACCCTACTTCTGGTCTTTCTGCGCTAAATGCCATTTCTGATTCGCTAGTATCTGAGCTCTCGTAGGGGTAATTACTATTCAATTGTTGAGCCCACGATCGTGCAGTAGTTCTTACACTTGCCTCTGATGATCTAAGGCTTCGTCGGTCTGACTTGCCTATATGTTTGCCCGATCTAAGGTTCATTAATTTTCTTCCTTGCACACTCAGTACACGTTCAGATTGTCAATGATTCTTTGTTATTACTTTCTTGATTCTTTTTAGATGTCTTTAGATTCTTGTCTTAATGTATGCGTCAGGAATTCGACTTTCTGTGGTACTTTGAGTTCTCGTTCCGTCATACTTATGTTCTTTCCTTTAGGTTTTCGTGTCACACACCTTTACTTTAGTCTTGAACTTGATAACTTTAATTCTCTTGAACTTGAGGCGTTCCTATCGTCTTAAATCCACAATGCTAACGTTTATCCTAAGCTAAGAATTGACTGAGGGGGTTGAGTAATCTTCCAACCTCGAGTCAGCTTTTCTGGTTGCTCTGATGCCCAAGAAGCCGTGCTTCCCAAGCTTTATGCCCTTCACAACCTTGCTTTGGTTGCCTTTGATTTCCCTTGCTAGACCTGGAAAAATCCAATATTAGACCAATTCACAATTGGATGATCAAGCACTTGAGTATATACACCTTTTAAGTCCCTTCCCTTTTGCCCAACTTTTCAATGCTTGCCCCCTGGCTTCCTAGTCCCAAACTAGGTCAACCTCAAAATAGCTTATCTAAAAATAGACTTCGGATGAAAAAGTTATGATCATTCAGGCCCTGGGAGGTGAAAACTGACAAACAGGTTTCTCTCCAAATATGAATTAAGGGGTCTCCTATGAGTCTAATCACCCAAAAATTTCCCAAAAATAGCTTCAAAATTGGCCAAAAAATGAAACCCTAAAATTTGCGATGGGGGTGCACAATCACGATGGCGTGAGACAATCGCGATGGTCTGGGACCGTCGCGATGGTCTAGGCGAACCGTCGCGATGGCATGATGCGCGAACCGTCACGATGGTCCAAAAGTGAGCAATCGCGATGGCTCGATCAGGCGGACAATCGCGATGGCATCAGTCAACGGTCAACGTGAACAATCGCGATGGTCCAAAGTGAACCGTCGCGATGGTCACAGATGCGATGGCTTGAGCCAATCGCGATGGTCTGGGCGCAATGGCGTGAGCCAATCGCGATGGTCCAAAATTCGAGTTGTCGCGATCGTGTAAGGGTGTCGTCGCGATGGCATGAGGTGCAAACCGTCGCGATGGTCTAGCTTGCCACGTGGCACCGTCGGCGCGATGGCGTGAGCCAATCGCGATGGTGTGGGGTCAACCGAACAGTCGCGATGGTCCGCGAACCGTCGTGATGGTCCAAATGAACCGTCGCGATGGCGTGAGACCGTCGCGATGGTTCGGTCGAGCCGTCGCGATGGCGTGAGCCTATCGCGATGGTGTGACACAATCGCGATGGTCTGAGACCGTCGCGATGGTCCACCAAACTGAGAATTTTGCAGATGCGGCTATGGATTCCTAGAGGCACAGGTGTGCTCTTCACGCTGGTGTGGTCGCCTTCTTCAAATTCCGAACTTTGCAGACCATCGCGATGGTCTGACACAGTCAGAAATTTCTGACAGAAACTGAAAATTTTACCTTTTCCAAGCTTTCCTGATGCACTGGAGCTCTGTACCTGCAAGAAAACTCAAGAAAACAAAAGTACACACAAGCACAAAAGCTCTCTCTCACTCTCTCGCATGCACAAATGAGGGGAAATGAGGAGAATGGGTGGATATGGTGAATTTTTTGATTTTTTTGGAGATGAAGATGATGATGCGGTGATGAAGATGGAGTGTGGGGGAGTTGAAAAACACTAAAAACTAAGTAAAAACAACAACAAAAACTGAAATTTTTACCTTCCAATGCCACTTCTTGCTATACTCTTACCGTCACACATTCGTCCTAGACTCGATCCCTGGCAACGGCGCCAAATTTGGTGTTGCTCTAGCACAATGGTGAGAACCACGTTAAGAAGCTCCACCTCCTTAATGTCAATCCGCGGAAGAGATAGGAGTGATATGAAGATCGTAAATGTGAGATGAAGTGAGAGTGAAGGTGAGAAGCATAGAAATGCACACACACATACACACACACTACGAAGAGACAAGCAAGACACAATGGAAGGTGAGAAATCAACTCTATTACTCAAGAACACTATTACAAGCTCAAAAGAACTCTAACCTCAAACAAGCTAACCTCAAAAATGAGCTCTCTAGCTCTTTTTATAGTTTCTAGACTAGTTTTGACCGGTTTCACATCTAGTGACCGGCATAGTTAAAAATTAGGTCCTAGATGCTATTTGGAAGGGTAAACGGTGTCTAAAAATAACGAAAATTGATACGCTTGTTCTACCTAAGCTCCTCAAACTCGAGGACTCCTCGGCTTGCACAAAATGGAGCTAGAAATTAAGAAAAGGGTTTTTCTATGTTACATATGTTACAATAGTGATAAAAATCACTGTTGGAGGTTTTTGAAAAGTATTTTTAGAACATGATTCTTTGAAAAAAGATTCCACTGGCTCACTGCTCCGTCGTTACATGCTTCCGCGTCGTCTGTGCCTCTGGCTGCTTCCAACATATTGTCCATAGAATTGTCACTAGATCACTTTACTCCTGATCTTAATCAATTGCTAGGACACATGCTAAATTTTGAGCAGGATATTAAGGGAGATAATGATAGGAGTGCAAGCCAAGCTATGTATACTCCAAGGACAAGAAAAATGATGGCAAAGGGAAGCAGTCAACTGGTGATGAAGGATCTTCAAGTCAAGCTAACTTTACAAAAGGAAGGATGAACTTCAGAGGTAAAGGAAGAGGAGGTAAGAACAAAGATAATACTAAAGCTTGTTGGATTTGTGGCAGAATCAATCATTTGGCAAATGATTGTTGGTATAACAATCAAAATGGTGGAAGCAATAATCAGGGTCTTAATCAAAGAGGTAGAGGAGGCAGAAACCAAAGAGGCAACTTCAGAGGAAGAGGTGGTAGGACATCATATGCTAGAGGAGGTGGAAGAAGCTTTCAATCTCAGTCCTACAACAGCAATTATTATAATTATGCATCAGATCAAAAGGATGATATGACTCTCATCTTGAATGCAACTCATGAATCAGTAGGAGAAGATCAAAGGGTGTTTTATATTGACTCAGGATGTAGCAATCATCTGAGTGGCAATATATCACTAATGACTGATATGGAAGCAAAGGTGAATGGACATAATGTTCAAACAGGTGACAACACCAAGCATAGGGTGGAAAGTATTGGATCAGTGAAGACAAAGAATGGAAGTACACTCTTGAGCAAGGTACTTTATGTTCCTACTATTCCTAAAGACTTGATAAGTGTAGGGCAAATTGTGGAGAAGGGATATGAAGTCAGATTCACAAATGATGGTGTCTATGTGCAAGATCCAAATTAGGCATATAGAAACATTATTGCAGGTAAAAAGGAAGGAAGGTTGTTTACTCTCAAAGTCCAAGGTAATTTGGGGCATGCTCTATTTACTTATGGAAGTCAAAAGATGTCTGAGTTAGACCTATGGCATAAAAGGCTAGGTCATTTTAATGAGAGAGCCATAAACGAAATGTCAAGGAATGATGTGGTGCTTGGTTTGCCAAAAGTTGAAGGGCAACACATGGTGTACAAGTGTGAAGCTTGTCAATTAGGTAAAGCACACAAAAGTTCATACAATAAATCAGGATATAAGTATTCAAATATGCTTGAATTGATTCATATAGATGTGTGGGGTCCTTCAAGGGACTATAGCATACATGGATCCAGATATTATGTGTTGTTTGTTGATGATGCAACCAGATGGATTACTTTATATGTAATCAAGGACAAATCAGAAGTGTTCAAGACATTCAAGCATTATCATGCTTATGCAGAAAGGATTACAGGACAAAAGCTCAAGAGGTTGAGATCAGATGGAGGGGGAGAGTATTTTTCTAAAGAGTTTGATGATTATTTTTGGAATGCAGGTATAAAAAGAGAAGTAACTTGCAGGTACTCTCCTCAACAAAATGGAATTGCAGAAAGAAGAAATAGAACTCTTGTAGAATTTGCAAGAGCAATGATGAAGGAAAAGAATAGCCCAAATTACTTATGGGCAGAAGCTATCAACACTGCAACATACCTTGTGAATAGATTACCTTGTAAAGCTTTGGATGGAAGAACTCCTTATGAAGCATGGTGGGTATGAGACCTACTCTTGATCATTGTAAAGTATTTGGATGTTTAGCATATGATGGGGCACTGCAACTACGATACCACTTTCGGTATGGTAGCCCAAATACCACTTGTTATGGTCGACGCGGCAAAGACTCGAACCTTGTCAAGCCTGCAGAATTCGCTGCGCCACCAAAGAGAGCTAAGCTAGAGTGAAAATTAGAACACCTCTATAATCAGCAGTAGGTTAGCAAAGTTACTGTTACTCAAGCATATAAGACTGTGTTTTGAATTTACTGAAAAATTCATTGGAACTTCACCAGACTGTCACCAGACTGTCACCGTAATTATACCGGAATCAACTCCTATTCTTTTTGTAATTACTTCAAGTGAATATACATGAAGTACGGAAGTGATGCATGAACTTCCTTCACTGAATGAACTCTTTCTGAAGTTTAAGGAAAAATTTCACCAGTTCAGAATGCCTTCTTCCGGTCAAACTTTGTACTGTGTGTACATATCCATTTCACCGAAATCTTTGATGAACTGATAGTAGAGATGTCTAGCTATAAGATAAGCTATCTCTCATACAAAGCTTTAATTTATTTTGCGAGATATACTTCGTTGTTCTACCAAAAAACACGTTTCCTGAGAAAATTGTAACTGACCGAAAAATACGTTTCCAGAGAAAATACTGGGAAACACGTTTACTGAACGAACTGTAACTGTTAACGAATTTTATATCGTAACACGAAAATACTCAGGTTTCTTCACATACGAAGAATGCGCACAAACTTCGACATGAACATGTGTTTTCTATTAGAGAAGATGTGTACAAAACTAGCTTGGCTTCATCTTGCTCAAGCTATGGAAACTCTCCTACACTGAGTAGTTTCTTCTTACCATCTCTCTCAGATGAATACCTGACATTTCAGGTTTCTGTTATTCATCTTTACATACACGATCTCTGGCGTCTTCTAAACCTATTCTTGATCTCTATATGCGCTCTATTTCAAACTGCGTGCTCTTCTCACACACGTACTTGCTCGCACTCCCTCTCTCTTTTCTTATGCACGTTCTCTCTTTATATACAGTTTGATTCGGTGTAACGAACTCTAACAAACTCTGATCCTGGAAGATTCTGCACTGTACATAATGGTCGTGAATTTGTCCCTTCACTAAGGCTTTGATTTTCTTAACACTTTGATTTCGCTTTTCTTTATCTTTCTTTATCTTTATGCCTGTTTGTATGTCAAATTCGTGAGTGATTCTTCAACAGCATATGCTTATGTTTCTTCACAATTGAGACATAAGCTAGAACCCAAAGCAGAGAAGTATGTGTTTATTGGGTATGATGAAAGACAGATGGGTTACAGATTGTGGAGTCCATCCACAAACCAATTTCTTGTTACCAAAGATGTTACATTTGATGAGCAAATCACATGGTATACAAGGTCAACAAATGATTATGCAGGAGTTGAAGAAATACAAAGGAAAGGGAAGACAAAAGTAAATGTGTATGAAGAAGATATTGATGATGTTGATTATAAAAATAAATTGTAGGATCATTGATTGCTATTGCTGCTTGTAAAGGATGGAAGTTATCACAATTAGATGTAAAGAGTGCATTCCTGAATGGATACATTGCAGATGAAGTATATATGGAGCAACCAGAAGGTTTCATGGATTCAATTGGATCAGATTATGCATGTAAGCTCAAGACAACTTTGTATGGGTTGAAGCAGGCCCCAAGAGCATGGAATTAACGCTTGTTAAGTTCTTGAATGAATGTGGATTTCAGGCATCAAAGGCAGATAGTAGCTTGCTAGTGAAGGCAAGTAAAAATGGATACATATGCATGTGTATTTATGTTGATGATATTATTGTCACAGGTACAGATGCTCAAGGAATCAATGAGCTTAAGAAACAAATAGAGAAGGATTTTAAGATAAGTGATTTGGGAAACTTATCTTATTTCTTAGGAATGCAGATTGTATATACTCAACATGGAGTATATGTTACACAAGAGAGATACTTGAAGAATCTTCTGGTCAAGTTCAACATGGAGGATTGCAAGCCTTCAAGCACACCATTGGAGGTAACTCATCAATTGAGCAGGTATGGAGGTGAAGAATTTAATGACATGAAGAAATATCAGATTTTGGTAGGTAGTTTAATCTATGCTACCTTGACAAGACCAGATCTATCATATGCAGTAGGTGTGATATCACAATTTATGCATTGTCCAAAGAAGAATCATTGGATTGCAGCTCAAAGGGTACTCAGATATATCAAAGGAACCCTAAGTGAAGGTCTGTATTATGGATTTACTTCTGATATAAGAATCAAAGTGCTTAGTGATGCAGATTGGGCAGGTGATTCAGATGATAGAAGGTCTACTCATGGGTATCTTTGTTATATTGGAGATAAATTAGTTTCTTGGTGCTCAAAGAAGCAACATACAGTTGCTTTATCATCTACAGAAGCTGAGTATAAAGGAATGGTAAAGGCTGCAAAAGAAGTAATATGGTTAAAGACCTTGTTGAAGAGTTTTGGAACTGATCAGAGTACTCCAATTATTTTTGGAGAAAATATGAGTTCATTGTATTTGGCAGCTAACCCTGTTTTTCATGGCAGGACTAAGCATATAGAGATTCAGTATCATTTCTTGAGAGAAAAGGTACTTGATAAAGAGATTGAAGTGATGTATACTCCAACAAAAGAACAAGTTTCAAATATGTTAACAAAAACCTTGGATGGACCTAAGCTAGAGAGATTCAAGGAGATGGTAGGAGTGAAGAAAAATGGAATAATCACAATTAGTCATTGAGGGGGACCTGTTGGAACAAAGCAATCACAAATTGATGATTACAAAGAGCTTGAAGCAAGTCTATACTCAGATTGAAGTTCAAGAAGTCACTTGAGGAAGTGAAGAGATCTCAGAAGTGAAGCATGTATACATATGTATATTACAGTTGGAAATTCTTGTAATTTGAGTAGAGATAATCCTTAGGATCATAAGGAGTAATGTAATAGATGCGGGATAAGTCTAGAACCATATGTATATAACTCAATGATGTAAAGAAATATATGTGAGAGTCATTAGAAGACAAGTGTTATAGAGATAGATGTGAAGAGAGTCATCTTCAGAAAATAGCGATGAGTATTTCGTAGATTTATCTCAGTCTGATCATGTGGATCAGAAATCCTTTTGTACACATCTAATCTAGAAGCTAATGAAGCTATGTTCAAAGTATCATGGTCTAATTCCTCTTCTCCTGTAAGTATGAATAATAGGAACATGTGTATGTAAAGTCTCCAGATGATCTCTCAGAGTCGCACACTTTTTTGTGTCAATGTTTTGCTTAGATCTCAGTGCATAGTGTAAAGTTTTTTATCAAAGACCATATAAAATCCAAGTTAGAAGGTAAGGAAGCTATGGCTAAAAGCATTTAGCAAAACGGGATCAGTGCTGTGAAAAATCAATCTTAGAAGTTACCTATGTCAAAGTCGCTTCTTCAGAAAGATAGTTTTTGACATACTTTTGATCTTAACGATCAAGTTAAATTTTTAATGATCCTTTTGATGAACTAATGGTTGATATGATTGCGCAAAGGTAGTCT